>CAVLGL010000079.1:11597500-12197500 GCA_963668995.1 Parnassius mnemosyne | reverse complement strand
CGTGTGTTCAACCGATTAATAATTTCAATGTAGAGCGTGCGATGATCGGTTTACTGAGCAATTAACTCAAACAAGTTTTAAGTTTAACAAAAGATCTGACCCGTAAATTATGTCATGTGAATTACACAAGCCAATTTCCGCGGAAGTGAACGATTCCGACCCGCAATGACAATTTAAACAATGGCGTTGAAAATATTCAGTACCGAGCATTACGCATTAAGAGCCTCGTTCGGTTTCTATTGTTGTTCACACTGTTGGAGGTTGAAGCAATTAGGCAATTTCAGGACGGTATAATGGAAACATTGAAGGAATTCAATTATTCAGTAATAACCTTTGCAGCTAACCTTTTTAACTAAATTTGCGGTTTAAATATTATGAAATGTGGATAACGCGACGACATAATATTGCCATTATATAAATGTGTTTTCATCATTAACTGTCGTGGTTTTTACTATTTTACCCTCTTACCTTTCCACAAAAACATATTTTGTGTAAAATGTAAAATAAATATATAGGATATCTTACATACATATAATAAAAATGTAAATAGTATGTGTTTGTACAATCTATATATTTGAATAAAAAAAAATATTGAGAGAGACTAAAAATAAGCAATTAAATACATTTATATAATTTTTGAATTGTCTGTCTATCTGTCTGTTTATGAACGCGTCTAAAGTACTTATATTTTTCAAGAGTATCCTTAAGAAAGTCATGAAGGGTATCTTCGAGTTATATTTAGCCGTTGTTTTATTAAAATCGTAACATTTTCTTTTTATAGCATACGGTGACAAACGAGCACACAGTCCACCTGATGGTAAGTCGTTGCTGTGGCCCATAGACATCTACATTTATCCTCGTTTGCGAATCAATATGCAGATGCGTTGTCACCCGTGAGGACTGCCTCTTTTCCAGTAAGTCTCCGGATCTCTACACTCACCATACGAAACACAGCAGCATTAAGCTGCTATTTTACACTGGTATTCTGTGAGAGCGTGGTCCTTCCTGGTCGAGTCGACCCATTCGTGCTACAACTATACTACTAACATAGCTGCAGCATGGCTCTACCACGTAAAAAACATTCTAAATATATATGGGGCTGATTCTTTTCTCGTTCAAAGGCTTTAGCCTTTGAATGGTTAACTTAGGTATAGCCATTCAGCGAGGAAACGCAGCCAGCGTTCTTGTAGTACAATTATTTATTCTGTAATTCTTGTTCTTGTAGTACAATTATTTATTCTGTGATTCTTGACACTATACCGCAGAGAGTAGGACTGTATGATAATTTAAGTTTTTAGTTTTAGTTTTTTTTATTACGGTTTTAATATTGTACTTATATTTATTTTTATTTACTTATTTAAAAGCTTTATTGTTCTAACCTTCTAACCATAAATGTTACAAAGGGCGGACTTAATGCCAGTAAGCATTCTCTGCCAGTCAAGCCATGGCGTGTTGAGAAATTAGTGGCAGGTGACTTAATAAACTAAATATAATAAATGTATATAGATATAACACACATTAAAATAAGGCTTGTAAATTACATAAATGCATATGTTTAATACATATACAAACAAATGCATAATAATCCATATATAACAACTAGCTCGCCAGACAGACGTTGTTCTGCCCTTCCCAACGACCCTTCCTATAAAAATCTTTAAATTGGCAAAAAAAAATTTTGAGGGCCATTTATCGGGATAAAAACTATCCTATCTCTCAAATTGGACCAAAATGCACACAGTGTGCAAAATTTCATTGAAATTAGTTCAGTAGTTTAGGAGTCCATCGCGGACAAACAACGCGACACGTAATTTATATATATAAAGATTATCCTTAATACATATATACATACATACATAATATGTCTGGATAAAGGTAGCAGTATTGACATTATACTGACGACATTGTTTTCAAAAGATGTTCCCGGACCAATCTTTTGAAAGTTATCTTATTTGGTGCTTTCCTAATGTCTTCAGTGTAGTCTGAACAGTAAAAGAATCGCGATAAAGCCAGTCAAATGGAATGGTACTGAAATCTTCAAATTAGTTGAAGAGCGGAGTACCTTGTCGTGGTTGGAGGAAAGGTATTGAAATTTCTCTTTAAGGTAGGAAGGTAATGACAAATCATTGGAATGGAATAGTATTTATTTGAATGTTACGTAAATCGTGTTACGTTAATAAATATATAACGTTAAAATGCTTTTCAACAATATTGTAAAATAGTGTTGTTATTCTGTTCTGGCTGTGAAAGAACATCCACTACCACATATAATCCCAAAGGTGTCGTAAGAGGGAAATAAAACAGGATATGGGCAGCAGCATCTTCGGGAAGACAACTCAAAATAATTAAAAAAACTGCTGTTGCGAAACCCCGTGTCAAGCGCAGCAACTGAGACAATTATACCTCATATGAGGCCTATGTTCAGCAACATACTTTTAAAAGACTGTAATGAATGAATTAACGAATTACAATTTTTTTAGTTCATTTTATGCTATCACCTTATAATTAAAGTTTACAATGGAGTAGGGGCCAACCTATATGTAAGTACTATAAAGGTTTAAGACCGTTTTGTTTTAAACATTTTTAACATGTGTAGAGCTTTAAAAATTTATTATGTAACACGATTCAAATTAACATAATAATAAAAGTAACATTAGTGATTCAGTTCACGGTTTATGTGTATTAGTCTTGCTGCATTGTTTCAAACAAACATTTTCCTTTGTATCTACTGCTTTTTCTTGCGATTTGACGAAGCATAACGTTCCATTGCTTTCAGTGGGTCATTGTCATTAGTGCTGTGCAGAAAATTTGGCATGCCGTGAAATTATCCGTAAAAGTACTATAATAGTTTTGTAATTCGAACTGTGAACTTAGTTGCATAACAATTAAATTGGTAAAAAAGGATTGGCAGATTGGCAGATTTCTTTCAGCAGTAAATTTTTTTAACGGAATGAATGCAATTTAAAAAAATTAATTGAAAAAAAATTTAGGCACAATAATTACTTTTTGTGGTCGATTAGATAATCAATAATAAGTAAGTTCTAATTATATTTCTTTATAAGAATTAATTTTTGAATCATTAGTTCGTATTTATTTTTGTAGATTTTGTTATATTTATGGCTATCATAAACTCGACTGGTACAAATGCGAACACTTCAGAATACCAGATATTTTTAATTATTAATTATCATATTTGATTTTTAATAGTATATATAGTAGTACAATTAACGACTTTATATCTGATTTATAATGAGATCAATGCACAATTAATACACAATTATGTTGAAAATTATATTTTTTAAAATATAATTCAACTTGTAATATTCATTATTTAATTTATTCATTGCAGCCTGTCAAAAGCCCAATGCTGAATTTAGGCCTCTCCCTTAGATTGCCTCATATGGTGGATTTTGCCATCGTTGCCACGCTTGGAAAGCGGATTATAAACAGCATTTTTATTGTTTTCAGTTATTATCAGAAAAATGCTGCTGCCTATCTCCTTTTTGGGTTTCCATCTATCGCCTCATCGACACCCATGAGATCAACAGGGTATCGTCTTATGCTGCCACTATACACTGATATTTATTTAAAAAAAATTAAGCTTTCTTGTAATTTAAATTAAATAAAATTTGGAATTTACCTTTAATGTTGAATGCTTTTATGTCGTCTCCAACTGGTATAGAAAAAGCTACAGATAAAGTTAATAAAAGTACGGCAATCCTTCCACTGACACCCATTTTGTGAGTCTGCACGATGTTTTATTTAATCTGTATGCGTATATATATAATTTTTTTAAAAATTTGTCACGGCTATCGGACGCAACTATTTCCCGCGTGCGTTCGGTAACATTTGCGTCAGACTAACGTCCGTTACCGGCGGTGCGTTGTCAACAACTGAAGCGGCTTGGTACAACTTTCTATCAGCTGTCTTAGCAAGCGCCAGCGCAACATCGGTTGCACTACACCCCGTGTTGAGCTTTAATGTTTATCTTTATTTGTGACAAATATTGGCTTTTTATTAGACATTAGCTGTTCCCCGCGACTTCGCCCGCGTGTAATATAGGGCTTTAATTATATTGCTCAGAACCCTAATTCTTTTTCTCAAATATAAGTAGCCTAAAATAGAAGTTACTCCTTAGAACATCAGCTACCTGCCAGTGAAAGTCCCGTCGAAATCAGTCCAGCTGTTTCGGAGATTAGCCGGAACAAACAGACAGACAGACAGACAGACCGACTGACAGACAGACAAAAATTTAAAAATTGTGTTTTTGTTATAAGTACGTTCATATGCATTTAGTAAAAAGTTGTTATTTTAAATAACAGACTAAATGATAAATTAAATTGAAATGTCTGTTTGTCGTTACAGACACTTCAATTTTATTTATTTGTATAGACTAGCGGTTCACCCCGGCTTCGCACGGGTGATTTCTGGATCTCGACAAAAGCACCACCTACCAAATCTAATTGTGAATAGAAACCATCCAACAACCACACAAACACAAAAAATTTCATCAAATTTGGACCTGTCATTTAAGAGGAGTTCCGTGAAAATGCCTGCCAAATAGGCCAGTTAACGGCTGTGTTCACCCGTGAAGACTATAGAGCCTATAGATAGAATGCCTCATTTCTAGTAAAAAAGGTCTCCGGTGCTCTACACTCACCATACAAAACACAGCAGGCTTAAGCTGCCAGTTTACGCTGATTTTGTGAGAGCGTGGTCCTACCCCAGCCGAGCCGACACATTTGTGTTACAACTATACTACTAATTTAGCTGCAGCATGGCTCTGCCAAGTAAAAAAATAATTTTACCCCCTAAGATATGACTACGTCTCTGTAGCTTTTTTTATTGAAGTTGGTTGCGAGTGTCCATAGGCTTCGTAAGCCACTTAATTATGTTGTATCTGTGTGATTGTGTTGTGTGATTTTCAAATGTAATATATTATCTCTTTCTTATACTTGTAATAATGAAAATATAATGATTAAAAGTAAGCTTTATAAAATAAGTTTTTTTAAAAATACATAAAACTTACATTATTTACATGATTACATATTTACATGATACATTACATTACATTACATTACATACACATTATTATACATACATACAACTTACATTATTTACATGATACAAACTTACATTATTACTTACATTACTAAACATACTTACATAAAAATACATACGGTACTTAGGCAGTACCGCAAAGAAAAGGGAAATCGCTAAAGTATTAGTAAATTATGGATACGATGTGTATTCGGACACTTACTAACTTCATGAAGATGTAAAGATTTCTCAAATAACTTGTAAGATACGTTATCAAATATTATGGCAAATACATCATTAATGTTCGATTTGCTGATGATTTGAACTATAATACGCAATGCCATGTTCAATGGTACATATAGTAGAGCCACGCTACAGCTACATTATGGTTGTAGCACGAATGGGTTGGCTCAAATAGCAGCTTAATGCTGCTGTGTGGAGAATGTAGAGACCGGAGATCATTTTTCTGGAAACGAGGGATTCCATCTTTGTCCTCAGGGGTGAAAACGCATCTGCATTTTGGTTTTTAATCGAGGATAAATGTAGATGTCTATGGGCCACAGCATCCACCAGGTGGACTGTGGGCGGACTGTGTGTTCCTTTGTCACCCTTATTTTATAAAAAAAAAATGCCCTGAATAAAGTTTCTCTACAGGTAGGTTGTAAGAAGGTCGTAAGATGCAGACAAGACGTCATGTCTAACCTTCTAACATTCATTTCTCTAATGAGTAATAGTAACCCAAGAAATTTATATACTACTAACCTGTGGGTCGAGTAGTAGAAGGTAATCATAGCTATTCATGTCACATAATAGGCGCATAGAACACTACTACTCCTACCACAGAATAAATAATAGTACTACGTACAGAAGTTACACTCCTTTGATGTTGACTGCTTGTCGTCGTTTTAATAGCCTACATAATTATTATTAATGTGAGTGACCGTATTACTTTGCATCTTTTCCTCTTCCTACGTCACGGCGGACTTTCTGTAGTTACTAAGGGATGTCAATAAAGAATAAAAAAATACATTGAGAGATGGTAAGTAAGTTACTTAGGTATAGTACTTATTCTGAAGTATCTATTCTGGTATATATAGTAAGTTGGTACTTGGATAGAGAAGTAAATAAAAAATTAAGGTATAACTTCTGTAGTTAAAATAATACATAATTCGTTTTTCGCTATAAGTACCTATCTAACAAAAAAATATTAAATATTTTCACCTTTTATTATCCTTCGGTAGCTTAAAAAAATTATATATCTGAATCCTTTTGATTGCTCATTAACCATCCATCCACGCAAGAGTCAACAGTTATAGTAAGAACGACGTTTAGCCATTATAATTTATCAAATAGATAGGTAATATACATATATATTATTTTTAAATAACATTAAAACCTTTTCAACTATTTTATCATACAATTAAATATACTAAATACTAAACAAAAAATATTTCAACAAGTATTTACAAAAAACTATTTACGTAAACAGCGTTAAAAAAGTTTAACATTCAATCACCTAGAACGCGCTAGCCCCGACTGCGTGTGTAGCCTTGCGATTGTAAGTAATTATTTCACGCAGGCAGCAAGAGTGACAAAGACCTGTCTCTATCAAGAGATCAGGTGTATATTAAAGTATTCTACGACCATAGATATAACCTACACATATATCATTATATAACATAAAAAAAATATTTGTGAAAAAGTGTGTCAGCTTGTTGACGAGAATATAGATTATATAGAGGATATGTTTTACTAATACTATCCTATGCTATACCTTATCCGTAGCTAGAATATATGCGGTGAAGACAGGAGTTTACATGTTGGATAAAGCCCAAGAATCAGTAAGATGGAGCGTCAGAGGCTGAACGGCTATGTATGAAAACGAAAGGTTCTCGAGTGGGCGCATCGTACTGGTTGTTAGACGGGTAATCTGTCGTAACGTGCAGGGAATTGAGCAAATTAATTAATTAACATCGCCGGATTAAACTGCATAGATTCCACCGTACTAAAAATGGCTTATAACATGGTAACCAATAATTTAGCCTTTTCCTGTCACGAAAGTCATATATTATGAATATTTCGATTGTTTAACTTTTGTGTCCGTTTCGCGGAAAGGGACAACATGTAGTTAATAATGACTTTCCGTATTTAGCAAAGCCTTTGAATATTCTATAAATTATATTTCAGAGAGTGCCCAGGAAATACATTGTTTAATGACTTCTTCCTCTTTCCAGCATCAGACAGTCGGGCGATTGGTGATTGTCCGCCATTTTGGTGCCGACATTGCAAGCATTCGAAATATACGGATTATACTATTAGATCCTTGGCTTATAATTGCTAAAAACATATTTAATCATCTTGGTGGTTATCTTAAATAAATAAAAACTAAATTAAATTAATATTGATTGTTAGTTGAGCTCCGTTATTAATTGAAATTGTGGAATTTTTAGTAAATACGAGTACTAAAAGTTCGTCAGTCTTAATTATAGCCTATATACTATATCAGTTGTATTTTTCTTGTGTAAAGGACTCAAAGCCCAAAGATAGGTCTGCTGCGCCAGTAATCGAAATCATGTTTAATGAATATGTTATATAAACATCGCGGTCTGCTGCTACTTTACAAATAAAAAGCCAACGAAAAACAAATAAACTTGAAATGTAAGAAAAATGGGGTTTTACTTATAAAATGTACTGTTGATCTTCAAGTTCATTTTCCAATAAGTAAATCGATGTCGCGATAAACAGTTATACTATGTTTACAGAGTCGTTCTTTTATTAATATTTACCAGAGTTTTATTTGCTGTCGACGTTTGCGAGTTTGTATGTAACGGAATACTATTATTTATTCTGTTGTGTCGGTGGAATAAACATACCCCTCCCCTGAAGGAAGGCGCGGAGATATCATCCATATTGCCATGTTGGACCAAACATTTAGATTGTGCCCCTATCTATACATATAATAAATCTATAGAAAAATCGTGTCTGTAATTCTAATATATTCTTGAAAAAAAAAAAAACAAGTCTAGAGGACTAAATAAAGGGTTCTGAAGCCAAATTAGTGGTTTATAGAATTTTTGTCTGTCTGTCTGTCAGTCTGTGTATTCCTGATTTACGCAAAAATTACTAGACCGATTTACATGAAATATTGTAAGTAGGTAGTTAGTAACCCGGGGCAACTTATAGGCTACTTTTATCCGATTACGGAACTTCAAATAAGAAGTATTTTCCTTCCTTTACATTTTCATTTACTATAATATATTAATTATACGCGGGATGACGGATGTTTTTCAAATAAATACCATATTTATAAAGAAAGTTTAAAATATAGTTATAACATCGGTAAAATAATTTGAAACTATACCGATTTAGTTATCAAAACAGCGTCACCTATCATCAACTGGAAAAGTAGTATATTTTGCCTTCAGTTAATGATAAATCAAATAATATTAATAATTCATATTGTATGAGTAACCCGGGGCAACTTATAGGCTACTTTTATCCGATTACGGAACTTCAAATAAGAAGTATTTTCCTTCCTTTACATTTTCATTTACTATTATATCTTAATTATAGGCGGGATGACGGATGTTTTTCAAATAAATACTATATTTATAACGAAAGCTTAAAATATAGTTAAAACATTGGTAAAATAATTTGAAACTATACCGATTTAGTTATCAAAACAGCGTCATCTATCATCAAATGGTAAAGTAGTATATTTTGCCTTCAGTTACTAATAAATTAAATAATATTAATAATTTACAAAAAAAATATTTAAAAATTCTAACGTTTAGTTTTTTAGTACTTTTGTTATTTTATTTTAAAAGTGTAATAATTTCAATAGATATCTAATAGTGAGGTCTATCAAAAATATGGAAATTGATAATTTTATATTTCAATTACTAATATACATATATCTAAACTGATTAAAACTGGTCAGCCTGTTTAATTATCATTATAGTTTTATTTAAAAGATTTTTATATAATTATGTCGTGGCCAGATCGTAGAATTGATTAAATATCATAAAGTAGTCTATCATTTCGTCAAATAGTGTGGTCATTTCATGATATTAAACACTGTTTGTTGACAATAACCATGATTTAGCTTGACCAAATCAATGAATAGAAATCGTTGCTATTTGATGGTATGGTCATATGACGATATCATTCAATTGTTTTTCACCGCTAGCGGCGCTGATAGCGTATTTTTAACAGAAACGGAACTATAAACAGAATTGACATCACTTTATGCCTTATTGATATAATAAATAAATGTTTGCTTCTATCGCTGATATTACTAGGTAGTATAATTTTGGCTTTCATTATTTAATCTAATGATAGCGCCATCTACTTACTACTAAATAAAATAAAATGTTAAGTCACTGATAAAATTAAATTATACAAGGCTACTGAATATACGATATAAATAATTGAAAATTCGTTCGTGGCAACGTTGGATGTGTAATTACTAGGTAGGTGTGGTCAACAATCATACAAAAATTAGTTACAGTTTTTATGAAACAGATACGAGGGCCATGTAGAACGCCGTGAGATTTCATCATGGCACGGTAGCAAAACGTGTACGATTCCTTCGAGGATGAATCTGTTATATAAAATTTTACGTGCTTACTTAACACGTGTCCGTTTAAGTGGTGAAGAATAACTTCGTAGGGAAACCTAGATATCTGAGTAATTAAAATAGTCGCGGAGATGTGAAAAAAGTTACTATGCATTGAAACATTGCAGCATACTCTATTTTCTGCCCACAAAACACTATGGATAAGGAGGTGCCCTGTGCACAGTAGTGAGACGTATATTAGCTGCTACTTTACTTTTACCTTTTATGAGACTTACAAATCAGTTTGTAATTTAAGATAGCTTTCATATTTTAGACATTAAGATATTTGTGACAGTCCTGGTTTCATACTCGTAGCTCATATAAGTATTTGTAAATGAACAGGCTCTTGCGGAAAAATACTTTAATTACATAAAGGAAGCAGATTTTACTTAAACAAAGGTTCATTTTATTTTACTTGTCAAAGGTTATTAAACTGATTAAGATAATTAATAGAATCAGGCATTACTTTGCGGAAGTCCATTATATTAAATTTGGCAAAAAATTACTTGGCGTACATCCGCTCGATAAAATAAAATGATGTGTCTTACCTAGTTTGAAGAGCACCTCCCGCCCTCCCTCAATTGCGTGCACTATCACCGTCACCACTAATCCCGGCATCACTACTCACTGATGACAATACGACACGTGTTTCGCCACAAAACAAATGTGGAAACCATTACAGGGTTTCCACATTCACTGTGAATAAAATTTATAAGGAATAAAACTATTATTAAGAATTTTATCGCGTTTAATTTTAACTTCTTTCAATCCCCGATGTTTTGGAGACCTTACAGCACCCATGGTCACGGGAAGATTAAGGTGTTTGACGACCTGATGTCATAGTTAGTAGTTTAATTTTATTAATTATAGGGTCCTTAGCGAATCATCATTGGTAGGAATCGGTGTTCTATTGCAAGGATTTGTTATATTTCAGATCCGATATAATGGTTGGGACGATACTAAACATGTTGACATACTTTCCGAAGCGTCGGTGCTTCAAATCAACGATATGTTTTTTACGCGGATATTTATGGAACTTTCATTCAAAGATGCGTAAAAAAACCCCACGTAAAAAAGGTTAAAATTAAACGTGATAAAATCCGTAACATTCGTTTTATCCCATGTGTATACAGCATTATAGAACTGCATTTATAAAATTTTGAAATCTACTCGAACTTAAAAAATATCTACATCTATTTTAGGGTACCAATCAATATTAAATAGATCCAATGATATGAATAAAATATCTCCAATAAACATTATATTGTAAATTGATAGAAGACAGAATAGTACAGTGAAATTGATCATGATTTTATTGAAACTAAATTAACTTTCATTATTATTGAAGAGTAAAATGTAAATAATAATAATAATAATAAAGTTGATTCCAAGACTATTTATCTTTCTTATGACAGACGGAAGACACGTCCGATATAAAAAATATGTAGTAGGTGTTTCTAGACACATATAGTCACGTGTTCCTGTAGCATATTATATCTATGCCAAGTACCAATCATCTACTTCTAATAGTCTTTCAGAATTCAAAAAAATATTTGACATACATAGAGACAGACACCGAGGTGACTCTAAAAGTGATCGAATTTGGCTAAATTTGGACACGGAATAGCATTTAATGATGTTCCTAAATTTAAGCTCACGCGAGCGAAGCCGCGGGTGAAATGCCAGTTTAATAATAAAAAACATGTTAGAGCCTAATCATAACAAATATCTAGCCGCAGCAGACACGGTTTTACTTATACGGAAAATAAATCTTTACTTTCGGCGTCTATACCTATAGAATAATACCCCTAAAAATATAAAGGATGGTTGTCATTACGGACTATTTTGTTTATAATAGTGCCTGCCAATAACCTTTTATTCGATAAACAGAGCGTGTTGAAAATAACTGAAAGAAACGCTATTAACCTGATTTCATGGATAAGTGCTCAATGAATAATTTTTGTGTGGAAATAGGTGCAGATTGTTTATTTAATAGTGATATTAAAAAAAAAACTTACACTTCATTTAATTTCGCAATTTTAGCGATTGTGTTGTTTCGGATTTATTTACCAACACAATATGCGGAAATTTCGTACAATATGCGGATCGGTCGCATGTCACCGAGCGAAAGTGTTGTGTGTGTGAGTTTCGTAGTGACAACGATTGTTTTTACAGGCGCAGATTTTCCCTTACAAAAATTACATACATATGTATATTTCCCCCCGCAAAAAATAACAGACGGTTCTGTATTACGAATTGGCGATTTCTCAATATCCTCGTCCTCGTTCATTTTAACTTTTCAGTGGTCCAGGTTTACTCAAGATGTTATACTTCTGTGCAGAGCACGTGGAAAATCAGCACTATAAATTCCTACTAACAATTTTTTGCGTCTAGTGGTATCAAACATGGTTTGCTCGTGTGCTATGAACTCCTTATCCCCTGAGCTACACGGTTTTCATTCATAAAGCTTAAAATTTTAATAATATCTTCGTATATCGTATAATATATATTCTTGACATGGCAGACGTGTAAGTAGGTATAGTTTGCACTCATTGATGCTTTTATATATGATGTTATTATATAGTAAGAAACATTAGTACGAGATTAGTTACTTATTTATTTATTTAATTATACACTTTATTGTACTAAAGGTACAAACGGCGGACTTAATGCCATATGGCATTATCTACCAGCCAACCAGAAGGTTAGTGGGAGAAGCGTGTACTTCAGTGGGCTTGGGTGAAAAACTTAAATTGATAAAATTCACACACACGAACGCACGTGTGTGCACGCACACACGCACTAATGCAAGCACACACATACACACACACACACATGCGCGCGCGCACACACGCACACACACACACACACACACACACACACACACAGAGAGAGAGAGAGAGAGAGACGCGCACACGCACGCACACACGCACACACGCAAACGCGCCCACGCGCGCACTCGCACACACGCACACTTACACATGCGACAAGCGCACATGCGCATACTTACACACTCGCACACGCGCACACGCACTACACACAAGTTGATAGGTAAACTTGATAGTAAAATAAGATTCTTAACTTACTACCATACTGATATACAACCAACACATTTAACTAAAGGGCTTCTCTCTTAATCATAAGTTTGTGTGCGCAGTTTCCAGTTGTGTTAGTTGACTGTCTGTCTAGTTGACATAGGCCGCAATTGCTGATTATGATGTGGCCTTGGATTCGAATCTTGAGTCGGGCCAAAAGTTGTTGCGTTTTTCTGTCAAAAAGCACTCATTACAACCTCATTACAAGAGAGGAAGTTTGCGATGTTTTACTCCATGCCTCGGTAAGCATGTAAAGCAGTTCGTAGTTAAATTATATGCATCTCAGTACAGGTTCACTGTCGCATTTCACAAGGTTCGTGTGTTCGGCCATTTGTCTTGCACGATACTGTAATTTTACGCTACGGACCTTGATTTTAGATATTTACGCTGCTTTTCACCATTTCGTAGCTATCTGTTGTCAGCATTTATAGTTGCGTGTCAAATTTTTTACGATTATTGCTTACAGTTTTTAATGACTGGCATTTGGAATACATTCATGGATATATTTCCATATTGCTCAAAAATACTAGCAGTGTTATTAAAACTACTAATATTCCCGATAAACACACCAGGTAAGCAGTGTAAAAATATCCATTACTATCATCCCGTGGGTGTCGTAAGAGGCGACAGAGGGAAATAAACTGCGATTGCCAACCCGGTCGCCGTGGCAACTATGGCAAATATCCCAGAGCAGCAGTGGACTTTAATAGGCTGTAACGGTAACACTAGGTAAGTTTAAAATGCTTGTGCTAGGAGTGGTCATACCTGTAAAAGTGGTTCAAGACAGTAGTCGAATGGCCGATTCGAAATCACGACCCTTTAGTTTCGTAGTCCGTACCAAAAGGTCTCTGTTGCTTTTTCTTTGCATATAGCTTAAAAATAATTTCCAGGTATGAGCACATCCCTCCTTTTTCAATTACATGCACTATCAATGCTACAACTTTTTTATAATTATATATTTTATATTTTTTTTTCTAAAAACGTTGCCGATTTTTAACACCGACACCGATACCCATTATTTGTTAACGATTTTCTCCCGTATCGTGGGGGCAGTTTACATACATAAATTTCACAAGGACAAACATTTTGTGCGTTCCGTGCGGATTATCGTCTCATTGCTGAGCCACTGCGCCACGGAGCCGTCAAACTAAACCAAACCAAAAAACTAAACCAAAAAACCAAACCAATAAACCAAACTAAACACCTCTTTAACTTAATCAGTCTAACTGATGATGCCTAGTTTAGAGGTGAAACACGTGTCATATTATCTTAAAATATTAAATCTAAACAAATGGCCATTTATACATTTCTTATAGATTTATTAAATGAATAGATTTAGAGTTGGTAGGTTTTTTATATATTAAAATTAATATTTCTGCGCATTGTTCTAGATTGTTCTAGCACTCCTTTTCTGATCAGCAGTCCATCTTAAAAGGAACCTTGTCTATTTCTACCGCCATGTACCTCTGCATCTACTATTGTGATCTAGTTTATAGAGTATAAAAACTGTTAAATTCTGTGAAGCATTTATCTCAGTTGAAGTTAGTTGCAGTTGTTCATGGGAAAGTAGTCACTAACCATTATTAGCCCGTTTGCCTCTTCAATGTTTATAAAACACCTTTTCCTTAAGATGTAAGGTGGTTTTAACGTGGTAGAGTCATGCTGCAGCTATATTGTGGTTGTAGGACGAATGGGTCGGCTCGAACGGGGAAGGACCGCGCTCTCACACAATGCCAGCGTAGAATAGCAGCTTATTGCTTCTGTGTTTCGTATGGTGAGTGTAGAGAGGATGGGAGGCCCCTTTTACTGGAAACGAGGCATTCCATTGCAGTCCTCAGAGGTGACAACACATCAGCATTTTGATTGTTAATTGAGGATAAATGTAGATGTCTGTGACCCATAGCATTTACTTACCATCAGTAGGAATGTGTTTTTTTTTTTTTTTTTTTTTTTTTTATAGGAGAGGGGGCAAACGAGCATGCGGCTCACCTGATGGTAAGTGACTACCGCCGCCCATGAACAACCGCAACACCAGGGGAATTGCAGATGCGTTGCCGGCCTTTTAAAAAGGAGTAGGCTCTTTTCTTGAAGGTCCCTAAGTCATATCGGTCCGGAAAAATCGCTGATGGTAATCGATTCCACAAGGAAGTCGTGCGAGGAAGAAAACATCTTCTAAATCGCACAGTGGTGGACCGCCAATCATCCAGATGGTGTGGATGGTATCGGGAGTTCTGCCGCGATGTGCGTTCATGAAATTTGGCGGCTGGGATTAATCCGAACAATTCCTCAGAGCACTCCCCATGGTAGATGCGAAAGAAAATGCAAAGAGATGCAACATCTCTTCGCAGTGCCAATGAATCGAGCCGATCGGAAAGGGCTCGGTCGTCGACGATTCGAGCCGCTCTGCGCTGGATGCGGTCAAGTGGAAGGAGCTGGCACTGGGGAGCCCCTGCCCAGAGATGGGAACAGTATTCCATGTGAGGCCGAACCTGCGCCTTGTAAAGTTGCAGGCGGTGTGCCGGCATGAAATACTGTCCCGCTCTGCTGAGCACGCCAAGCTTTTTAGAGGCCAATTTGGCCTTCTCTTCCAAGTGACCACGAAACTGCACGTCACTCGATATGTCGACTCCGAGGATACCGATACTGGCTGAGGCAAGAAGGGGAGTGCCTTGAAACTGAGGAGATACGACAAAGGGGTTCTTTTTAGCGGTAAACGCGCAAACTTGTGTCTTCTGAGGATTAAACTGGACTAGATTTAGTCGCCCCCAATCCGAGACTTTGTCCAGCAAAGACTCGACTTCAGACACAAGTTTGTTCCGGTACTCGGCGACGTTTTCCCGAGAAATATTGGCCCGGCCGGTGTATAGAGCATCACCAGTGCTGTCATCCGCATAGCAATGAATGTTACCAGTTAGCAACATATCATTGATATGCAGAAGAAACAGCGTTGGTGATAGCACACAGCCTTGTGGAACACCAGCGTTAATAGGCTTGTAGTCAGAACATGCACCGTCTACAACGACCTTGATGCTCCGATCTGCAAGGAAGCTGGTGATCCAATTGCACAATTTCTCGGGAAGCCCATAGGAAGGGAGCTTCGAAAGAAGCGCTTTGTGCCAAACCCGATCGAAGGCCTTCGCAATGTCCAGACTAACGGCCAACGCCTCCCCCTTGGACTCTACTGCCTCCGCCCATCTATGGGTCAGGTAGACTAGAAGATCACCAGCTGATCGACCCCGACGAAAACCGTATTGGCGGTCACTAATCAGCTGGTGATCCTCAAGGTACCGGATGAGCTGGCAGTTAATAATGGATTCCATTATTTTGGAGAACAAGGAGGTGATCGCGATAGGCCTATAGTTGGACGGGTCTGAGCGGTCGCCTTTTTTAGGGATCGGGTGGACAAAAGCTGTCTTCCATGAGTTCGGGACAACGCCATGGGAGTAGGAGTACCGGAAAAGACGCGTTAGAACCGGTGCCAACTCCGGAGCACACGTCCTCAGCACAATTGGGGGGATTCCGTCAGGCCCACTCGACTTGTGGATGTCAAGGGAGAGGAGTGCTCTGCGAACCGAGCGCTGTGAGAATAGCACATCCGGCATAGAGCACTCACACCGCGGGATGGTCGGCGGTGTGTTCCCCCCGTCATCAACAGTCGAGTTGGACGCAAAAAGGGAGCCTAAAAGGTCAGCCTTCTCTTTTGCGTCGTGGGCCAGTGAGTCGTCCTCCCTGTGCAGAGATGGTAGTGATGGCTTACAGAAATTCCCTTGGACAGCCTTGGCGAGAGACCAGAATGCACGGGTTCCCGAAGGAAGGCGAACTAGTTTCTCGCCAATTCTGCCTATGTGCTCTGACTTTGCCTTGGCAATAACTCTTTTGAAGGACCTGGAGGCGAAGTTATACTTCTTTTTAAGTGTGCTGGTGTTTACATCCCGAGTCACCGAAGCCCAGCCCAGGCTTGATAACACTCCTGCTTTCTGCGCAATGCAGTCTTACAGGAGCGACCAAACCAAGGCTGAAACCTGCCTCCGATGGGTACCACAGATGATGGAATAAATAGTTCCATTCCCTGTAGCACCACATCAGTGACAGAGTCAGCAACAGCGCTGGGATCATCCGGCGAGAAGCAAACCCGCCCCCATGGGTAGGATGCAAAGAAAGACCGCATTCCGTCCCAATCCGCCGACCTGTAATGCCAAACACGGCGGCAACCTGCAGAACGCAACCGCGAAGGGAGCGTGAGTGGCACCATACTCCGGATCAGACAATGGTCCGAAGAGCCGAGAGGGGCATCGACGGAAACCTGATATCCGTCCGGATGAGAGGTCAGCAGAAGGTCCAACAGGGAAGGTGTATGATCCTCCACATCTGGAATCCGCGTAGGCGAAGTAACCAGTTGTGTCAGACCATATGCCAAAGCAAAGTCATAAACAGATCTCCCCGCATGATCGGTTAAACGTGAACCGAGCCATTCGGCATGGTGGGCGTTAAAATCGCCAAGGATCACGATCTCTGCGGATGGGACCTGTTGTAGCAAGGAATCTGTAGCCATTTGGACGTGGTCGATGAGTCGGTCTGTTTCGGCATTACCGCTATGGAACCTATAGAGGCACCCGTAGACGCGCGGATGGTCGTCGCTGTCTACGCGTAGCCAAAGGATGGACAGGTCCGAACCTTCAAGACTGCCGAGGCGTCGAGAACAGATGTCCTCTCTGACATACACGCAAACTCCAGCCCGAGGCACAAAGGAGTGCTCCAATTTGTACCCCGGGCAGGAGAGATACGAAATATCAGCCGGAGAGGAAACCTGCGTCTCGGTCAGAAAGAGCAAGGCCGGCTTCGCCGTCTCGAGATGGTAGTGGACGGCGTTTAGGTTAGAGTGAAGTCCCCTGATGTTGCAGAAATTCACGGATAGCGTGGCAGGGGTCGCCTTGGTATTGTTGCTCAGTTTGCCCCAAGCAGTTTTGTTTTTGAGCGGAATTTTGCCCCCCCCAGAATACGCGGGGCAGCCTGAGCACCCACGCTCAGGATTGGAATAACATGGTCGTGGATGCTCAGCGAGGGATTCTCCAGGGGTACTGGTACCCTCCTGGGGTAGTCTACTTTGTAATGTGTGCTCGTTTGTTACGATTATTCTATAATAAAGTAAAAAATAAATACAATACTTCGCATAGGAGCTGGAAGTGAGGCTTGCAACACTAGTTTTTTGACGGAAAACCACACAAGAATGCAATACTTCGTGTGCGAAGGTCGGCGGACCACTTGGTTAACGTTGTATGTATTGTTTTAGACAATTTAAAGTGTAATTGCGTCAAGTACATCAGATATATTATGCAAATATGTTTAATATCTATTATTAATTTATTATAATTAAAGTCAAGTGTAATAATATAAAGGTAAAACTTAATACGATATGGCTGCCTTTTTGTACTCAATAAGTAATTTAGAAATTATTTGTCATCTTACAATTCAATTCAATCCAAAATGCATATTATATCTTTTACATTGTTTTAGTTAAGGGTACAATAACGTTCCATACAGATAATAATAAAAATATGTTGTTGATATGACGTGATATGTGTGACATGAAAATATGAAAATAAAGGTAGATTTAGATTGATTCATTAGTTGCATAAGTCTTCTTTAGTAGTGACTGGCGTCACTGGACCGTGTCATTTGTACGCGTGTCCAGCGAGTCGTGAGTCCTCTTGAGTTGTCCGCACGTCCATGTCATGTTAAAAATTATTCCGGACGAAACCGGTTGCGATTTAGTTCAATGTTTAGAAATATATCAGGGTTATTACTAACAAACGTGTGTAAACGGCATCTTATTGCTTACAGCTAAGCAACTCCTGAACTCATTGACGATGTAGGACTTTTCGGTGAACTACTACTACGATCACAATAGATCATGCTGGTCTTGCAAGATCTACATAGCTGCTTGAAAATAAGGGGCAACGTAAATAAATAATAAATAAATATGTTTATTAAATTGCTTATTTAAGTAAATTTTAAGGAATCTATAGTAATTAATTCATCTACAATCATATTATACGCTGATCAAACAATGCCTCATAAATTTTCACAATTATAGACTTCTCACACTCATCCATACACACACCCACACACACACACACACACACACACACACACACACACACACACACACACACACACTCACTCACTCACTCACTCACTCACACCCTCACTCATACGCTTACTCACTCTCTCTCTCTCTCTCTCACACACACACACACACACACACACACACACATTCTTGCACACAATCACGTAAATATTATTAATTATACCTTACTGCAAGTTTTAAATTGTGTAGCTTTTTTTATTTCATACTAATTTAGTGTAGTATTTGTACTACGGAAGAGCGGATCCCTCTACTACAGGTATCTATTTACTTAAAAGAGAGTACCCAACAATATTGTAACTACTTAATACTTATTTTAAAGCAATAAATTATTATTATTATATAAAATTGGGTGTACCTACGAGTACATACATACGTCTACGTAATTCTTCTCGTCCTAAACGGCTTGACCGATTTCGATGAAATTTTTATGGGGTCACCTGGATGTTTATTAGTTATAGTTGGACCCGGTAGGTGGCGCTTTTGTCGAGATCCAGAAATCACCCCTTCCAAGGTACATGGCTAGTATTATTTATAAAAAGTAACAAATAGTTGAGGGAGTCACATTCTATTACTCAGAGGGAAGTCAATGAAGGAGTGAGTTTCTATGATCATTTTACCACACAATACTAGGCGTAAGGGCTCCTTTTCTATTCCTGCCGCCAAATAGAAGTGCTTGCATTATTGTGTTTCTGTCTAGAAGGTACAGTGAGCCAGTACAATTACAGACTTCACAGTCTGTATCCATATTACACAATCCATGTTAGTCTTCAGAAGTGACAACGCATCCGTAGACTTCTTCGTTTGAAGATGGTTGCAGGTGCCCATGGACTGCAGTAGCCACTTTCCATCAGGTAGAAAATAAGTTCGTTTGTCACTTCCGTCAATATTCTAAGGATGCTGTTATGACTCTCCGTGTTCTGTAGATTAGGGATGTAGTTTATTTTTTTTTTATAGGATAAGAGTGACAAACGAGCATACAGTCCATCTGATGGTAAGTGGTTGCTGTAGCCCAAGACACATCTATCCTCGTTTGCGAATCAGAATGCAGATGCGTCGTCACCCGTGAGGACCAAGATGGATGGCCTCGGTTCCAGTAAAAAGGGTTTCCGCTTCTCTACACTCATAATACGAAACACAGCAGCGTTATGCTGCTATTTTATGCTGGTATTCTGTGAGAGCGTGGTCCTTCCCCTGTCGAGCCGACCCATTCGTACTAAGTAGTGTAGTTGTACCACTTCTAGACCACCTGAGTCAGACGTGGTTCAACGACGTTCGTCGACACACGATCCTAAAAAAAAAAAAAAGGTTTTGGCATGCTCTGATCACGAATCCGCGGTCCATTTTTGTGTAGAATGCACGGTTCCGGAGATGTGTAGATCAATTAGCTAATATCTAATTGATATCCGGTAAGGGCCTCCACCGTCATTAGCGTCCCATTGTTCCTATTTCTATTGTTCTATTGTTCATTAATCACCTTCATTGCAGCGTGTGCGTCGACTATATCAGTGCTTCTTTGTTCCTAATTATACAACGCTAATCTGAATCATCAATAAAACACATTACATAATTTTGTTACAATTTTTATTTATAAAATACAAAATCTTATTACTTATTATCTATAAAATAGGAGCGAAACATCTCATCCACTAAAATATCGTTGTACAATGTGTTCCTTGTAAATATACTCGTAAAACTATGTATTGAACATCCTTGAAACTTATATAGCAAATACATTAAGCAATATTCGCCACAAACTGAAGTCCACTCATTCTGAATCCTATCAACATTCCAGTTCCATCTTTTACAATTCCTTTTTAAAAACTCTAGAACATATCGTACAGGTGATCGTCCATATGAATCAAAATATTGACCGACGTCATTCGTATCGATATATAAAGCTACCCAATGTGACCCTGGTTTATCATCTGTATCCAAATTGCATATTATATACGTTGGTACGTGGGTATACATAGGCAGTCTATTAGCTGCATAAACATTATTTTCTAGACTGGGGTGAATCTTTTTCAGATGTTGTTGTACATCTAGTGTATCCATGATATTACTGCTATTAGTAGATTATTACAGTACCAATCTACTCAATGAATAACATAGGAATGGTCAATTATAGTGATTTCTAAATATTAAATTGCATTTTTGTGTTATACAAATCGTACTTGAGTAATTGATCACCAAACAAAACACAATACGAAGAAATGTTGAGATAGACAACGGAAATGTGGGATAAACTGGTTGACGCATAAAGTAATTATCAACTCATTACGGAAATACTTTAGATTAGAATTTTTACGTACTGGTGGTATATAAGACCAACAGACGCAGTCATCGAGTTAGTGTACGGTCGTTTGACTACAGTGGATCTATCAATAGTACATTTGTGTTACTTCAATACACCAAAGGCTATGGATGTAAGTGTTTATTCTATTGACTAAATTACTTTTTTTCTGTTATTTTCATGTGTGTGTATTATTTTATTTAAATATTGTGTATGTATATGATTAAGCCGTGGTAACTCAGATGGTTAGCGCTAGCTGTAAATTTCACAGTACGCGACCCGGCTTCGATCCCCGCCAGCACCAATTAAATTGTTAATCGCAATTTTAAGTGCTTATTACCACGTGCTTGGTGGTGAAGGAAAACATCGTGAGGAAACCTGCATGTCTGAGAAAATTTCGAAGGCATGTGAAGTTTGCCAACACACATTGAGGGAGCGCGGCGGACATTTCCTTGCTCTAAAACCCTCTCAGAAATGAGAGGAGGCCTATGTTCAGCAGTGGACTTTAATAGGCTGTAACTTTAACTTTTTTAACTTTTATGATTAAGTGTTAACAAATTGATATTAACATGATAACTGTGTTGTTGCAGAAATCATTGAGCTTCGATGAAGATACCTATAAACAGTATTACTACTCGCCACTCTCCCCTCAAGAAGAGAGTGATAACCTCGTCATTAATAATAACACATGCGATGGTGGAAAAAGAAAATCGCAATCGATTGATCATTTTTTTGAAGTAGAATCAAAAATAAAAAAGAGGAAGGGAAAACTTCAGTGAAGTGTGCACCAGTGCTTTTTTCTCCACAATCATGGAAGAGAATACGGAACTATTCAATAGCGAATTAAATCAGGAGTTGTCTAAAGTTTGTGAAGAAATGGAGAGGGGTCAACTGTTCGATTCGTCATACGATGATGAGTTGTATCATCACTGTGCGATGGTTGAAACACAGTTTAAGTATGTAAAATAAACATTCATTTCGATCATAATTTACATATTGTCTTATACAGTTTTTAATAAATTTAAACATTTTAGCAGTCAACCACTACAACTTGGAAGAGGAACGAAGCGAACGTGCAGCAAAGAATCCAAGATCATCAAAAAACCAACAACGGAAGCAGAAGCGCATACCTCTGCAGGGAACAGTATCAGTAACGATGATCAAGTGGAATGTCCAACGTGCCATATATTTATCAAGAAACGGTATTTAGCTAATCATTTTAAAAGTAATGTTCATAAAAATAATCTTTTAAATTCACATAATTCTTTATCAAACGTTAGTGTTATTGAATCTGCTTTTGGAAATAGGATTTTAACTTATAAAATCAAGAGTAGAGTAGATCGTTCGACATGGGTAAATTTTGAAACTCCTGAACTATTTTTAAATTCTATTAAAGATGATATTTTATTTTTATTACAAGAGTGTATTCATCAACACATAATTTTTAAGGTAAACTTCATATTGCATGCTGATTTTGTTCAACAAACTAAAGATATTCATGATACGTTCGATTTTCAAACGCTTAACTATATTATTTGTCAAGGAGATGACTTAAATATTTTTCTTTCATCTTTAAATGATACAATTACTACTAAAATTAGTGCTTTCGAAAAAAAAAGATTGTGGATGGAGTCTAAAAAACATAAAATCTATAGACATGAATGTTAATAAATTTAACCCCCTACGCGGTACTTCATACATAGATCTTCCTCGTGACATAAAATTAAAAAAGGCTGTTATAAATGTAAAAAACAAGGATTATTTTTGTTTTAAATGGGCGTTACTCTCGGCGTTATATCCTGTAAACAAACACACTGATCGGGTATCATCGTACGTTAAACATGCAAATAAACTTAAATTTGATGGTATTTCCTTTCCGGTTAAAATTTCTGACATAGCAAAAGTAGAGAAATTAAATGATATTAGTATTAATGTTTTTGGGTTAGAATATAATAAAGAAAAACGATGTAATTCTATAGTAGGTCCATTATTTTTAACAAAGTGTCGTAAAGATAGACATATCAATTTATTATTTTTTTCCAAGGATACAAAAAATCATTATTGCTATATAAAAAATTTATCGCGGTTAGTTAGTAAACAAATTTCAAAAGACGGTCACATCATGTACATTTGTGAAGCATGTCTACTTCGTTTTCCATCTCAGGAAAGGTTAAATAACCATGAACAATACGATTGTGCCCACATTTGTACAGTATTACCAAACAGTGAAACTTTAAAAAAAAAGAATTGGTTTGGTCAACCTATTTCAAATGATAAAATTATATTTGATAGTTATGAAAAAAAGTTAAAGATACCATTCGTAGTTTATGCTGATTTTGAAGCATTTTTAAAACCAATAGAATCATGTTCTAACGATCCTTCCAAACCTTTCACTCGTAATATTCAGAAACATGAAGTACATAGTTTTGGATATTATATAAAATGTTCATATGATGATAAATTATCAAAATATGTAACATATTGCGGACCCAACTGTGCACAAGTGTTTATGGAAAGTTTATCTAACAATCTAAAAGAAATAAATAGACTTCAAAAATATCCACCACTTCCGCTAACAAATGAAGACAAAAACCAAATTTCAAATGCAACCATTTGTCATATTTGTGAAACTGAGTTGGCAAAACATTTTTATGATTTTGATTGGTACACTGGTAGTTTTATAGGTGTTGCTCATGAATCATGTTGTTCGAAGATCAGAACACCTCGTTATATACCAATATTTTTACACAACCTTAGTCACTATGATGCTCATTTTATTGTTCACGCGTTAAACTTTTGTGATGGTGAAGTCGAAGTTATCCCTCAAAATAAAGAAAAATATATATCCTTTTCCAAAAAATTAAAAGTGAATAACCACGAAATTATATTGAGATTCTTAGATTCATTTAAGTTTTTATCGTGTAAATTAGAAGAATTGGCCAAAAATCTCAGTAATGATCAATTTCAAGAATTACGTAGAAATTACCCTAATGATGAAGATTTCTTTCGTTTAAAACGGAAAGGTGTTTATCCATATGAACTTATGACTAATTATGATAGTTTAAGTCTAACATCGCTCCCTGAACAAAAATATTTTTATAGTTCACTCACAGATTCACATATTTCAAATGATGATTACAATCATGCTAAAGATGTTTGGGAACATTTTGGGTGTTGTAATATGCTAGATTATTCAAACCTGTATTTAAAAACAGACGTTTTACTTTTATCCGATGTATTTGAAAACTTTAGAAAGTTATGTAATAAAGTAAAGTAAAATCATAGTAAAGTCTAAATCATATGTATTAATACATATTAATACATATGATTTAGACCCTGTCCATTATTACACAGCACCCGGTTTAAGTTGGGATGCAATGTTAAAATATACAAAAATAGAATTAGAACTTTTAACAGATTATGAGAAAATTGCATTTATTAGATCAGGTATCAGAGGTGGTGTATCTCAATGTAGTAATCGTTATGCTAGAGCTAATAACAAATACATGGAGGATTATGATACAGGGAAACCAAATTCATATATCACATATTTTGATGCCAACAATTTATATGGTTGGGCTATGTCTCGATATCTTCCTACTGGTGGATTCGAATGGGTAAATCCAAATACAGAATTTAATGTGTCTAAGACATCAGACTTCGGTTTTATTTTAGAAGTTGATTTGGAATATCCAGATGAACTTCATGATTTACATTCGGACTTTCCTTTATGTCCAGAAAACATTTGTGTAGGCAATATTAATGAGAATAAACTAGTCCCAAATTTAAATAATAAAGATAAATATGTAATTCATTACAGAAATTTAAAGCAGTGCATAGAAATGGGGGTTAAATTAACTAAAATTCATAGAGTTTTAAAATTTAAACAGTCTCCCTGGTTGAAGATGTACATAGATCTAAACACAAAATTAAGAACTTTAGCAAAATCAGATTTCGAAAAAGATTTTTATAAATTAATGAATAATTCAGTCTTCGGTAAGACTATGGAGAATATTGAAAAAAGGGTTAACATAAAATTAGTTACGCACTGGGAGAACCAGGGTAAAGCTTTAGGTGCTCAAGATCTAATCGCTAAACCACAATTTCATAGCCTTTCAATATTTTCGGTAAACCTAGTTGCGGTTCAGTTGCGAAAAACGAAGTTAATATATAACAAACCAATTTATTTAGGGTTTTGCATTTTAGATATTTCAAAAACATTAATGTATGATTTTCATTATAACTATATGATTAAAAAGTTTAGTAAAATCAAATTATTGTATACAGATACGGATAGTTTAATATATCATATATTTACAAATGATTTTTACACTGATATAAAACCTGACCTTTCATCATACTTTGATACCTCAGATTATGATACAAATAATATTTTTGAATATCCAAAATTAAATAAAAAGAAATTAGGTTTTTTTAAAGATGAAAATAATGGTAAAATCATGAAAGAATTTGTGGGTTTACGATCCAAAATGTACGCTTTTAACTTAGAGAATAAGACTATAGCCAAGGCAAAAGGGGTAAATAAATGTATCACTAAAAAGATGACAATGAATAGTTATAAGTCTTCTCTATTTAATAAAAAAGTGCAATATTATAGTATGCTTAGATTTAAATCAATTAAACACACAATTTTCACACAAAAATTAAATAAGATAGGTTTATCATATAATGACACAAAGAGACATATTTTAGATAATAATATTGAAACATTAGCTTGGGGTCATTATAAACTGCGTTAAGTGTTGATAGTTTTTACTTTTATGTCTGCGTTTAAGAAAAATTTATATTGATTGTAAAATTATGATAATACTATAATATGACGTAGTTTATTACATATTTAATCATTGTTTTATTGTAAATAATTTAAGTTAATTGTTGTTTCTATTTATTTGAGGTTGAGTTAATTGTAAAATTATGATGTACTAATTGTTGTTTCTATTTATTTGAGGTTGAGTTAATTGTAAAATTATGATGTACTAATTGTGTTAGAAAGAGTGTATACAGATAATTCTGTTTTATATAATTTTTGGAATATATATTAATTGTTTACACCAACACTTTCATTTTTTATTTCACCCCTTTGAACTTTAGACGTGTGTTATGCTTCACTTTATCCATCCGTTCACTGCTATTGTGGCAGGACCAAGTGGGTGTGGGAAGTCAAATTTTGTAACAAATTTCATAAAATCAGTTACAGAAATATGTAATTGTGATTTTAATCAGATCACATGGTGCTTTGATGAAATGCAACCATTATATAATTTACCAAATGTTAACTATCATCAAGGAATTCCAAATCTTAATATGTTTGATGGTGAAAACCCACATCTTGTTATTATTGATGATCTAATGAGAGAGTCCGATGGAAGAATTGTGGATATATTTACAAAAGGTAGTCATCACAGGAATCTTAGTGTATTTTATCTAACACAAAATTTATTTCATCAGGGTAAAGGACAAAGAGACATATCTTTAAACTCAAGTTATATAATATATTTTAAAAAACCTCGAGATAAAACTCAAATAAGATATTTAGCAAGACAAGTATCACCAGATAACCCAAAATTCATTGAAAATGCCTACAGGGATGCAACTCTAGAGGCGCATGGATATTTAATGGTAGATTTAAAACAGAATACCAATGATTTTTGTCGTATCAAGACAAATGTCTTTCCATTTAATGGTTTCTGTACAGTCTACGTCCCCACAAAAGAGTTTAAATACACCAAGAATCAAACAATTGAAATCATTGCTAAATGATGCATCGTCGACTCACAACGTATAAACATTTGCTAACCGCTTTGCATACGCTTAAACCAAAATATCAAAGAGCATTACTTAAAACGTGTGATGAAGAAGAAATTAACTGTATTTGTGAGTGTATTCATAACGTTTTACAAGGAAAAGTACCTCTTAAAGATCAGGATAAACAAAAATTGAATAAACATAAAAACATACTCCGTAAACTAGTACGTAAGTGTAAACATAAACTAAGAAAAAATATAATTATACAAAAAGGAGGGGCTTTCTTACCAACAATATTAGGTGCAATATTGAGTGGATTAGTGAGTGGACTAGCCAGTTAACATGGAAAATGCAAAGAAAATGATACTTATCGAACCTGGATTGATTGAAAAATTAAAACAAGAAAATAAGGTTAATAGTAATTTATCTCGATTAGATATTGAAATGCAAAATATTATGAATAGTAAGACGGAAGACCGAAAGAAATGGATATTATATTTACAAACACTGCAAAGATACCTTCATTTTACCGAAGAGGATCGTCAACCACTCAAATTACCAATTTATTCTGATACATCTAATGAAGATTCAAATGAGTCAAAAATTGGTTTTAGAAATAAAGATAGAGATCTAAAAACTTCAGTTGATATTGAATCTTTGCTGGAGGAGAATCGATCCATTAAAAGTAAAGAAAATGATGAAAATCCACTTTACACACCAGCTCAAATACTCAGTTTAATACCAAAAATTTATCATAAAAAAGGGCAGTTATTATTAAACTTAGTTGAAACAAGTAAAAGTAAAATACATTGGGATAATGAAGGTACAGTCATAATTGATAGTGAAAAAATTCCTGGAAGTAATATTGTTGATTTAATAAATGATTCACTAAGACCCCTAAAAAGAAGTGATCCGGTAGGGTGGGTTAGATTTGCTGAAGCATTAAAAGATATTAAAGTACCACTTACTTATATTGGAAATCCAAGGAGATGTGAGTTTATTAACCAACTTCAAGCAAAAGATCTGAACAAACCCTCTGGGATTGAAGTTCAAGAGTTTTCTACACCGGTCAGTAGAGATAAAAAGTCTACAACTAAAATACGTAAAGGACTTGAGTGGGAAAAATGGACCCCGTACTAGAAGAAATTAACAGGATTTATTATGATCCATCTAATCCCGCTGGTTTTGGTAGTATTGATAAATTATCAAAAGCCATGAAGGGTAAAATGAATAAAAAGCAAGTAAAGGAATGGTTAAAATCACAAGAAACATACACATTACATAAACCCATTCGAAAAAAATTCCCGCGTAATAGGTACATTCTATCAAATATTAATGAATTGTGGCAAGCTGATTTAAGTGATATGCGAACTTATTCTCAATATAATGATGGTTTCAAGTACATACTTTGTATTATTGATGTATTTAGTAAATATGCTTTTGCAAGACCAATGAAAAAGAAAAACTCAGAAACAACTAAAGAATGTTTTGAAAGTATATTTACTGAAAGTAATTTAACACCTACTCACATACAATCCGATAAAGGTACAGAATTTGTTTCAAAAGATGTACAAAAATACTTTAAATCCAAAAAGATTAATTACTATACCACTAACAATCCTGACATTAAATCTAGTATTGTTGAACGATTTCAAAGAACACTAAAAATGAAAATGTGGCATTATTTCACTCATAATAATACTTATAGATATATAGATGTTTTACAAGATTTAATATACTCTTATAATCACAGCTTTCACTCTAGTATTAAGATGTGCCCATGTGATGTAAATTCCAACAATATTATGACAGTTTGGACTAATCTTTATGATAGACGGTCAAAAAAACTTTCTTTAGAAAATCCTAAACCAAATTTCAATGTGGGTTTGTTATTTGTTAATTATGTTCGAATAACTAAATATAAACATGTATTCCAAAAAGGATATGAATCAAATTGGAGTGATGAAATATTTATTATATCTTCAATAATTGATAGATCTCCATGGGTTGTTTATACAATAACAGATTTACAAAATGAACCAATAATTGGTACTTTTTATGAAAGAGAATTACAGAAAATCACTTACAACCCCACCTCACAACATAAAATAGATAAAATAATTGACACTCGTTATTCAGGTAACAGAAAAGAAGTATTAGTGAAGTGGAAAGGTTATCCAGATAAATTTAACAGTTGGATTTTAGCTTCTAGTTTAAAAGAAATATGAATAAAGAAAGTTTCTATTTAACTTTGCTCAGCAATAGTTCAATGGAATACTTTCCTGATAACAAGACCACAAATTTTTCAACGAAATTACCAAAAGCTATAAAATTAGAAGGTGAATGGTCGGTTGGAGTTGTCGAGTTTCAATATCCATGTACCATGTTTACTGTTCAAGACCATGAAAATGTTATATACATTACAAAATCTATGTTAATGCCTAATGAAGATAAACCATCCACAGTGTACTACAAAAAACATATTCCAGCTACCAACTATGATAACGTTGAGCATATTTTAAGAGTGTTAAATGGTATCGGAGAGAACTTGAAATTTCGCTATGATGAAATAACAAAATTTGTGTCTATTTCGGTATTGGATAAAAATATAACATCCGTAACATTATCACCCAAATTAAGTTTACAGCTAGGTTATGAACCAAATAAAAATCTCCTAGAGAGAAATTTTGGAAAGTGTCCTGCTAATTTACACTTAGGGTTACCATCTCAACTATTTCTATATTGCGACATTATCGATCCTCAGATTGTGGGTGATGTTATGACTCCTTTATTAAGAGTCATTTCATTAGATCCTACAAAATACATTTATGGTGCAAATAAAATGCACGTTTTCTCTCAACCTCACTACTTACCTGTTATGCGAAGAGAGTTCGATACGTTGGAAATAGTTATAAGATCGAGTACAGGACAAAAAATACCATTCCAGTTTGGAACCGTGTGTATTAAACTACATTTCCGAAAATTATAATAATGAATTCTCTTCGTGATCATCATAAATGTCCATATGAAAATTATTATACACATCAAGCTGGATCAGGAGTTGGAGTAATTTATAAGGGTTCACCATATCAACGCGGTCATGGTATTGGGAGCTTCTTAGGGGGGTTATTCAGATCAGTTTTACCTTTACTTTCAAATGGTGCTCGAGTGATTAGTAAGGAGGCATTAAGCGCTGGAGTAGGACTTTTATCGGATATGGTTCAAGCCCGTCCTATGGAAGCCTCAATAAAAGATCGTCTAAAGCAAGTTAGTACGAATTTAAAACGAAAGGCTGATGAGAAAATTGATCAATTTAACATGACTGGATCTGGGTATAAAACTAAAAGAAAACGATTGACATCGTTCATTCCACCATTAACTGCTAAAGTGAAAGCTGCGAAAAAACTTTGTCTAAAACCAAAAAATGTCTTTCCTTCATAATCATTCTTGTGAGTGCGTTAAGTCAGAATTGGATTTGTTTGCACTACCGTCTACACAAACTAGCATTGAAAATGGATTGTGGATTCATTATAAACCAATTTCATCTCTTGGTGATGATGGACCTATCGAGTTTCAAGTTCCTGGGACCGGCGATGACTACATAGATTTGTCTCATACATTACTCCACATAAAGGCGAAAGTATTAAATCAAGATTCAACTAACTTGGTATCTACTACAATAGTAGCACCTGTAAATAATTGGCTGCATTCACATTTTAGTCAACTTGATGTTTATTTAAACCAAAAACTTGTATCACCACCTAATAATACCTATGCATATCGAGCATACATGGAAACCCTTTTAAACTATGCCCCTGCTGCTAAACAATCTCATCTTACTTGTAGTCTTTGGTATGAGGATACAGCAGGAAAAATGGATTCTACAGATGGTAAAAACATAGGATTTGTTAAAAGACAGGAATTGATTAGTGAAAGTAAGGAAATAGAAATGATTGGTCATCTTCACGGTGACATTTTTAACCAAGATAAATTTTTAATTAATGGTGTTGAAATGAGTGTTAAATTGGTTCGATCAAGAGAGAGTTTTAATTTAATTGTTGGGTCAAACGATGTAAAGTTTAAAGTTTGCATTACGGACGCAACTCTTATTGTTCGACGAGCACGAATTAATTCAAGTGTATTACTCGCACATCAAAAAGTTTTAGCTTCTACCACTGCTAAATATCCTATTACTCGAGCTGAAGTAAAAGTTTTAACAATTCCTTCGGGTGTTCAAGGAAAAACTCTTGATAATATATTTTTAGGACAGGTACCGAAAAGATGTATAATTGGATTTGTGAACAATTCTGCATTTAATGGTTCCCTTACTAAAAATCCATTTAACTTTGAAAACTATGGTATTAATTCTTTCAGCTTATATATTGATGGTCAACAAATACCTTCAAAAGCTTTGCAACCATATTTTAATAATAGCATATTTACATCAGCATATCATACTCTATTCTCGGGAACTGGTATTCACTTTCTTAATGAAGGAAATGGAATCTCTTGTGAACAGTATGGCAAAGGTTACTGTCTATTAGCATTTGACTTAACTCCTGATTTATCAGCTAACTCATCAACTCATTGGAATCTCATAAAGCATGGTAGTGTAAGAATAGAAGTACGATTTGAATCCTCATTAATACAAACAATTAACTGTATAGTTTATGCTGAGTTTGATAATATTATTGAGATAGATAAAAACAGAAATGTTACTGTAGACTATAGTAGTTAAGGTTATAATATGTGTTGTGTGTTAGATTTTATGTGTTATGTGTAATGCATTTTGTGTGTATGTAACTATGTGAAACTTTATAAAATTAAATAAAACAAATTGTATGCGATATATTTTTTTTTATTTCTTTATAAATCTTCTATTTAATCTAATACAAAACACTGTTCGAGTTGAAATTTTACATAAGCACACTGACTAAACCACTGAACATGCTGCTGCCAAGGATCATCATCATCTTCCCAATCTTTTAAACCACCACCACAATGGAAACACTTGGTCCCGTCTGCATGGCCAGTATAAAAGAAACCAGCTTCTGCAAGATCTTCAGGTTTCTGTCGCATAACGAGAGGCCAGTTTTCGAAACTAAGCAAACGGCTAGATTTTGAACTGAAGAATGGATATTCAGCTCTTGAGTACTGCATACTCTTCTCGTTTTCTTCTCCACTCAGTGTTGTAGTTTTGTTATTCAATGATGTGTTTTGTACACGTATGCCACACTCATCTCTTCCTTCCGCTCTTGTCTTCCTGTAATTGAAGTAAACAGAATCACATTCACTAATGATCAGCTAATGACTGTCATTGTTAAAAAAGTATTTTTTAACTTTTTCACTTTCTGCTATTGTCTTTGTTATATTGTATACGAGGGCGTTTGTGTTGTCGTAGATGCTATCCTTATTAGTCTTTACGTAATATTTAATTCTCGTGGAAGCATGTTTCCAATGATCAGTAGTTGGAATCTTGGATAGCTTCTTCATATCGTACATTTCAATTTTGATGAGATGCGTCGCTTGGTCTCCGTCGTCAGAATTAGTAGAAATGTATGATACACCATCTCTAGCGGCTCGTGCTACGGTTGATGATAACAGCTTCCTCTTTTTTATTTTTGATTCAGCTTCAAAAAAATGATCAATCGATTGCGATTTTCTTTTTCCACCATCGCATGTGTTATTATTAATGACGAGGTTATCACTCTCTTCTTGAGGGGAGAGTGGCGAGTAGTAATACTGTTTATAGGTATCTTCATCGAAGCTCAATGATTTCTGCAACAACACAGTTATCATGTTAATATCAATTTGTTAACACTTAATCATAAAAGTTAAAAAAGTTAAAGTTACAGCCTATTAAAGTCCACTGCTGAACATAGGCCTCCTCTCATTTCTGAGAGGGTTTTAGAGCAAGGAAATGTCCGCCGCGCTCCCTCAATGTGTGTTGGCGAACTTCACATGCCTTCGAAATTTTCTCAGACATGCAGGTTTCCTCACGATGTTTTCCTTCACCACCAAGCACGTGGTAATAAGCACTTAAAATTGCGATTAACAATTTAATTGGTGCTGGCGGGGATCGAACCCGGGTCGCGTACTGTGAAATTTACAGCTAGCGCTAACCATCTGAGTTACCACGGCTTAATCATATACAAACACAATATTTAAATAAAATAATACACACACATGAAAATAACAGAAAAAAAGTAATTTAGTCAATAGAATAAACACTTACATCCATAGCCTTTGGTGTATTGAAGTAACACAAATGTACGATTGATAGATCGACTGTAGTCAAACGACCGTACACTAACTCGATGACTGCGTCTGTTGGTCTTATATACCACCAGTACGTAAAAATTCTAATCTAAAGTATTTCCGTAATGAGTTGATAATTACTTTATGCGTCAACCAGTTTATCTCACATTTCCGTTGTCTATCTCAACATTTCTTCGTATTGTGTTTTGTTTGGTGATCAATGACTCAAGTACGATTTGTATAACACAAAAATGCAATTTAATATTTAGAAACATATCAGTTTATCTCACATTTCCGTTGCCTATCTCAACATTTCTTCGTATTGTGTTTTGTTTGGTGATCAATGACTCAAGTACGATTTGTATAACACAAAAATGCAATTTATTATTTAGAAATCACTATAATTGACCATTCCTATGTTATTCTGTATTGTTATGTACTGTAATAATCTACTAATAGCAGTAATATCATGGATACACTAGATGTACAACAACATCTGAAAAAGATTCACCCCAGTCTAGAAAATAATGTTTATGCAGTTAATAGACTGCCTATGTATACCCACGTACCAACGTATATAATATGCAATTTGGATACAGATGATAAACCAGGGTCACATTGGGTAGCTTTATATATCGATACGAATGACGTCGGTCAATATTTTGATTCATATAGACGATCACCTGTACGATATGTTCTAGAGTTTTTAAAAAGGAATTGTAAAAGATGGAACTGGAATGTTGATAGGATTCAGAATGAGTGGACTTCAGTTTGTGGCGAATATTGCTTAATGTATTTGCTATATAAGTTTCAACGATGTTCAATACATAGTTTTACGAGTATATTTACAAGGAACACATTGTACAACGATATTTTAGTGGATGAGATGTTTCGCTCCTATTTTATAGATAATAAGTAATAAGATTTTGTATTTTATAAATAAAAATTGTAACAAAATTATGTAATGTGTTTTATTGATGATTCAGATTAGCGTTGTATAATTAGGAACAAAGAAGTACAATACAATAGCACTGATATAGTCGACGCACACGCTGCAATGAAGGTGATTAATGAACAATAGAACAATAGAAATAGGAACAATGGGACGCTAATGACGGTGGAGGCCCTTACCGGATATCAATTAGATATTAGCTAATTGATCTACACATCTCCGGAACCGTGCATTCTACACAAAAATGGACCGCGGATTCGTGATCAGAGCATGCCAAAAACTTTTTTTTTTTTAGGATCGTGTGTCGACGAACGTCGTTGAACCACGTCTGACTCAGGTGGTCTAGAAGTGGTACAACTACACTACTGTACTACAACTATACCACTAATATAGCTGCAGCATGACTCCAACACGTCATAATATGTGAATGTTGGCTGTAAGTAATTAGTTTGGTACTCCGAAATTATTACCGATGCGGTAACGTAGGTTAACGTAGGCCCCCCCATAGATTTTTGGCCGATCGGGATATGGGGAGATCGCCTGCCGGGAAAGGTGTTCAGCCCGGGAGCAGCTGACTCTCCATATGTCTGTACAGAACTTCTTCTATAAATAGCGCAGTTCGGAACATTTATAGCGTGATTTAGGCTTCGATGTGTTTCGCTTGTGGCGTAACGACACCGCCGCCGCAATAGTTTGATACGGGGAATATTTTCCGTAGTTGACTCACTTGGCAAACGGGTTGGCCACCGCAGTTTTTAATTATTTTGCGTTGTTAGCAGGATGATGCTGCTGTCTATCTCCTGTTTCATATCTCTCTGTCGCCCTTTACTTTCGGTTTATGCACAGGTACTCTGTGCCCTTTATGACACCCACAGGATCAAAGCATCTAAAACACTGAATCCAATTATCACACAGTGTGGATGGAGATCAGTACTAGTGCGAGGGTATTGACTCTTAGAGTCAGGTTTTAGAGTTTGGTCTCACTAATCCAGTTATTGGGTCTGTGTATTCGTGACACTGCTTAACACTGCTGTGTTTCGTTTGGTGAGTGTATAGAATCGGAGACCCTTATTTCTGGAAATGAGGCATTCAATCTAAGTCCTCAAGGGTAACAATATATCTGCATTTTGATTCATAATTGAAGATCCAAGAATCCATGGGCTACAGCATCCACTTACTGTGTGACCTGTGTGCTCGTTTGTCACTCATATTCTATAAAAAAAGTGGTGAGAATACGAAACGCTTCGAGTAAGGAATGCCTACCGGCACAGGCGGTGAATACTAAAGGGTAATAAAAACATTCTTAGAGGATCTGAACGAAATGCAAAGAAGAAATGTTTAGTATGAAAGAAAAAATAGGGGCTCAGTGCTCAAACGTCGGGTTGGTGTATACTGTTCAGTGTCTGAGTGTCCCGCATTTGCAATTGCTGTTCCACAACCATTATTTCTCTCTAAAGTTGCACAAGCTCTAAAATTAGCTTAGTTTCGCATATAAATACCAAAAAATTAAAACTAAGTTTAGAGAGGAGATAGAGGTTACAAGTATGTCAGCGCTAAAATTACAACATCCCTGTCATCGGTAACTCACTCAGTGTACGCTCGCGACGACTATAGTACGTGAGGATATGGTCATCCGGTTAATATGGTCTTATAACTCAAAAACTAGAGCCTTGTTTGCATATATTGCTCTGTGATGGGATAGCTCTTCACCATTCAATCAAATATTAAAAAGTCAAAAGGGTGCTGCCTTATCCGCCGTTTTGACAGTTGACATTATAGTAAATATCTTAGTCGGTTTTAGTATTGTGTAGTGCAGTTAGTTTTTTTAAGTTAATTTTTCGTAGTGTTTCTAATTATTGCCAAAGCTTGTTTGCTATTTTTTTCTTAATATATTAGTTATATCTAAACGTCTTTGTGTTTTTCCCAATAGAATCCCAATAGAACTACTAATATTTCACTAGAAAACAATTCTTAGGGCGAAACCATATTTCTTTATACAAAAATGAGAAGCGAATTATCAGACCACTGTATGGTAAACATGTGCAACCAACGTCTAAGATAGGCTATCGGTGCGCTTTTACTTCTAAGGAATAAGAAGAAATGCCTGTAATCAAGAAACAAACAGCCTCTAATGTTTCTGGATCTACTTACCCTTTAAACCACAAACAGCAACTAATGTACTGCTGTTAGTGTTGCTTTCTGACAAAAATCGGTAGGAGGGTGGTGCAGACGGACTACGAGGTAGAAAAGGTGTCTTAATACCTGTTAAAATATATCGATTAACCATTCTAGATGTTGTGTAGTGAGAATCACTATGCTTTGAATAGTATCGAAGCACATTTCCGATTTTATCACATTAAAAAAAAATTAAGTGGTAGAGCCATGCTGTAGCTATATTGTGGTTGCAGCACGAATGGGTTGGCTCGACCGGGGTAGGACCACGCTCTCACAGAATACCAGCGTAAAATAGCAGCCTAACACTGCTGTGTTTTGTATGGTGAGTGTAGAGAACCGGAAACCCTTTTTACTGGAAACGAGGCATTCCATCTTAGTCCTCAGGGGTGGCGGTGCATCTGCATTCTGATTCTTAATTGAGGATAAATGTAGATGTCTACGGGCCCCAGCATCCACTTACCATCAGGTGGACTGTGTGCTCGTTTGTCACCCTTATTCTATAAAATAAAATAAAATATTATAATAACTATCACTATCACCGCCGCTTCATCGCTGAACGTACTCCCCCATAGATTGCCACAAAATTCCCATCGACTCCCTGCGTGTTTCAACAGGTCGTCATTCCATCTAGTGACTGTCACTCGAGAACCTTTCTATTTCATTGGTTGTCTGTTCCTCGAGCTATATGGAAATGATGAAATATTAATTTTTGGTACTACAATTAATTTGGAAATTCAAATAAATCACCGTTATTTAATATTTTTAAGTTTTACCTCTGTCGGCAGTCCTCCAGTGATATCCATTTTTTAAGTTGTCAATGTACTTAGTCGTAGTCGTAAGGAGAATGTCATCATAACAACATTTTGATGCAATTTCATGGTAATGAATTCTATGATTAGGTTCGGTTAGGTTAGATATTTTGGATATATGCACTGAATGGTGTGCTTATGTTGTTTTAGATAATTCCACAAAATTATAGCTATGTCTTACATTTTTGTGTTAATTTGTAATTTGTTCATTGGGACTACTTTCATTTCCATACAAAAATTATTTCTCCATCACTTTCGAAATGGAATGGTTATCCGCGAAACATTGTACGTTAGATCTATTTCGAGGCAGTGAACAATAAATTAATCAAGGATTCCGGAGCGCATCTAAATTTCTAAAACAATTTCGGATTCGTTTTTGGCCGTAATATTTTATGTAAATATTAATTATGTAATCGTCGTACGTTTCATAAAATCTAAACAAAATGTTTTCGTTCCGCTCGATGAGCGTACGTGGAGATCGTCAGAAGTGATGACATTTACAAAGTTGTAATTACTTCATTTCATAATTTTCATTTTTTTTTAAAGCCATCAATATGTGAGCCCTAGATAATGCAGCATGATATGCGTTACAAATATATGAATAATCATGCTGCATGACGGAATGATTTTATCGAATTTCAGGACTGCAGGCTGGCTGAGGCTGGAGAACATGGACTACATCTATGAGGCAATAGTATGGGATATACATACATTTATACGGGACTTTAGATGTGATGAATGAAATTATGTTTCGAATTTACCTAAAAGTCAAAACAATGTGAAACCACTTGTCACACAAATATTTTATGGTTCCATAGTTACACAACAAGGAACCCTTATAGTATCGCCATGTCCGTCCGTCGTCCGTCCACGGTTTTGCTCAGAGACCCTAGGTGCTATGGATCTGTAATTTGGAATAGTTATAGGTACATATCATTCATGCCTGGAAAACTGCGAAATAAAATCTTAAAATACATTTTTTGGATACTTCCCATACAAGTAAATGGAGGATGATTTTTTTTTTACCCGTCTATTCCATAATGTGGGGTATCGTTGGATAGGTCTTTCAAAAACACTGGGCGTGTGGAAAAACATCTTTTCGACTCAGGGGTCCGATTGTGAAATATTTAGATTTAAATTGATATTTTTCATTAGAGTTATGCTCCCTCTCACCCTCTCTACCAACTAAACCGCAGTTTTTAGAAACGTGAAAAGTATAAGTTAGTAGTATAAGTAACAAAAATCTTGTGGTTCTCGTTTAGTACGTTATTAGGATCAGTATACCTATAGAAATAACTTTTTTTTTCAAAAACTCAACCATATTTTTTTTTAATTTTATTAAAAAAAATTTTTTAATTTTATGTGGCTTTATTACCTTTTACTGACACGATGCAGCAGTGTCAGTAATGCAGCCGATGCTAAAGCTAAGTAAAGCGGGGTCTTTGACAATCCTCTTACTCTCCAGACAATGCAAAGGTAATAAAACAACATACAATTTGCATACAATTATTATTTTTTTAAATAAAATAAAAAAAAATATTCTTCGAGTTTAAAAAAAAAGTTATATCTATACGTTTGATAATGATCCTGATAACGTACTTAACGGGAACCACAGGGTTTTTGGTAGATATTGTATAATGAAGTTAAAAATAAAACTATCACAGCTAAGTAGAATTAAAAAGTTATCGAGTAATAGTCGATCAACTTATAAAATGCACTTGGATTAGTAAAAATTTCATTACAACTCCATAGAAAATGATCCAAAACTAGCTGCATTATAACTTTGTAATGTTATTGTAAACTGAAGAAAACTATTTATATGTATTAAAAAAAACTTTATTTTTTAATTTACAGAATAGGCAGGGAGGATCTTTCTTATTTACATACTTACTACTTTCAGTTATTTTTTAGTTAGTAGTTATTATAGTCCTCATTCAATGTATTCATACAACATATAGCCTCATAGTCTCATTCGTCACACTCTTGGTTTACGCGGGCGACCTCAGGATAATTTAGGGCAGTGGTGGTTCACGTGAAGGTTCGTTATGGTCATATGTGTATATCTTCATATATATTGCACTGCCGGGAATATATACTTCGATAGATAGTCAACTATGATCATCCTTGTACCTTGGTATGTGAATGATTTGATATAAATTGTATTATTTTCAAAATGGAAAAGTTTTTTAATATTTTTTGAATACCACTCCCTATAAATGTAATTTGAAAATAAGTCCTTCAGTTACGATCTTCCTATTTGGGCCCATTTTTTGTCGTTATAGCGGTCAAACCGCGAACTCACTTATTATGGTCATTATCAAAAAAAAGCCCACGTATTGTGACCGGCAACTACGGAACCCCACTTCTACTGCCTCTACATTGTCCGTGGCCCGACACGTATTTGGGCAGTTTTAATTTTTTATTTTTGATAAATAAATAAACCAATCAGCAGGCGCGGTGCCTATATACGGCTTACAATTTAGCCTAAGTATTTCAAATAGCAATTATTAAATGTTTCCAAAATAAGACTGATTGATTTTTTACTCCGTTAAAGTATTGTAATGAATATTCATTCAGCAAATACAACTACTATGGTCAATAAGTTGGTTATATATACAGCATATAGGAACTTCTTGCAGAGGGCATAACTTCGAAAAGGAACTTCGTTTGGAAATTTTCTGTCATTCAACGTACTCGCTAGATCTTCTCTTTACGATTTCCATTGCTTCGGAATTGATATATTTTTTGCAGAGACAAAATTTTACCTCAACCAGTGGCGGATTTACACATTTGCCGCCAGTAGGCTATTCTAATTTTGCCGCCCCTACCGATCTTCTACAATTCGATGCCCTAGTTCACAATCATATTAATTACAATTTTTTGTCAATGAAATTGTAACTTCATGGTTTTTGCATTATCGTTCTAATTACACCACCCTTTTCTCGTCATTGATATAATTATTGTGAACTAGTAAATCGATGTGTCAGTTCCCAGATTATCTCTACAACTCAACGATTTAGTGAAGATTGCACAAGAAATAGCTTTTGGCTATATTTCTGAGCTAATAAAAGCTCAATCATGTACTTCTAATAAGGCGGGGTAAGGTATACCTTAATACTACTTAAACTTTAAATATTATAAAAATAATTTTTATTGCGATTACTTACAGTTTAAAAATAATATATTCACTTACAAGTAGAAAGTTTTAAAATTCCTTTTTGCGTAATTTTCTATTCGCAAAATAATCATCAATCATCGGATGAAATCTTGTTCATTAATTTTGATTTCTGACTCTATGCACAAAATAGCTAAGGTGTTTACCTTTTCTTGACTTTAGGTAGTTTAGTTTACGACGGGTTGTTTTCCGCAACTCCACGTCTAAGCGCGTATTTTGCGCGTGGACAGGATTAATGCAATTATTCGAGCCATGAAATCTCTCCGAAGAAGTTCAACAGTCCTTTGATGTTGCAAGTAACTTCGGGGAGTGATCCCGGCATGCCGAGATGTTGACTTTAGGTAGATCTTAGATAATTTTTCAGCCATTTTAAGTTAGAAAAGCGAGAAGCTAAAATTAAGCATCCGAAAAATTTGTCATTGGTGTACATAAATCCACGTGGACTGCTATATCGAAGTTTAGATATACATTTTGAAAATTCTGGTTCCGCAGGAACGAAGATAAAAATTTTAATGATCCAGAATCTGGTTTCACCAATCTTTCAGAAGAAAGGTGGCATTGAAAATGTATGAACTCTTGAACTAAGTCAGTCTCTAAAACGTTAGGATACATTTCTTCCAAGAAAAAGGCTTTTTTCTGTAAGGGTTGATCTTGATAATGTTGGTGATTTTGGTCCGAAATCAAATTTTTTTTTTGAACCAACACCTACCGTTTTTCTAATTCAGATACTAGTCTATCAATAAGGACGAGAAATGTATTAGCCCTGAAAGTATCACTCGAAGTCATACTCATTTCTTTATCGTGTCTCATCATATATTTTTTCCTTTCCGGTTGTATTTTCCCCCACGTCTTTTGCATACTGCTTCGACACGCTTAATCGATCACTTTTTCTTGGAAATACTTAAAAATTTCTCGTTCAGCTACAAAGAAGAAGCGACAAGCTTCTGTGCAACATTCCGCAGCCGCAGTGGCCACTAAATTTTAAGAGAGGACAGAGCAAGAAACGAAAAAAGCAAAAGGTGCTTGGCTTTGAATTTTAGCCATTGTATATACACCAGACATGTTTGCGGCATTATCATACTACGGCAAGAACCCTCTTGGGAACGTTTTTCCAATAAGTAATTTTCCGAAAAATTGTGCCAGATAAATATTAGTACGTATTAGAAATCGCACCAGGATTCAACCGAGACAACTTTTCTTTTGGTTATGAAGTAAAGACATCTATCTGTTTCGAACTCAATGCCAACACGCAGCGTTCGCCTTCAACAGTACGATCTTGCTGCGGCTCCCGAGGCGGCCGCGCCTCGCTCGTTCAGTTAATACATCAGCATTTCCATAGATATACTACATAGGGCAGGCATTTCGATGAAACACACTTAGCAAATGGTCATGTCACTCGGTTCCGCGCCACAACCAAACGCAAATTGTAGGAAAATTTATCAACCAAGTGAAAAATGAAAAAGTTTTAGCCCCAAATTCGCCGCCCCTAAAATCTGCCGCCCTAGGCTCCAGCCTACTCAGCCTGCTGGTAAATCCGCCACTGACCTCAACGGAAGGTGCAGCAAAATGCCTTTTAAAAAGAGTCGATTCTACTTCCAGGTTATTTCTAAACGAGAGGCATCAAAGAAATTCTATTAAAATGGCAAAAATGCATCAACAATTATAGTCAATAGTTAAATTAATAATATTTTTCATTTTTTTCAAAAATTCATTGATAGGCAATTAAATAGATAAAATCTTAAAAAAATATTAGAATAGTGTCATCTATTAACAAGGAGCGTGGTTAGTATAAAGTTTAAAAATGTACAGCAAAGCGTAGTGTATACGTAAGTACAAAGATGGCGCTTCGTTGTATTCTGTAAAAACTTGTAATAATATTAATCATGTAGAACAGAAATTTATTCAGATTTTATTTATTTTAAATTTATTAAAAAATATAAAGGCTTATGTGCATTTATTTACATAAGAATAAGGATTTCTATTGGATTGTTTACGGCAAGTCAACAAGTAAATAAGAACGTATTTCGTTTTAGTCATATTCTATTAATATCGAATATTAAAAAGAGTTTTATTTTTTCACTAAAAATAATAATATGCTGTAAACATTGTATAAGTAATTATATACAATCAGCTGACATCTATTGAAAAAAATAAAATATTTCTTTAAGCCTTGACAGTGCCATCTAGCGTCGAGTGGACATACTAAAATATAATTTATTCTCTACGACGACCATGAACGACTACTAGGTGGCACTACAATCCAAAATAAACTTTTTAATCTCTATAACATTTTTTAACTCTAACATACAATTACTTATTCATTGTACGTGTGCCAAAATTATTTAGTTTCTTCATAATGTGTACACTTAACGTGCAAAGACATTATTAAATTAAATAGGTACCTATGTTTTAAGATTCATTTTCAAGATATTAATTATTTATTTTAAGTAAAAGCTTATATTTATTCATTTATACAGACATACCACCTGGCTGGTTCTGCTTGTTACGTTTTTTGTTCGCTACGTAAATGTGTTACAGTTTAAATATAAAAAAATCTTTATAACTCGACTACAGCGCCACCTATCGGGTCTTAGCATAGCTATTAACTTTCGTCTCTCCCCGAAAACAAATATTATTTTGTACGAATATGTTCTCAATCGGTCAAGTTTTTACGTGGTAGAGCCATGCTGCAGCTATATTAGTAGTATAGTTGTAGCACGAATGGGTCGGCTCGACCGGGGAAGGACCACGCTCTCACAGAATACCAACGTAAAATAGGAGTTTTACGCTGCTGTGTTTCGTATGTAGAGAACCGGAGACACTTTTTACTGGAAATGAGGCATTCTATCTTAGTCCTTACGGGTGACAACGCATCTGCATTTTGATTTTTAATAGAGGATAGATGTAGATGTCTATGGGTCGCAGCAACAACTTACCATCAGGTGGACTGTGTGCTCGTTTGTCATCCTTTATCCTATAAAAAATAAAAAAAAGTTGTTCAGAAGTTACACAGTCACTAGCAGACGCACCGATGAACAAATATTATCTATTGATTTTTAATTTTGTTATATCTTATAAAGCCGTGGTAGATCAATGTTTAAAAGCTCGTCTTAAATTTAAGTAATACGTGAGCAACCCTATATAATAGCAATTTTAAGTACCTACTGTTATCTACGTGCTCGTTGAAGGAGAGCATCATGAGGTTGAAGTTCCCCAACATGCACTGGGACATTTAGGCCGACTCCTTTTTGCTTAATCGCCTCAGAAATGAAAGGTGGCTGTGCGCAGCAGTGGATCCTACAATAAAGACAGCAACTTTTTCTACTTTACTTTGTCTTAGGTATTATTAACGGAAAAAGTGGGTATCTTTCTTTGTTCAGAGTTTAAGAAAGTAAGAAATTTATTTCTAAAATTAAACGGGCACAGTCTTTTAGCAAATGTAAAACTTTTGTAAATTTATTATAGCGTTGTACATTACTAATATTTGAACTAGATGCGAGCAGACTTTAAACTTCAAGTCAAAGCCTATGTTAAACGTTCAATTAAATCGAGCACGCACTTTAATTAGTATTTAGTTATATTACTACAATATACTGACCGGATAGTTATGCTATAAGAATATTCACTACCTCATATCGACCTGGGGGTGCCGTAAGAGGCGACAGAGGGAAACAAACCAGGCGATGGGTAACGGCGTCTTCCCGAAAATAATAACAACAAAAAAAATTGTGGTTCATCAGTCTGCCAAGCGTGGCAACTATGGCAAACGTTTCCCCTATAAGGTAATCTATGGGGAGGCCTATGTTCAGCAGTGGATTTTAGTAGGCTGTAACGGTAACGGTAAGTTATTTTTTTATACAGCAAGAGTAAACGAGCACACAGTCCACCTGATGGTAAGTGGTTGCTGTGGCCCATAGACATCTACATCTATTCTCGATTACGAGTCAAAATGCAGATACGTCGTCATCCGTGAAAACTAAGATGGAATGCTTCGTTTCCAGTAAAAAGGGGTCTCCGATTCTCAACACTCACAATACGAAACACTTTAAGCTGCTATTTTACGCTGGTATTCTGCGAGAGTGTGGTCTTTCCCCGGTCGAGCCAACCCATTCATGCTAAAACTATAATATAGCTGTAGTATGGCTATACCACGTGGAAAATAAACTTTTAATTAAAGTGGAATAAGTCAATAATTATTTAATAGGGGGTAGTATTATCGTATAATTTGTCATTTTAACCTCGTGGCAGTCCACTTCTGGACTGATTAGCATTAGCTGTACGATCTCAAACAGACACTACTGCCCTTTTATTTTCCCTTAAGTCAGTCCCAACATCCACGGAAATAAAAAAAAATTGTTGCTTGTGTTTATTTTTGAAAACCTCATAATATTATTTATATTTATATTACATTAGTTCTTTTTTTTTAATTACAACAGAGTGAAAGAAATACTATTCTACATTATATTTCATAATCAGAAAGTAATATAGGAATTATCATTCAGTAGGTATTTATTTCTCGATCGGCAATAGATCTAATAAACAAGCCGATTTCACAGGATAGGCTTATGTTATGTGAACTAAAAACAGAAAGCTAATCATGATTAGACATAAAGAGATGAATAAAACACATTATTTTTCATAATTCCTAAAATCTCATGCCTATTTTTATGTGTGACACATAAAAATAGGCAGAGAAACTACCAGACTTCCATTCGGTACGATCATAACACACCCTTTTCGCTTTTTTAACATTTCGCGATTTTTTTGCTGGTTCTTCCCTAGACAAAGGTTTTTTTCCGAACCACTGGTAAAAGTAAAAACTGAATTTCAATAATAATTATTTTGTAATCTATATTGAATAAAATATAGATTACAAGTAATTATATTCGGTACAGTTCTATTCATTTCCGGTTATTCCGTTTAAACTTTTTTTTATAGGAGAGGGGGCAAACGAGCATACGGCTCACCTGATGGTAAGTGACTACCGGCGCCCATGAACAACTGCAACACCAGGGAGGGAATTGCAGATGCGTTGCCGGCCTTTTAAAAAGGAGTACGCTCTTTTCTTGAAGGCCCCTAAGTCGTATCGGTCCGGAAAAATCGCTGATGGCAATCGATTCCACAAGGAAGTCGTGCGAGGAAGAAAACATCTTCTAAATCGCACAGTGGTGGACCGCCAATCATCCAGATGGTGTGGATGGTATCGGGAGTTCTGCCGCGATGTGCGTTCGTGAAATTTGGCGGCTGGGATTAATCCGAACAATTCCTCAGAGCACTCTCCATGGTAGATGCGAAAGAAAATGCAAAGGGATGCAACATCTCTTCGCAGTGCCAATGAATCGAGCCGATCGGAAAGGGCTCGGTTGTCGACGATTTGAGCCGCTCTGCGCTGGATGCGGTCAAGTGGAAGGATCTGGCACTGGGGAGCCATGTTCGTGTTCATCTATCCACCCCAGACCCAGGATAATCGAAATTCTCTTCTGCTTGTTCTTCCAACTTTTGAACTCAAGTACCGTTCAACAGTAAATATACTTCTACAATTTAATATATTATTAATTACTTTTAACCACAAACTTACCTGTCACTAGATTCTGGCTCAATAAAGACATTTTAAAATTTTAAACCGTAGGTACTAGTGCCAATAATTTTTTAATTTTATAGGATAGGGTGACAAACGGGCATACAGTCCACCTGATGGTAAGTGGTTGCTGCGACCCATAGACATCTACATCTATCCTCGATTACAAATCAAAATGCAGATGCGTTGTCACCGATGAGGACTAAGATGGAATGCCTCGTTTCCAGTAAAAAGGGTGTCCGGTTCTCTACACTCATACGAAAGACAGCAGCGTTAAGCTGCTATTTTACGCTGGTATTCTGTGAGAGCGAGGTCCTTCCCCGGTCGAGCCGACCCATTCGTGCTACAACTATACTACTAATATAGCTGCAGCATGGCTCCTTTATATAATCCTTTTTTGTATTTTTATAGGTATGCTAATATCTACTAAGCTTCTTGGACTATTAGAAACTGTTTTATCATGATTCTACATATGACTGTACATAGCTGTGATAGAATATCGGAAGAAAAACAATACACGAACTCCAGACGGGGTGAGCCAGACCCAAGAATGGCTGTTTTAGAGAGAATAAATGGAATAACCGTTCATATCTGATCTTCATATCTATATGAAGACACGTGCTTGTCGATTAAGAGTACTTTTGATTTGGCACATCTTCAATATATTGTCAATTTGGCCGACAGACTTCCGTATAGGGCGTCCATTACTTACTCTGTCACTCATTTTTCTATTTTTAAAAAGGGGTTGTTTTGCCTACTTTGTGAATTAAAGTTGAAAGGTAAGCAGAGTAGTAATTTATCTTAAGAAAAAAAAAATGAAGGATAGGTTTTAAAAATTTTATTTTCATTTTAATTCTTAGTCAATTATCATTTTCGGTCGCATTTATAAAATGTCACAATACAAAAAAGTTACACAATTTGTCGGTAAAGTTCACATGGCATCAGTACATTCATATTACAATTAACGGCACATTTTTATAAATATGTTCTTACAACTAAACATATAAATAAGCAGCTTAGATAATATAAAAATAGGCTAAAAGTCTTTCTTGGCTAAAATGGCATAAATCGCCTACTAGTAATACTTATTGAGATTAAGAATTATGTTTTGTTAATACTTCTCACGAAATAGAGTAGATTCTTATCAAACATATGATAACAGAAACTGTAGGAATCACGATTGAATACAATAAAATAAATAGAGAGACATCAAAAGAACTCGTTTTTAAATAAAGAAAAAGAAAGCGAGAGAAGGTAAGAGAGGTTGCAGTTAAGTACAAAGGAACTTATTACAACGCTTAATAACTAATGCATTCAATAAATTAACCATTACTATCTACAGAATACTAAATATCACAGAGAAAGTACCCATTACTTAATCAACAAAGTATAAATGTTCCGTCAAGCAATCCAAACGATTATTTCACGTTGCAAAGAGAGCCGTAAACTTAACTAAAAATAAATAAGTACAGAAGTGGCGTTTTGTACGAGAATTAGAATAAATTAGTGGCGAATTAAGACTCAACTCATAAAGAGCATGTTAATTTTATTTCTGGATCTTCTACTGTCCTTCTTCTCTTTTAGTTTATCTTCGTACGCCGCGCATCTCTTGTTAAGCTTCTTGCTCCTCGGACACCTGAATTCGAAATACCAATTGTTCAGTAAGTTACCGTAGCCTCTGAACGCAATATAGTCGTTTTTGAGACATTGCGTCGCGTCCACTTTCGTTTGGAAAGTGTCTAATTTCATCCTGGTTCTGTCAAAGGGCGGGGTCGGCATATGCACTGCTGCCATACTCTCTGTTATTTCAGCAATGGAACTATACAATCTGTGTAATGTATTACTAATGAGTCTCTGACGCACGATCTTGTAGTTGTTGAAAGGATCGTCAGGGAAATCCAGTTCGACATCACGCAGCATTTGAAATATGACTTCGTATTCCTTTAGAGACTTGTAGAGCTTCGGCATCTGATACGAGAACTGTAACAAAAGAGAACCAACGTTAGTTTTCCGATCTAGATAAATTCTATCGACACTGTGACGATAGAATTATCGATTGAATGTACACAAAGATTTATTAACCATGAACTTAACGCGACATATTCTATAAGTGCGCGTGAATTAATATTGTCTTTATAATGTGAATAGTTTACGCCACGGCTGATTCGTGTCGAGGTTGTATATACATAAGTACGAGTATTTGTGATCGGTATTAAGCACAGAAGGGTATTATTGTAAAATTGATGACAGAACATAATATTACTTAGAGTAGATCGCTATAAGCTTTACATTTATTTAGTAGGAGCTTTTTATAGTTAGTCGTAAAACAAAATTAAATACATAAAACTATGAATATTTATTAATAATTTTTAAATATGCATAAATAATGTCATCCAGACTGAATTTCGGCCGAGGTGGTCAGTCTTAATGGAGGCTAGTCATCTACGCAGGTCTGTTATAGTGCCCGAATATATGCGCAAGCGCAAGTGCGCTCTCTTTTCTCTTATTATCAGTCTATCAGTGGTATCAGTATCTAGTCAGATGGGACGGTCATATGACACCACCTGAGAGAGATCAGGTTGAAGATCAACGAATTTATCTGCTTTCCGAGGCGCGGGGGTTAAACACTGCCAACTTCTTGACTCCTGGCTGCTACTGAGCTTTTCTTACCAGAAAAATGCAATAGCTGATTTTGGCCCAACCCGGTATTCGAAACTGTAACCACTAATGAGTTAAATAACAAACGAGCTAATAATCTATCCAACATTAGTTAACTTCTCCAGTTCGTGGACACATATACAACTTCAAGCAAAGAAAGCCTTAAATGCGTTGTCACTTTAGAGGACTGAGACTGAATCCCTCACAACCAGTGCTTATACTGGCTCGCTCGCGTTTCAAACTGAAACGTAGCAGTCTAGGTCACAACCGAGATACATTCCTAAGCACAAAAGGAGTCTTAACAACTTGTGTGATAACAAAAATATAGAATCATCGAAAAGGAAAATCACATTCTTCTGACACATGACGACGTATCAAGTTCACCGCGCGCCCGAAGCGTTGATGTCTCTTTTATCACGTTCGGGGCTTGTTTTATTATTTAATGATGCACCTATTTCAGTATCATTGGCCGTGTAAGGCTTGTGGCGCGTGATTGCGGCTTCTTGTAATTGATGTTGCAGTCTTTATAGGAGCCGCGCTATTGGACTTATATACTAAGATATTTCATTTTGGTTATAGCATATTCGATTACTTCATAGGATATTTGATATTTTAGTAAAGTATGCATGTAAATTATCTTGTAATTATGATTTATGGGACGTGGTAGCTCAGTGACACTAGTTAATGGTTTTAAGAACCAATAAACTGGGTACATAAAACAATAATGATAATGTCGTCCAGATCAAATTTCGGTCACGGATGCCAGCCTCAACGGAGACTAGCCATCCGCGCAGGGCATATCAGTAAATCAGTACTTAAAATTATATATACACTTTCATTAGTGCCAGGGGGGCTCGAACCCAGGTTGCTCGCGTACATTTACAGCGAGAGAATAGCTACGGTGAAGGAAAACATCGTGACGATTAGACGGATCTGTGGCGCAGTGGCTTAGCAATGAGTTGCTGCGCTGGGGAGCGCGAGTTCGAACCCGCACGGAACAAGTATTTGTATGGCCTACAAATAATTGTTCCGGGTCTGGATGTTTGTCCTTGTGAAATTTGTGATTGTAAACTGCCTCCACGATACAGGAGATTAAAATCTCTTTTATGTCATGATCAATGCTCTTTTTCCAATATTCAACCGTTATATTTTTAATTACATTGGCTTATAATATTTTAATATTTTAATATATATATATATTGTGATTGATTATAGTGCCCGAGTATATTCACAAACACAAACACAGGTGCACTCTCTGTTCGTTCACTCTCAAAGTCCGATGGGACGGTAATACGAGGCGACCGGTGAGAGCAGGCGCAGGAGCACCGGCTTTACGTGCTTACCGAGGCGCGGATGAGAAACATCGAAAACTTCCTGACTCCAGGCAGCTATTGAGAATTACTTGACAGAAAAAAAAACCAATAACTGATTTTGGACCGACAGCAATCCAGTTCCGATCAGCAATCGCACTAGAGCTAGACCAACGAGGAAGTCCATGGAAAAGAGGTACATACAACTATCTTTTTTTTATAGTATAGAGTGACAAACGAGCACACAGTCCACCTAATGATAGTGGTTGCTGTGGACCATAGACATCTACATTTATCCTCGTTTGCGAATAAAAATACAGATGCGTTGCCACCCGTGAGGACTAAGATGGAATTCCTCGTTTGCAGTAAAAAGGGTCTCCAGTTCTCTACACTCACCATACGAAACACAGCAGTGTTAAGCTGATATTTGACGCTGGTATTCTGTGAGAGCGTGGTCCTACCCCGGTCGAGCCGAAAACGACGTAGACGACATAGTTCTATTGTAATCTATCGGAAGCTATGCGAATTTTCGGTCATTTCGTATAGTCACCTCTTCCAACTCCCGCCGGATGAAATGGGTTGATGGATTCTCATACCTAGCTGCTACACGGTAAAAGTAATTTATACTGCCACATAAATTTCGAAGTAAGGTTGAATTTCGAATTTGAACCTAACTTCAGAATTATGAAATTATTATTACATATTATGCATCAATTTCACGTTTATAAACGTAATTGATATACATTAAATATTATTATGCGCTTTTAACATATATTAAAATCATTTTATTGAGTCGTATAAATAGCAACGATGGATTTCTAATAAGTTTATTATTGCTTCATAAATATTAAGTTACTGAACAAGTACCTACCTACTATTTAGATCTGTGATAGTTTACGAAGATAAATTAGACTTTATTAGCTCTACGGAAATGTGTATTTAGTTCTATTATACATATTTGTTTTATTTATAACAATAACGAATAATAATTTTACAAGGGAATCATATTTTACGAGTACCTTGCATTTATTCTGAGGTGATTTATAGGTGGGTATTTTGTTTTAAATATCCTAAAATATTAAAGATTTAATTTAAAAAAAAATGCCCAAAAGTACGGGTATGATAATACTAATATCATTTGTAAAACGCAATCAAACTTATTCCGTAAACTTAATATTTACATACAAATCAAAGAATGCGCAATAATTGCTTGTATTAAAGCGATGTCGACGATTATAGTCCTTGACTTGTTGGCCTCAACACACCTAATGTTATAAATACGCGCGTTTGTGTAAAATAAACACATACAGCTAAATTAATTATCGGGCCTACGACAATACGAGTGTCTGTAGGCACGACTTGCTCCCTTCCTAACAATGACGGATACGTCGCGAAACGTAAATATGAATACCAGACGATCCGGTTTGCCTCCGCTCCTGGAACAGATCTCATATTATTGCCTTTTAAAAATAAAATGCAAATCTTTAGTAGAAACCGAGTGATGAGCGTGCAGAGGTAAAACGTATGGCGTGCATGACGAACACACCATTCATTAACATTACATCCCTTCACAAGCTATTTTCTGTGATGTTAAAAGTAAAATGGGGGACTGATGATGATTATGATGGCAATTAAGATGCCGTCCGTTTCCTGTTATAATCAGAATACAGACGACCACCGTCCGAACAAGGCGTGGCGGGCCCCAGCTTGACGACAGCCCTTCAAAAGTCCACTAGTGAACCTACGCCCCTTACAAGTAATGCCACAAAACACGGTCCTGATACTGAGCCAAATGCATCTATCGACTACCAGCATATCTTACTAGCAGGTCTTTACGCTAACATAGTTGACATTAAAATAGTCACTTTGTGTTATATAGTTTTTCTATAAGAGTTATAACGTATACTACAAAGTCACTATCATTTTGATGTCAACAAAGTTAGCGAATAGGCTTGTAGGTTGTCACTTCATATGAGATAGTTGGGGACCGCTTTACACTTCGCTAACCGGTACGAGTTTGCCACTCAATAATTTTTCTTCCTCATCGGTTGTCGATTTTTCGAGTTATACGGCCGGCCCATATCTACTTTGGTCAATTGATCCGTTAGGTTATGTTGGTAGCTCTGGTTTCCACGGATTTCTCACAGTCCTCTCCACTGCTCACCGAGCGACCTTTAAGCTTCCTCATATGGCCAGCAGTAACGGTACGCCGGGTTTTGAATTAGAATGTCTTGCATGTCCGCCGTTGAAAATAAAGAGCAGCGGGGTGCGTGTAGTATAGAAACTTTGAGGCCTTTGGATCTGTCACCTTGTATTCCGACTGCAACTACCTTAACGTCAGGTTGTCTTCTTGTCGTAATTTGCAAAATCGGTCTTGTCTTGCGGTAGTAACACCTTACATTGTCTCAGTAGCGAGACCTCAATTTTGATATCATGACGCCTTGACTATTGCTAATGGTATCAGCACTATTGTACTGGAATGCGCCTACTTCCAGGATGCCTATTGCTCTCAACATCTTTCCATTGGTTAAATGTCGGCATCTTACTCTAAAGTCTCAGTAAAGGCCATCCGGCAGAGCGTGTCACATAGCGGCGTGTTCCTTTTCCTTTAGAGTAAATTCCCCTACAGAAATGCTTCCTTCATTTCTAGTATATATAATTTTGTAATTTAATCATTTTATCAAAGTAAATCAAATCGAGGATTTTAAATTTAGGAGAATTTAACAAAAGCAACTGGTAGTATTTTAATTGCTATTTAAGAAAAAATTACGTACATTGAATCTCGAATATCTAACGAACGTGGTTTGTACAATGAGACAAGAGGAAAACACCATATTGATAATTAAAATAAAATACGTGTCTGCCGACAAATGTTTCAGGAAAATGACACATATTCAAACGCACTAATTAACGACGTAGTCTAATTCATCTCTATACTCATTGTTCCTGAAATTCATTAAGAACCGACCGATGTAATCATTCATTAAATTCATTTAATGCATATGACACGTAGTCCCATCGTTAATAGTCATGTATCCTGTCTGAGTCAGTAGTTACATGTGATATTTCTAATCTTTCTTCTTTAGCACTGCTTTAATTTGATTTCACGCAGCACCTTAAAGTCAACAAACAATTGTTTCTAAAATTAATCGCTGACGTTTTACGATTCGTAAAGTATTGGTCTTGAAGTACTTTGCGGCACTAACCCATTGTGGAGGATCGCCCAAGAAATTGTCGACTTGAGCGATAATAAAAGCGTCGGGGCTTGTGAGCAAACATGGCGAGGTATTAAAGCTGAAAACCCGACAATGAGCAGTACATTTGCCTTAAAGAGACTGGCTTAACCTGCGAAACGTGTTGAAGACAAACGGAACACTGCGCTGCAATCGTAAGTTCACATTCGTCTCACTTGGACAAATAATGTGTTTTTAACATTTCGTGTTGTTTTGTTAAATCGTAAATACTGAACAAACACTAATGCGTACCGAGTGACCGCTTAAGCCTGCTCTTGTCACCGTGAAAGCGGTCCGCGCTAACAATTGTGGAATATCCGCCCTTTATTTTCAAACTGAAAGACTTGGAGCATGAGACTTCTCGACTTAATCCGTTTTACACTATATATGTCACAAAATAACTCTCCTAAATCGTCCTTGGTATTCACTATTCATCCACCAGTGCTTGCTACAACTAGATAATGAATAACGTTAAGAACACTCGTTCAGGCGTTCATCAAAAACAATGTTAAGAAATACATAAAAATATATACTTATACAACATAAATTACATTCGTTAGTTAAAAGAGAGGAGTTCCAGAGACCCATTTTAACAAAAATATAAAAATAATGCTCAAGTACAACGACTAGAGTTTATCCTTAAATAGTTAAATCCATTTCCGAGAGTCCAATTACATATAATACTTAAAGACTACTAAAAATATTAATTAGTATTAAATAACCGAAAATATCAATGTGACAGATCATTTTCTTGTTATTTATATTGAGGCACAGCCGCGTTATTCTTTAGCCGAGCCCTCAGTTTTAACGTCTCATTTGAGCAGTATTTAATTTTTAAATTGTTCATAAGTCAACTAAGACCCGAGCGAAGCTGAGATCACTTGAATTCTAACGCTTTCCTTTGCCCAATGTCAAATATTTGAATTTCTTAAGTGACCATGCAATGACGAACTGTCGAAGTATACACTAGAAATATTCAATATTCATCGCTTTGGATACTGAGCATCTCTAAACGACTGTGTAAGAAGATAATTTTGTCGATGGCGTGCCATATAGTAATGGTCGACCAGTATGTAAGGACATCGGAGACTTTGAACGTTCACGTACTTATTGTCTCGCGCAGCATTAACTTTTGTGTACTAATAAGTGGGTGTCCAATATGAATATTTAATAGGGTTTCGCGGTCCAGATGTGTGTTTGGTAAATAATAAAAGCTTTTGAACGCCCGTTACAATGCGCTTGTGTATTTTATATTTTCGTGTGCGGAGGCGGTATGGAAAATCAACAAACTAAAACAATTGATCGCTAGTAACTAATTAAAAATGCATTTAGTACGTCACGCTTCTCATTTATACCATATATATATATATATATATATATATATACGGTATAAATGAGATACTATGTATATATATATATATATATATATATATATATACATAGTAAAAACTCCTTATTTTATCATTTCAGTAATTACTTATTATCGCCGTGTAGCGGTAACACCATAGAATTCACAATCCCATATCATACTGTGGGTGTCGTAAGAAGGAAAATAAAACTGGAGATAGACAACAGCAACTTCCTGCAAAAAAATATCGAAATAATACAAAACTGCAGTAGCCCACACGTTATGGAGGCAATTTTTGGAGCATGCCTATGTTTGTGGACTTGACAGACTGTAATGATGATGACGAATGGATTATTCAAAATGTATGGTTATACTAATATATATTTATAGCTTTTTAAATCTTATGTGTGTTCGGTTCTTGTTATACGTCGCGTGCGCGTCGAAGAATCAGTCGGTGTTCATCTATGCAAATTTCTGCGAAACATTTAACTGGGGCCTTGGTTAGCTTTGCTCCCACTGTGACTAAACAAAAACTTCGAATGTATGAGTTATTGATTGTACGAACTCTTCGACGTTGTTATTATTGAATAACAGTCTATTTAGGATACTCTTTTTATTAAATAACCGTGATAAACGAACACAGTCCACCTGATGGTAAGTGAATGCTGTGAACTATACATAAACATGTATCTTCGATTATGAATCAAAATATAGATGTATTGTCTCCACTGAGGACTAAGATAGAATGCCTTATTACCAGTGAAAAGGGTTTCTGAGTCTCTACACTCACTATACGAAACACAGCAACATCATGCTGCTATTTTACGGTCGAGCCAAGTCATTCGTGCTGCAACCATAATATAGCTGCAACGTGGCAGTATCACGTCAAACATTGAAATGAATGAAAAAAATGACGTCTATCCAAATAGAGGCGACAGAGGGAAACTGAAATAGGAGATAAGAAGCGACATCTTCCTTATAACAACTCACATTATAAAATACTGCAATTATCCACCTGTGTACTAAGCGTGGTAAAACTATGGTAAAATTCCCTCTATGAGACAAACTATGGTGGTGGTATGGTGCCTATGTTAGCAATGAATTTTTATTAAAAAAATTGTGATGCATTGTTTCTTTTGTTTTACAAATAAAAATATTGAAATTGACTGAGTAATATATAACAGTAAAACAACAGAATTAGCAAATTACTGAAGGTTAATATGTGTTATATTCGAAAGGAATTGCGGGGTTGGAAATTAGGGACTTGCACATCTAGTTATTGCTCTTAAGTACAACGTGAAGTAAATAAAATCGGTACAAAGTCGGGGCACGTGTAATTTGGCTCGGCGAAACCTCATTTACGTTGCAACGGTCCGGCCTCGAGCGGTGCTAATGTACACGGCGATTCTTTGTCGTAAATAAAGCAAAAATAATTTTAAAATAATGTAAAAACGTTGAACGGGAAGCAAAAAGAGTGATGGGTTGGTCCACCACACCCTCGAGACGTGGAGCGATCGGCCACGGTAATTACACTGTCATACTTCTAAAGATTACAAATATTAAATTCGTATTTTTATATATGCAATTAATAGGAGCGAAGAATAAACTGTTCGCTTAATTGAAATAGTGTTGTAATAATATAGTTTTTTTGATTTGTTGTACAGATTATATCATTAATATTCATGTAACGCAGTGGTTAAGCTTTTGGCTTTAACTTTAATTATCGTGGGTTCGAATTCCACACGGAATGATATTTTATGACCTAGGAATGACCGTTCTCGATGTTCGTCAATTTGCAATTTATCTATGTATAACGCCTCCATGATAGACATTCACAGTGTTGGTGTAAATACTTTTTTACAAAAAAGGTACGGATAACAATATAGAATACATCGGAGTTACCCAAGTTGGTTTTTTTACAATCGTTAACTCTAATAGAAAACTTTAAAAACTAATGAAGGCAACGAAAAATGACGTGACAGTTCCGTGATTTAACGTTGAGATGTCATTTTCCCGTCCATTTTTTGATGCCGCAGGTCTATACTCATTTTTGAGAATGTAATGGAGCTAGCTCTTGTCCATCACTTGTTGCTAGTCTAAAACTGTAGTTCAGTGGACTTAACAACATATTTTTGATTTATATCATTTATTTTTAATTTAAAATTTATCCTAGTACCTGTTTGAATAAGTTGTACGGCTTATTGAAATAAAAATAAAATAAATAAATAATATCATTTTTATTGTTATATAAGCAAATAATTTTTTTTTATATTTATTTATTTAATTTTAATTTCAATATAAGTACATACTATAGAGCGTTTATTTTGTGCATATGATGATTGAGAATTTTAAATTGCAATAATAAATTTCAGTAGTGCCTCACCCTGTTCAACTTGTTTGATTTCCACTGCCGAACAGAACTCTGCTAGAGTGCCATAAAGTTCACTGTTATTGTTTTTCATTCATTGTTATTATGTTTTAGGAGCGACAACCAATGGGGAAACAAGGTTTTCGAGTGGCAGCTTCGTACCGGTAGGCGAAGTGGGGGGCGGCCGCCCAGTAGATGCAGTGACGACCTGGTAAGACATGCAGGAATGGATGCAGGTAGCTCAGGACCGTGCTTTGTGGCATTCTTTGGGTGAGGCCTACGTCCAGCAGTGGACTTGTGAAGGGCTGTAATGATGATGATGATTATGATGTTTTAAGAGTATTTAACTCACCTTTCTTTCCCATATCGAGCTTCCGAATCTTCGTGATGACTTATAATCATGAAAATGAATGTCGACGAAATTGACAGCCGGCAACCAATCAGGCATTCCGTCTCTATATTCTCTCGACTCGTTCAAAACTTTTCGTTCTTGGTTAAAGAACCTCCTAGTGTTTTTCAGTTTCTTCATAATCTTCCTCGTCGCGTTCTTGTAGTGCTCTACGCTTGGATTTCTCGGTCGTTTTATCGACGACATGTCTTTGGTTAGTTGCGCCATGTTCTCCGGCTGCCGCCTTTGATGTCGCCGCTTGTGCTCTACGGATCGAGCGTCGACCGGCATCACGCACATAACTATTACTAATACTGATAGAGCTAACAAAAGCCTTTTAGGAAAACCTGTAACAATGAAACATTTCATATTACTTTATGTTAATATTTCTAGGAGCTTGTTAAGTTCTATCGGAAGATATGTTATGAGAATACACAATTCTCTCACACGCTTTCTTGTGGCGGCTGGGAGTCTGAGGAGTCACATAAAAAATAATAAGCTCCGTGATTATCGTAAGCGCATTTCTACGACGCACATATTATGTGCATAAAGTGCTCGTACAATCTCTGGGGCACTTTCTCGAGACCATTAGGCCCCGGGTTGGATCTCGAACGTGATTTTTTAACCAATTGCTTAGTTCATTGTGGAAGTTTTTCATGTCTATAAGAGTTGTATATCCCTTCGTTCGATGCAACGTTTGACTTTATTCGAAGCTTTTGATGCTTTGTGTCGGTGCCATAAAACATGTTTTATGTTCGGGCCCTAGCAATTCTTTGCACCATTGGTCAGAGAAACACCACCGACTACGAACATTCCGCTTTGTCCGACGCGAGTGCTAAAACGTAGAAAGTAACCCTTTCATGCCGCTTTCGAAGTTTTATTTGCTACGAATTGTAAAGGACATAAAGTTATTGACTTTTATTTATATGTCTATACAAGTTTACAACATCATAACAGTTTAATAGGAAGGCCAGATTGTATTTTGAACATATTTCTTGCACAATTTTAAAACTTCATGCAACTATAATAATAGTAAACGTCATCATAAATTAACGAGTTATTTCACATTAATTTTATATATTTAATATAGATAATTCTTTTGTAAGTTTTGTAAGCTAAAGGGCTAAACGCTTGTCGACAATTCGCTAGCGGGGAACTAATATTTAATTCGATCCCCGCTATTATATACCAATGAAAATGTTAATTGCAACTACACAATGGCAATGCTGATATGTCATATGCTCCACAGTAAGAACTGGAACAAATAGGCAGTTTTATTGTTCTTTACTTATTTATTTTGTATTAAATACTTAAACAGTATATTTATAAAATTGGTTAATATTTTATATATCTAAACTCTAATTTTAGGTTAACATTATTTTTTCTCAAATGTTGTAAAACCCTGCAATATTTTTTGTGAAAAATAATAACGCTAAAACGGAAACATATCAAAGGTGGGATATATTTATATCCTTATAAAATATTATTTAATATTTACATAAAGAATCAAAAACTTCCTAGAAGTTTCACATTTCAATCACTTACGAGACCGGTTAAAATATAGGTTGCTTATGTCACATTGGATGAGGCTAAGTGGTTTATGGTCACTGAATCATTAGGTCAATCCGTGTCGTTGACAATTTAATATAATATGTTAGGTAAATAGAAGAGTGTGCACAGGCAATGACAGATTACGCGCGAACGTTCGTAGGCTGCTAAATGGCTGGCGGTTGTGTATGACTATTTTTTATTCTGCGACCATTGTTTGTGGGCACTGGCTTAATATTTATATCGGACGCATTGTTGAGATTAAACAATGCTTACGTGCATTACCACGAAAACTATACTATTCATGTACATTACGTAGTTTAGTATGGGATTTCCCAACTAAGTGTCGCGCGGCGGAAAGGTAACTATAACCAGGGTCCAATGGACAAAGCATATTTTATTTATGAAATAAATAAAGAACACAATATTTATTTCCAGTGCTACAATATTATGTATGTTGCGGTATATTAGTGTTGACGCCAAAACTGACGTCAATATGGTCCGTTTTTAGTCGAATTATAGAGTATCAATTTTGTAACATAAAACAATATTTGGGTTAAAATTAATTTAGAAATTATAATTTTTTCAGAGAAATACGTTCCATTAAGCAACTGGAAAAATCTTATTGGGAAACACAATATATTGTTGGTATCGGGTAACATCGCAGTATTGCTTTCGGCGAAAAATCCCTTTGATCGATAACCGCCGATCAAATGTTATTCATTCCCACACGATTAGCCTGCTAGGCTACACTGAATTCTTTCCATATACGTATTGTCAACTTCCGAAATCGATCGTTTGTCAAATACCGCTCCTACAATATATAATTATATTAACTAAAATGATTAACCAATATTAATTGTATTTAATTTTCATTTTCGATAGCGATAAATATCTGCGAATATTAAAAATGAAATATTATGCAACTTTGATGGAAACGCTAATACAGTGTTTCATGAATTAATTTAAGCAGTTTTATTTATTTAATTTTGATTTGAAAATTAAACGTTTTTATTTATTTTATAAGGAGCTAAGAAAATACACGCGAGAAATATGTCATTGTAATACTATATTTGTTTTTAGTCATTCATAAGCAATTTAGATGTAGGTACCCACAATTTTTAAAGAATATCCTATACACAATGTTTACGTCAAACACTGTTGTTTTCATTCGTTCGGTAATGTAACGATTAATGAAAAGCATCACACACCAGTTAAAAAGACATCCATGAACAAGGCATTGATGAAGCTCCTTCGGACAAGTCCATATTCATACAACAAAATAAATAATCTCGAAAACGAAAACACCGAATGTAGGATTACGATAAATCGATATGAAAAACACTGGCTGGAAACACTCGCGGCGAGTATCCAAAGACACTGGGATACTTTTTAAAGGGATCACTAGTGTTGGGACATTCGCACTGACAGCGTGCGTGTGCCGGCGACGTGTGGCGAGGAGTGAGTGCGACACTGGCGCGCGGGCACTCTCCGATCGTTGAATGAGCGCCAAAATGCCGCGCCGTACATGAAATAGCCGGTCAAATACTATGCGAAAACCTTTACCCGCCCGCTGGAAAGCGTACTTCGACCCTTTCGGAGAGGTCCTTAGAACTCAATCTTTTTGAAATATCTAGAGGACCATCAAAAGTGTAGTATTTCTTTGCTTTAGAACTTATTTAAAGAGTTAAGAACGTTAATAGTTGATTATAATTTGAAGCCTCCTCGTAAGCCTTGGTTTTTAAATTTAATAAAGCAGATAAATGTCTAACTTCAATAATCTGTAGATTGAGAATTCAGCAAGCTTGTGTATTGTACATCTGGCGAAAGTCAGGGTTCGGGATAGCTCATTGTGTGAATGTGGGTTACACGAAGGTACCACAAACCGTATTTTCTTCAACTGTCCTAGACTATCCACGTTGATCAATTTCCGCCTTACATCACTCAAAGTATAGATTTCAATTCTCTTAAAACATACGCAAAAACTGTTTTTGTGTATAATTTATGTGATATTATTTATACTAATAATATGAAATTTTCGGTCTCTGACAAATTTTAACATTCGAATAATTTTATAATTTTAAAATTTTAAAAGAAAAAGTGAGCTCTTGTATTATCATAGACTCTCTTATTTTAATCAAGTTCATCAGTTTTCATTTTTACGTCAATGGCTAATTTTCCCAGATCGCCACAAAAAGAAGAACTTATGTATATAAGTTCGTAATACGTAATAATTGATTTATCAATAAACAAAATATTTTTTCTGCTCGATGTTATAATAATATAACAATTTTTAATTATTAACTATTTAAAAGAAATAAATGATACTACAACTCTTATTTCATTTTATGTTTAAATTAAAAAAAAAAATATTTCTATATCATTAATATAAACCACTCCGTGCCATTCGCTTTCCACATCTTGTGCAAGTGAACAATTATTCGGTTAGACATCGACGCTGAATCATCGATGAGTCTATCCTAAAGTGAGTTTTTATCGGACGTTAGTCGCTGAGCCGCGCCGGCACGTGTGTGACATTCAGTAATTCAACCAGAGATGGACGCCGATAACAGGTTAATTTACAAGCGATCGATCGCAAATTGATTTTGTATAAAAACAATATATCTAGATACGTTAATAGTGCTTGAGAGCGTGACTCGGTCACTGTTCCGGGGTTCCTTGAATCCCAGCTGAACGTAAAAATTGTGCCAAACTTTAAATTTTTGTCGATATTCCCAATGTTTTATTTCAGAAGTGTTATTTAAAATATACTTGGACAGAAATGTATAATGGGTTAATGAGTCTGTTTTTACGAATATTTATTACTTTAGTATGTGTTCTATAGCAGCCAAGGAAACATAGCAACGTGACTATGTACTGAAGATTGTATTAAGTTCAATGGGTATTTAAAAAATATATATTATATAAATGGACGCTAAATACTCGAAAATAATTTCGACAAGTCGGTTACGTAATGAATATATTATGTTGTACATTTTGTAGCCTACACAATAGCTCCTAAGTCTTTTATTTTATCGCCGAAAAAAAATACGAAGCACAGATCTCGAATATTTAATGTTACTTTCGTTTTCTTTTTTACGGTTCAAGTTTGTTGTCGTGAACAAACAGCCAGCAGGACGCGAGAAATAAACCAAGAACTAAACATGAAAGCAAACTGAGAGATTAAAAATGCAACTCAGAGATGTGAAACGCGTTTTGGAGACTATCTATACCACAGATTTACCTATGTGCATTCATTAAAGTAAATAAATGTTATATGTCCCACAGCTGGGTACAGGCCTCCTCGCATTTCTCAGAGGGTTAGTCGTGGCAGCTCGGGTTCGAAGTGCTCGCTGTGAATTATGAGAGTATGCGAGCAACCCTGGTTCGATAAAATTGTTAATTACAATTTTAAGTGCTGATTTACCACGAGCCCAGCGGTGCAAGAAAACATTTACGATGTTTGGTGTGCAAGGAAACCAGCATGTCTGAGAAATTCACTAAAGATAGTTTGACACAATTCTAAATATTGCAGATTTAGCATCCAGGATATAAATTTATATTTATGTTTGTCAACTAGTAATTTGTTAGGAGGAGCTAGTAACACATATTATTAGTTCAAGAATTGTGATTCTATGAACATTTGAACACGCACCTCTAGTATTATTTACATTGACACGTTTTTTTATCTCGTGGTTAACAAGGCGATGCCATTGTACCCGACCGTTTATTGATAGTGTCAATAGAGGATCATTATGAGCTAGATTAATAACATACTAGGAAAAGCATTTTTGTAGCTTTTTTCAGTAACGGATTAAAGTAGGCCAACCTTGTGCACTGTATATTTTCAATTCAATTTATTTTAATAACGATCCAAGATGAAACACCTGTGATGTTTTTAATGTAACACAAAAGTGAATTTTGTTTTGATTTCCAAAAGCTATTCCGTTAGTAAACAACTCATGAAGATTTCGCTATACGTAATGCTTCTGTTTTGTGGAAGTTTCTGTAAATGAGATACACAGTTGGCAATACCGGGGCGTACCAAATCGATTAATAATGAGTTAGTAGGATGTTTTTTGTACTGTATTAATGAAGGAGATTCCCAACGCGACGTGATGTTCCAACTCTCGTGACATGACGACACAGCTTTCGTCAATTAGTAATTTTTTTTACGTGAAAATGAGTTTGTAATTAGTTTAAGTTGAGGCTTTTCCGGTCGGCGATTATTACCGCTTCAAGCGAATCGCAAGTTTTTATTTATTGTATTGTGTTCTGAATTTTAATATTGAATGATTATAAGGCTATCTTTGTTTTAAGTGATATAATGACCTTCTGTTTCTCTAATTAGTAACTCAATCTGGTCAATGATTATCTTTTTTCTCTTTTTTTTTTAAACCCGTACCCCCACACAAATTGCACAAGTACAAACATCCAGACCCGGAACAATTATTTGTAGGCCATACAAACACTTGTTCCGTGCGGGATTCGAACCCGCGGCCCCCAGCGTAGCAACTCATTGCTAAGCCACTGCGGCACGGAACCGTCCTAATTGATTTTGATTAAACCTTTTTGGGACACTACGGCAGTTTATTATAAACGTTACACGTTGTTATTTTGTTCATAATGGAAGTACGATAAACCGTACAATATGGGTAAAGCATGGATGTAGAATAATTTTTAAGCGTTGATATTTCCATCCGATTACAATCTCGGCGCCAAGGTAACTGATTAGACTTTGTTAAGTTATCAACTTCACCTTCATCACCTTAATATAAGATGGGGCAGAAGTCAATCCCAGGTTAATTGTATTACAATATTTTTTTTATAAAAGGGAATAAGATCTTAAGTAATAACCGATTGTTCAAATTTTTTGTTATGGCAACTATAATTTTTCAGTATGGCAATAGTAGTAATTACTCAGCAAAAGTTAGTGCAGTTAAATAGAGTCTTCATGTGGAAAATTATGTTGCGGTTGTCTCATCGGCTGAGTCACGGATTTTCCGAATTTTCAGAAAATTGACGGAAAGCCTACAAGAGCGGTGTCGGGTGGCGCTTGTTTCACGGTTAGTCATGCAACTGTCTGCTGGAGATTCGTGTTAAGTTAGACGATTCGTCATTAGTTTGAAGTATAAAAAACAGGGAAGTAGTGCAGGGATTATCTAAAAATAGCTTATAAATTTTTTAAGTCCTCTAAAGTATTACAAAAACTATAGACAATTGAACACAAGCCTCGACTCCTTGATGCTCCAAAAGAAATTATGGTTTTGAACCTTGAATTAAAAATCCGATATATTATATAGCTTTTTAAAACGTAAAGAGTGAAGAGCACAAGCAACACAAATATACGTATTTATGGAAAGAAATATTCTTGAAATTTCTCAAAGTAGTAACTTTCTATTTGTTATAATATTGGTGATTATTTAACACGTAATACAACAATGCGGTTAAAAGGATTGGTTAAGCGGCAAATTTAAGTTTACCGTAAAGATGAGGCAAGCTTCCGCGACCGCTTCGGTGTTGCCAATATGTAAAATAGTATTGTTTGCGAGCCGCAATATAAATCATACCTGAACTGTGCGTACGAATAGCTTTTGCTCATTCCTCTTGCACACCTTTAACCCCGTTTAGGGCTATAGGCTAAAATATTTTGCACGTGAGAAGATCAATCAAGGTAGTTTTTTTTTACCTTAAATGTACTTTGTGAAATGGATTTTACTAGTGGAATCGACAATAACTCACTGAGGTGATTTTAGTAATGTTGAATGATAATTTATACGGGAAATATTGAATATATTTAAACGACCTTCATAATTTTTATAATGATCATATATATAATAATATACAAGGAGTTAGAGGGTTATCAACCATTTATTGAGATTTTCCAAAATATTTTTTTATGCTTACGAGTATAAACATAACAAGGTTACTGTACAATGTAAAGTTTCACATAGGTGGAAATTATTAATAACTAGCTGTTCTCAGCAACTTCGCCCGCGTATTATTTGGGGTTTTAATATTTTTGCGCGGAACCCTAATTCTGTTTCTGAAATAATAGTAGCCTAAGTTACTCCTTGTGACATCAGCTATCTGCCAGTGAAAATCCCGCCAAAATCGGTCCAGCCGTTTCGGAGATTAGCCGGAACAAACAGACAGACAGACAGACAAAAACTTAAAAAAATTGTATTTTTGTTATTAGTACCGTATATACTTTCATATGCATTTAGTGAAAAGCTGTAATTTTGACACTACAAACAGACATTTCAATTTTATTTATTTGTATGGATTATGGGTTTGCTAACTATATTGATATTTATGGAAAAATTATGAGGTGGAAAGGTTTTTATTTTACAATAAACCAAGCACATTTTTTGATTAAAATTTTTCCGATATGACACGATGAAGTTGTATGATGAATTTCATTTAATGGAATGATGTAAAGAGCAGAACTTTCTAAGGATTGCCATTACAATGCACGATTATAATCTGCCATCGTCCTAATAAATTTTATAAATCATTCATTTTTATGAATTAGACCGAAAGGATATAAATGTATTTCATATTTTAATTATGTTATGAAATTTATCAACCAAAATCATGATTATAGATTACGAAACATTTACAGACAATTGTGAAACTAAATGTTATATTATTATTGATTAGGAATTGGCGTTTTTGAATACTGGTGATTAAATGTACTTGTCCATGTTGTAATGTTTATTTGATAAAAAGTAGATACTATAGCTTTTAAATTATGTCACTGGAATTGTTTCATAATGATTTGTCAAAAATAAGTTCATTGCCTTTGCCTTATCACGTATTGATAATCTTATATTAAATAATGTTATCACGTTGTATGTCATTTTTGACGTTATTTAATTTAAATACATTTAATTTTTAAACATACCGTATCTAGGAAATACAGATCCATGTTTTCTTAAGGTATGTGCACCACATAATGTGCAAGTTTTGATCATCTTGATAAATTATAAAATATCACAGTTATATAATCTTTGGTTTTAAAATGTCATAGGTCACTAATTTCTTATCACTGGTATCACTTTAAATAATATTAGCACTTGTTGATGACGATAACAGAATTCAAATTTAATTTTCCCGCGAAATAATAATTTCATAGATAATTTTTTTTAAAGCTGCTACCGATTCCGAGGCGCGTCAGGGCACGGTCTCGATCGAATACGTTCAGTTGGCCGCGTTACGTGTAATGTGTGTCCTGAACGGATTTCCACGCTTTTATGTGGCCGGCCGGCGCTCCCGTGATAAAGGGTGCAAAAAACTGATTGTTTGCAAGAGGGCCCGCCATTACGTCACGGATGCGTAGCGCGCGATCGGGACGTCAGTGCGACACATGCTCTTACGCAATGCCTTGTCCAAATAAATAGTTGCATATGTCGAAACCGGCTCCATAAGGTGTGTGAAAATTGGACTATTAGATTAGTTACTGGCTTTATAAGTTTGTTTTGTTGAATGATTAGTTTAATTAATTTTGTAAGTAGGTCTTTTTTCATGGGATAACGGTGACAAACAAGCACATAGTCCACCTGATGGTAAGTGGTTACTGTGGCCCATAGACAACTACATCTATCGTCGAGTACGAATTAAAATGCAGATGCGATGCCCGTGAGGACTAAGATGGAATGTCTCGTTTCCAATGAAATGGGTCTCCGGTTCTCTACATTACCATAAAAACATTTTACGCTGTTATTCTGTGAGAGCATGGTGCTTCCCCGGTCGAGCCGACCCATTCATGCTGCAACTGTACTACTAATATAGCTGCAACATGACTCTACCACGTACAATATAGGTCACATTATCTTAATTATATATTAAGAGATAAAATATAAGGGTTGCGAATTATTCGGTTTAATTAATGAAGCGAGCAAAATGTGCGTAAAATTACTTCATATTGTTTCAAATATACCGATATAATTTTATCGTATATTAATAAGAATTTACGATCTATTTTACTATCCAAAATCATAAGCATTAAAAAAAGAATTGCGACTAATTACTTAATAACATTACAATTCGTTTTAGTGTTCTGTGCCAAAGTGTGAGAGTGTGGTCCTTCCCCGTTCGAGCCGACCCATTCGTGCTACAACTATACAATTAATATAGCTGCAGCACGACTCTACCACGTATTAAAAATAGACTCCTGACTATTTTACGCAGATTATTGAAATCCAGCATAGTTATAAAATGCGGTTACCCGAATACGTAAATAACGGAATACTAAGATATAAAATTGAAATATTCAAACAAAAGCGAATAATAAGGGAATAAAATAGAATGTTTTTTTTTGACATTATCGTGTGGTGTAAAGCTCAAGAGGAGGAAGCAACATATACAGGGTTATTTTTCAAGGAGTAACCAAATTTTAAACTTAAGATCAAATATATAAATAATGATATACCATTATTGCAGTTTTTGAAAATACGAGTAAATAAGGCTTCTACTTTTATTTGAAATTATCCAAAATTGAATGTGATTTATGTGCAACAGCGTTTTGACCCTTACGAATGTGTGCCTGCACAGTAAAAATCAGTTGAAATAATGCATTACCACGTATTTTAAATTTAAAATATAAAAAGGACAGAATGTTAGCGATTTTTTATAACTTAATTTATCTTCAACATTTGCCTATATTACTCATTCTGAACTTATTAAACTTATTGGACCAGAACCTATTAAACTTATTTCGAGTAGTTAACGGAGATATTACCAATATCCTCATTATTTAATTAAAACGGGTATATCGTTTAAATAATTAAATCACACGAATTAAATAGGAAATAATTGAAAAAAAAAACCAAAAAAAAAGTTTTCTAGGAAAATACATTAAATTTTGTAGTTTGTGAAGTACAAAATAGTTTTTAAGTTTTTTTATTTTTATTTTAAGAATCGTTATCCCCATAACACGGTTTTCTCCTGTACCATGAAAGTGGTTTACGTACTTTTAAATTAATATCATAAATTGCTAATGGACACACATCCCACGCAATGATTCGTGCGGAATTCGGACCCGCGGCGCTGTACTGTCGCGATCAAACGTCACTGCGCTACCGAGGCGTCAAATGACAAACAAACATGATGTTTTGGACAAGTGAAATATCGTTAAATAGATTTCAAAGCTATGTGTTTTGTAACAACTGGATGTAACGTGATAAATATTTTAATAATCGTCATGAATTTCGCCTGTAGCTAACTAGCTATCGAATCAATATGTAGCAATCCGTTAACGTCTCTATAAATAAATTCTCCTTTATACTATGCGTTTAACGTACGTTTATCAAATGTTCTATGCACTATTTCAGAACTAATCCTTGATGTAATCTGTTCGATTTCGGTAGTTTATTGTTTAAACGTAAAAATATGGAGCCAGAAACATGACCGATATAGATTTAGTACGCAGGCGGGGCATGCTAAGAAATTGTTTGCAATTTCATCGAGGGTGTTGCGTATGCCGCCATCCGCCTCTGAGAGTCCGCCTCTCCTTGTTAATCCCGAAATAGTCACACAGGATTGGCCGCCCGCAACATTCCCTTCGCCTATTAAATACCAGTGTTTAAAATTTGTATTTCTCTTGTTAAAACAAGAGCACACGCGTTGCTAATTACTTTTGGTGGGGGCTGGCAGTACGTTATTCGTCTACCAAAATAAATGTCTAGAACGAAAGTTCTGGTCGGCCATTACTGTACGATAGTTATGTTATTAAAATTAAATCTATAAAATTAATTCTTATATTCTTGTTTTTAAAAACTTTCAAGAGAGATATTTTGCAGTAATAAATATTGCTTTTATGTTAAAAAACTAACTGCATATTTGCTTGGAAAGTTTTATATTACAAAGTTAACAGTTAAGTACTGTCTTAATTGTTTCCATCGAGTTATGTTTCGTATAATTCGTAACGCGGATATTTAAACATGTCACAAATAAAGTAATGCAACGAAATATCTCAAAAATAGAACTAAATTCGTAGCCCGCCTTACGTTAGTCTACGTAGGTACGTATACATATTATGATAAATCTTCCGCAGCATATACGTGTGAATTAACTAGAATTTAATATTTGTTACATATTTCCGCACAATTTCAGCGTTAATATATAATTAGTTACAAATATATTACGTAGGTATGTTTCCAATTAATTAAGGCTTTACGAATAAGACAATTATGGTTATGGTTAATATTCCATATGCTCCACGGCACAGTGGCTAAACGCTACAAGGCAGCGTTGCGGGCGGCAGGTTCAACTCCTGCACGGAACAAGAATTTGTATGGCCTACACATAACCTTGTATACGAGGGCGGCACTGAAAATTTCGCGAATCAAGGAAGTGACACAACATTACTATTTAAAAATGTATTTATTGCTTTTCGAAGTGTTCTCCGCGAAATTTGACACATTTTTCCATACGATGGAACCAATCATTGAAGCAACCATTCCATTCGGAAGTTGGAGTCTCCAAAATGGCCGTTTTGTAGGCGTCCGATTCAGGTGATGAAAATCTCTGTCCACGCAATTTATTCCTTATTTTAGGGAAAGTATAGAAATCATTAGAGCTTAGGTCGGGGCTGTACGGCGGATGGTCTAATAATTCTATGTTTTCTTGCTCTAAAAACTCTTTTGTTCTGTGTGCGGTGTGAGAACTCGCATTGTCGTGATGGAGGATGATGCGGCGGTTGCAGTTCTCTTTACGGAGTTCAGAAACGACCTGTGGCAAACAAATGCTAGCATACCATTCTGCATTAACCGTTCTTTGTCCCTCAAGAGGAATAGTCGTAACATGGCCGGTTTTGGAGACAAACGTGGCCACCATTTTTTTTGCAACACTCCGTGAACGACCAATTTTTGTTGGCTTTAACTCATTTTCGAACACCCAAACTCGTGACTGGTTTTTTGTTTCGGGTTCGTACGCATATATCCAGGATTCGTCACCTGATACGATGTTGTATACAGCATTTGAGGATCCTGCGTGGAATCTTTCGAGAGTTCTGACGCACCAAGTAACCTGAGCCGCTTTTTGCTCTTCACAGAGCGAATGCGGTATCCATCGGGAAAACAACTTTTTTACACCTAATTGTTCATGCAAGATTATTTGTATTTGACTCATGCCAATGTCTAAAGTTGCCTGAATTTCGCGGTATGTCACATGTCGATCTTCCTCAATCAGCTTACGCACAGCATCTACGTTTTCTTGGGTGACTGCAGTTTTTGGACGACCTTGACGGGGATCATCACTGAGCTTGACACGTCCACGTTGAAATTCAGCAAACCAGCGATAAATTGTGGTTTTGGATGGGGCTTCATCACCAAATGCAGAAATCATCTGGTCAACACACTGTTTTTGTGTTAAACCACTTCGAAAGTCGTAATAAATCATCGCTCTTGAATTTTCTCAAGTCAATTCCATTTTCTCAACGACTAAACAAGTTTGACAAAACCTTGTGACAAGACAGAGAATCTTTTTTTAAATAAATAAATGGTACTCGATTTTTAAAACCAAGGACTTTTCAATTAAAAAGATTTTAATATGACAGGAACTGTGGAAATATTCCATTCCCGATACTTTTAGTGCAGCCTATGTATACGTATAAAGAACGCCTCGATGATGCAGAAAAATATACTAGTGCGGGGCTTATAAAAATATTTTTATGCTTCCACTCATAGTCAATACCTACCCTCCATATTTGCTAGAGTTGCCACACTTTATGTGTGGCAGGTTGGCAACCTCAGTTTTTATTATTATTAATTTGTTACCAGGAACATGTAACTGTCCATCTCCTATTTTGGTTTTCCTCTGTCAACTTTTACGACACCCACGGGATGACTTGGGGCAGTAGATTGTCTTACGCGGCGATTACACGTCCATGTTTCTTTAATTTATTGGAATTCTATGTTTTTAAATAATTATAAATGACTAAACACTCAACAGAGCAAATCCCGTGTCAACTTTATCGTCAACATATATTATTATCTATACTAATATAATAAAGCGCAAGAGTTTTTTTGTTTTTTTTTTGTTTGTTTAAACGCGCTAATCTCTGGAAATGGGGCACCCATATATCTAAATTAGCAAGCAGACTTAGTTCTGCAGCATATGTTGTAAGAAAGATTAGAAGTCTCACAGATGTTGAGACAGCTAGGTTAGTGTATTTTAGTTACTTTCATAGCGTAATGTCTTATGGAATTTTGCTATGGGGTAATGCGACTGATATTGGAGCTATATTTGTTTTGCAAAAGAGAGCCGTACGGGCGATTTATAATCTAAATTGTAAAGAGTCCCTCAGAGAAAAATTTAAAGAAATAAACATATTATTAACTTTGGCATCGCAATATATTTATTAAAATGTATTGTATGTACATAAAAAAATAAATAGCTTTAATAAGAATAAGGATGTTCATACCTTAAACACTAAGAACAAACATAAGCATGTAATGCCAGTTACTAGACTCCACAGAATTAGTAATTCATTTATGGGGCAATGTATACGCTTTTACAACAAAATCCCAGAACATGTTCAAAGTTTGTCAATAAACAAGTTTAAAAGTTTTATTAAAGAAAAACTGTACAAAAAGGGGTATTATAATATCAAGGAATACATGAATGAAAATAACCCCTGGGAATAAGGTGATCGCCACCATGCTGGTTCAATGAAAATTCATTTAAAATTGTATAAACAAAATTATTGTTAAGTGAAATTATGTTTAAAAAAAAGTCCCGCTGGGTTTCTTGCTGGTTCTTCCCAGGACAGAGGTATTTTCCGAACCAGTGGTAAATAAAATAATGACTTTCAATAAGTATTATGCAATAATCCATATTGAGTAAAAATCATTCTATTCTATTCTATTCTATTCTAACTACCAGTCCGATTTGAAAAATTCTTTTTGTATATTAAAGCCAGATTCATGTGGAATAGTATAGGCTATCTAGCACTAAGCTATATTACTCAGCTAGCCTTAAATATGGATATTTGTTAAGCAAGTCAGAAGAAAAAGCACTCGCGAAATGATTTATCCGCGTACGCTGGTGTTATCGTTAGGGATACGTAAATACAATGTTCTAGAAAAATATAGACCTTTACTCCGTCTAAAAAAAAGTCCGCGATACCATATGTCTATTTCTTATACATAAGCCATAATTTGGTATTTTGTGACAAAAAATATTGAAAATTTAAAAGTGATTTATGAGCGTTATTATAAGGCATGGCCTATTTATCCTTACGAACGAAAGTTACTTCATCTTCAAGACAATCTTTTTACAGATTCTATCGCGTTTAATTTTACTTTTTAAATCCCGACGTTTCGGGTGCTTTACAGCACCCGTGTTCACGGGGAGGGGGACTGAGGTGTTTGACGTCCCGATGTCATAGTTAGCTCGGCTACTTTCAGTTTTTGAATATTAATTTTTGGTCCGATCTACGCAGAATGAGCTTACAGTATCTTGAAGTCTTGCAGTGATATGCTTAAATGCTGTAAAGCACCCGAAACGTCGGGAATTAAAAAGTTAAACTAAACGTGATAGAATCCGTAAAAATTAGTTTCATTTAAAAAATATATGTTTTATTGGTCTGTAAAAAATTAAAAATATTCGTCCGCAATTTGATTTGAACACCATAATTCTAAGAGTTGATGAGATATCTGCGTAAATAATACCTCAAAAGAAAGGGAAATAACTAAGCATATTTTTAAAAAGGATTGAACAACCAAGGCTATTTTTTTATGAAGGCATAAACACAACACTTCCTTAATTTATTTTTTTGGTTTCTTAAACTTAAATATGCGTAGAATGTTTTTCTGATGATGAAGATTATACGAGTATCATAACAACTTTTACTAGACACTATTAGCAATTAATTGAAAAAAAAAAATAGATTTTATTGTTAAAAACCTTGGAAATTCAATTAAATAAAGGAGTAGACTTAATCTAAGACAAGTTTAGCTTAATATGTTCTAAATGGTTTAAGGTATCATCCCCTTCAGGCTTTGCACCCATCTTCCAAACCTTCTGTATATGGTTATGCCTTTAATTTTAATTTACGTATTTAGAATTTAACCTTAGTAGATGTGTTAGACATTTTTTATTTACCAAAAACGAAAATCAAAAAGAATTAAAAATTCAACACTCATTATTTTAACTCTCATTTAGAAATATAAAAATGATGATTTGATGTTCTTTTTTTATAGGTTAGGGCGACAAACGAGCGCACAGGCCACCTGATGTTAAGTAGTTGCTGAGGCCCATAGACATCTACATCTATCTTTTCGTTCACGAATCAAAATACAGATGCGTTGTCACTTGTCACCCGTGAGTGATAAAATAGAATGCCTCGTTTTCAGTAAAAAGGGTCTCCGCTTCTCTTCACTCACCATACGAAACACAGCAGTGTTAAGCTGCTATTTTACGCTGGTATTCTGTGAGAGATTTTTCCCCGGTCGAACCGACCCATTTGTGCTACAAATATACCAGTGATATAGCTGCAGCATGGCTCTACCACGTAAAAAACTTTCTTCGACGTTGTTTTCCCTTATGTTGCCCAAAAACTCGACTTGACGGTTCCATGGCGCAGTGGCTCATTTACTTGTGGCTCTAAAGGCCGCGGATTTGAATTCAGCACGGAATAAGTATTTATAGCCTACAAATAATTGTAAAGGGTCTGAATGTTTGACTACCTCCACGGTACAGGCAAAACCGAAAAAAATATCAATAAAAATAATACTTTTTTAATATAATCGTGTTTTTAATTAAAAAAGTAAAATAATTAAACGTGTTATTTTGCAACGGTGTGATAAGATGTCTGAAGAACGTGAGAGTAAAATCATCTTTCTTGTGTTTTTTTTCAATTACTAGGTATGCGAAACTTTCATGAAATAAGAACTATGAATTTAAGAACATCCTGGTACAAAGATTTCAAAGAATCTGCGCGTTGCCCAGTAAAAACCCCGTCTAATATTGTCTCATTGTTTATTCAAAACCGTATTCTATAGTGATATAGTCATATTTAATGCACTGTAAACATCAGTGACGTCTTCGTTTGCGTTGTAATTCAGTTTGATTGTAGTATGGTAAGATTAGATAATTAGGAGGGTAATTTTAATCATTAAACAGCATTTCCTGATGAAATCTATCCTTTAATCTTTTTTAAAAACTCAATGTATGTCGCTATATCCATGTTTGACCCTGAAAAATACAATATGTATACTTTCATGATTCATTGAAATTTGAAATTTTAGCATTCCTGTGTTTTCAGGTTATCGAGAGCACTATGTTTTGATTTCAGTGAATATCTTGTCTTACTTACATATAACTTAAATTGAAATATCTGTATATGTATAATGTTTCAAAAAACTTAATTAAAATCGGGGTTTATATGCATGATATTGTCATAACTATTTTTAAAATATTTGTCTGTCTGGTTGACCGGGCTAATTTTCGGAATAGCTGAACCAATCGTTTATCAGTTATGGTAGCCGTTTACCATTAAATAGACTGTCATCTTGTTTATCTCTATATTATTATAAAAAACGAACTAAATAGAGATAATTATTCTTTTAAATATAGTAAAAACCATCTACAAAAAACTAAAAGGAATAAAATTATTTCAACATAATTAAATAGCTTTTAAAATCGGCGCTAAAACAAAGAGTATCGAAGAGTTGAGGCTCTGACTTATTGAAGTGGGTACATATTACAATTATAATGTTTAATTATTTGAACCTTTCGAGTGGACTAAACAATAACACAAACTCAAGGTGATAACTAGACAGTATATTATTATAGTTATATCAAAAAATTCATGCAGTATTTCCCATACTTTTATTTTCAACCTCTGAGAAATAGATTAATTTTTGTGTACATACGTACAAAAAAGCAGTCTAATTTAGAAACAAAATAGAGACGAAAAGTAACCAGATTTTCAGTTTGCTAGAGGACACATTTCGGAGAGTTTGCGCAGGACTTACATAGCTTGATTCCACCCTTTCTCTTCCACCATCGGACAACCAAACACTCGGTCGGTCTCCACCCTTTTATTGTAGACTTACCAAGCATTTGAACCAAACGGTTTGCTTAACTGTATGTCATGCGTATAGCAAAGCAGTGGAATAAGTTGCCAGCATCTGTCTTTCCATCCGATTACAATGTGGATGTTTTCAAGGCAAGAGTGAATAGGTTTTGGATAAGTAAGTGCGCCTTACCACCTACCATCAGGTGTGATACGTAGTCAAGCACTGACTTAGAATAGTAAAAAAACCTCCTCTTATTTTTAAGTTGGTTAAATATACTGTCTTAATTATACCCAATCACTAACATGCATTAACTGTAAAATAATAAGTAAGTAAAAGTACGGAAAAATATTTCGTTTCTAAAAGCAAAACCACTTCTACAAAATTTACAGATTTTAATGTATTTAATTTCTTTTTATTCTCTCAAAGCACGAGGAGACTCAAAAAAAAATTAAAATTAAAACTAAACGCGATAAAATCTGTAAAGTAAGTTTATTTAATGTGTAGTATTCGCGTAAATATAAGAAATCATTACTAAAAGTTTTAGTTAAACTATAATAAATTGAATGAATCATTTAACAAATTAGATATAACGCGCGATAACTTATACAGACTAAAGAAGGCGGTGCCAAACTTTCGGAATGTCGAATTGCGTCTGACTTATGATTAGCAAAAATGCCTCCGATGACTAACGACGCGAGGTTAGAACTTTTGTTCTGGGAAAAGAATCACGGGCAGGTAAGATCTTAAAGGAAATGCCGTAACTGTCTTGTGCAGCGAGACGTTCGCTAAGTTTTAAAATATTTGCAATAAGTGTTGCAAGAGTAGAAGGTTGAGGTAAGTCGTAGGTTTATTTGGTTATTTGACATTTAAAATAGTACTTAGAAGATCATAATATATTAACACTATTAAGTGGGTTTAGTAAGTAAAATCTTTTAGGGAACCAAATGAGCACGCAGCGCTTCTACTGGGTAAATGATTATATCATTATCGTCACTATTATAACCCAATACGAGTCCATACTGAACATAGGCCTCCCCAAGGAATGCTACAAATCACAGGCCTGAGCCATCTGTATCGACTGTTTCCTGCATCTCTCATCAGGTTGTCACTCTATTTAGTGGGAAATAAACCTACACTTTCTTCCCCATCGGTTTTTTTATAGAAGAGGGGGCAAACGAGCATACAGGTCAACTGATGGTAAGTGTCGACCGCCGCCCATGAACAACTGCAACACCAGGGGATTGCGGGCGTGTTGCTGGCCTTATAAAAAAGAGCAAGCTTGAAGATCCCTAAGTCAGTCCGGAAAAATCGCCGGTGGTAAACGATTTGACAAAGTAGTGCGAGAAAGAAAAATCCTAGTAAATCGCACAGTAGTGGACCGTTTAGCATCCAGGTGATGTGGCCGGTAACGTAAGTTTTGTCGCAATGTGCGTTGGTGAAGTTTGGCGGCTGAAACTAATCCGAACAGTTGTCTATCGTTGTTTCATATCAGAGCTGTATGGCCGGTTTTACTAATCCGTTAAGCTATGTTAGCTAGTTCTTCTGCAAATATCCTCATTGTTGTGAGTACAGAAAATATGAAGCTCTTGCTTTGGTAATGCTGATCTTATCGGTTTGTAGGGCTAGAATTCGGCATTATTGGATCGATTTTAAGGAACGTCAGATATTAGATACTGGTTGGTTTGACAGACAGCATATTGATTGCAAACGGGAGATTTGACGTTTGGAGGAAATGTTCGCATATTTGCCCTAAGTCCCCAGACTATTTTAGTTTTTCGTTTTCACGTCTTCCAATGCAGCGATGAAGAGTTTCGGGGATATAACGTCACCCTGTCTTACACGGATAGCCATTGTAGCCTTATTGTACAAGCACTTCAGCACTTCGATATAGCGACAGTCAACTTGGCACCGCTGAAGGGACTGCAGCACCGCCCAAATTTTGACGGAGTCATAGGCTTTCTCATAGTCCACATACGCCAGACATAGTGGCAAATTGTACTCCTCGGACTTCTGTACAATATATTGAATGGTTATGTTACAATTATTAAGGTTTGTTTTTTGGCATTGCACTTTATTTGATTTGATTGATTTACGACAATCACGAAATAAAAGTGAAGTTTTTAGTTTTGCTATACTGTACATGGGCTGAATGGCCGATCAATTTTTTTTTTAAAACTTCGTCACACTAATAATTACGTCTGTATCGTATGTATAAATTTCACGTGGATAAATATTCCGACTTGGGACAATTAATTGTAGGCCATATAAAAAGTAATTACGTGCGGGATTTGAGCCCGCGGTCTGCTGCACGTCAGTCAATTGCTTGGCTATTGCGCTAAAGAGCCGTAAATACTAAATAAATATACTCTCTCTAAACTTTGATGGCTGGGACGATGGCGCTCGGGTGATGGACTTGCGATGGACAAGCTGCTATAGGAAATGTATGAGTCGTTACCTCGGCGCCGTCGTCCCGTTCTTGTTGATGTCGGTGCGGCGGTGGACAATCGCCCTTACTAATCTCTCTCATACTAATAGATACACTCATATTAATATATGAACGGAAAACTTTGGCAAAAGTTTATATGGAGAAGGAATGCAGAGAGCTAAAATTTACATATAATTTATGTTAGAAATATATTAATATAAATAAAATAATTTTTTTTAATTTTGTTTTGTCTATATTGTCTTGAGGCTTTTCGGTGGAAAGGAGTTAGCGGTTATTAGGTGAAAAATAAAATAAATTATTCATTTGATTACGTACAAACTGTCAATGTCAAAGAAATAATAGTCTGTCCAAGGAGGTTGTTATAACCTCCTTGAGTCTGTCGTTAAATGGTTGTACAGACCAGAGCTTGTAGTCAAAGAATTTTAAATAGTTGTCAACAATATAATTACTGACAGATTTTGAATCGTCTGTGGATCTCAAGGCAAAAAAGCGTTTATTTTATATTTTGTATCTTAAATATCTGTATTTTATATATTAACTAGCTGGCAAGGCAGACATTGTGCTGCCCTTTTCGACGACCCTTCATATAAAAAATACTTAAATTCGTAATAAAAAAGTATTGAGTGCCACTAATCAGGATAAAAACTATCCTATCTCTCAAGTTGGACCAAACCGCACACAGTGTGCAAAATTTCGTTGGAATCAGTTCAATAGTTTAGGAGTTCATCGCGGACAAACAACGTGACACGTAATTTTTATATATAAAGATAAAGATGTCCAATGGAAAGCATAGATAATACATATACATGTATACTGAGAGTTGAAAATGAACTAGAGCTTGTATAATAACTTAAAAATTTTATGAATTACGGTCGAATGTCGACCACTAGGCGACCAGGAGTATTAAATGTTTACACTCATACATCATTTATATGTACTACATGTGTAATACTTATCTATACAAATAAATAAAATTGAAGTGTCTGTTTGTAATGTCGAAATAACAGCTTTTTACTATATGCATATGAAAGTATAAAGTACTTATAACAAAAACACGATTTTTAAAAATTTTGTCTGTCTGTCTTTCTGTCTGTCTGTTTGTTCCGGCTAATCTCCGAAACTGCTGCACCGATTTTGACCGGACTTTCACTGGCAGATAGCTGATGTTATAAGGAGTAACTTAGGATACTTTTATTTTAGAAAAGTAATTAGGGTTCCGTGCAAAAAATTAAAACCCATGAAACCGTAGTAAATTCCACGCGGGCGAAGTCGCGAGAAAAAAAGATAATATAAAACATGTAACAAAAACGTAATGTAACTTTCTTAACATTGTAGTAAATACAGCGATTTAATGAAGTAACATAAATACTAACTGGAAAAAAGGTCTTATATATGTGAGCAATTTTTGCATTGCTCGTGGCTTGTTGAACATAAACTACTATTTACATATTTCACCAGGACCACGTGTGCGACAGTAATGTGTTAATGCCCTTATTCATTTAAATTACGACAAGAGAATCACAGCGACACTTACGCTACCGGAAAAACTGGAAGTTTTCTGTAAAACGGTTTTTTCTTTAAGTGAAGCGATTTGAATAGGGTGCATCGCTCCCACGCTGCCTCACCGGCCTTGGTAATTCGCATCATTTATCTTAATATAATCTGCGCGAACAATTATGGTGCAAAAAGGTGTACTTGCCCTTACATTTTTCATTTCTTCTCTATACCACAGAAATCTTAATATATTTATTTTGATCTCTGTGCATTTTATCATTCATTTTACAATCAGGTGGGACAGCAGCGCTGCCTTGGAATAGTAAATAAAAGATAAATATTTTATCTTTTATTTACTATTATTTATATATTTATATTTTTTTTTTCAAACTGGGTAGTAATTTCATCATTATTTTAGGGTATCTATAAAGTTTTCTCATCTGGTTGGGCAACATAAATATATAATTGTAAATGGAAATGGTAAACATACATAAATAACAATAATATAAAATAAATACATAAAAAATACATAAATATATAAAAACCCAACCAGATGGAAGCCCTTTGGCAGGGGAGACCAGACGGCCGAGGGTTAGGGGGAAAGGGAAAGAAACCGGCGGACGATGCGGGCGGTATCGAGGAGCACCGCCTTCTGCATTTGAGCCTGGAGCGGTCCGTCACGGAGTCCCAGTCGCCTCAGATGACCCGGGAGGCTGACTGGGATTAACCCGTTCGCAGAAACGACCACAGGAATAATTTCGGTCGGCAGACCACCCCACATGCCGGTAACTTCGTGAGCCAGGTCCAGATATTTTGTCACCTTATCTGTTTCGGCTTTCACGAGGTTCTCGTCATAAGGAATGGTAATGTCGACCAAAAATATCCTTGACTGTGCCCGGTCCATCAGCACAACATCAGGCTTATTCGCAAGAATAGTCCTGTCTGTGATGATGGCCCGATCCCAGTAGAGCCTGGCGCGGTCATTTTCGAGCACGGCTTCCGGCAAGTACTTATAATACGGCAGTTTCCGATCCACGAGGCCGTATTTCAGAGCGAGCTCCTGGTGTAGAATCCTGGCTACTAGATTGTGTCTGTGCGAATACTCAGAGTTAGAAAGCGCCGAACAACCGGAGATGACATGCCTAAGTGACTCACCGGGATGGCGACAAGCTCGACAGATGGCGACGGCGCCATCCTTTAGGATGTATCTCCGATAATTGTTGGTTCATAGTTATTATTATTATTATAGTAAATGTAGAGTACATTGTGAAAACACCTATATCTTTTGTCGTTGCAAACCATTCATCATTCATCGACTCCCTATATACACTATTACTTCCTCGTTGGTCTTGGGGTCGTAAGCGACTCTGTTGATCATGTAGTTTTGGGTTCAAATCCTGGGTCGATTTAAATCAATTGTTCAGTTTTTTTGTCAAGAGATTCTCGCCCTCTCGAGTAGCAGCCCAGTTTCACACCGTGCCTAAAAAAAAACTCGCAAAACCGTATGTTCTGAATCTGATCTTTCTTCGCTCGTGCCGGATTTCTGTCTCATGAAACTACAGTTAATATTAAAATTTTGAAGCGTCAGTAGCCTAATGACAGGGCGCGGACCGCGAACTCGAAAGGTCGTGGGCTTGAATCCGCCATTCGACTACTGTCGTGAACCACTTCTAACACAAGCGTTTTAAGCTTACCAGAAGTGGTAAAAAGGGAATATTAGTAATATTTAATAGCATTACTAGTATATTATAAAAAATATTTATTCATCTTATTAATTAACCATAATATTTATGTAACGTTTTTTTTTTCACTGTCTGCTCATAGTTCATAAATTTAAAAAATATGATACGCCAATTTACCTAAAATGATTTAATATAATTGTTTTGAAAATGAAAATTTCCGTAATATTATAAATCCTGTCAGATCATTTACATAAGCAAACACCTGGTAAATCGGTGCAAAGATCATGTAAATCGATTCACGTTATGTTAATTCAGAAGTTGTTTCGATTACGATTTGAATTATCGAAACGAGCAAGCGGAAGACTGGTTACATAAAACACCTGATGCATCAGCGCCGGAGAAAAAACCTAATTCTCCACGACAAGACAGCTAATGATTGTCGGTCGTCGTTTTATACTGCCTCGTTCGTCCTGTATTTCCTGTTCCCCGGTTGTTACGTGAAATTGCTTTGCGAATCAAATACCATCGCTTTTGCCACATCGCATGGCTATTGTGATCGGACAATTGATTCTCAGATTTTTTTTTTTTTTTTTTTTATAGGAGAGGGGGCAAACGAGCATGCGGCTCACCTGATGGTAAGTGACTACCGCCGCCCATGAACAACCGCAACACCAGGGGAATTGCAGATGCGTTGCCGGCCTTTTAAAAAGGAGTAGGCTCTTTTCTTGAAGGTCCCTAAGTCGTATCGGTCCGGAAAAATCCCTGGTGGTAAACTATTCCACAAGGAAGTTGTGCGAGGAAGAAAACATCTTCTAAATCGCACAGTGGTGGACCGCCAATCATCCAGATGGTGTGGATGGTATCGGGAGTTCTGCCGCGATGTGCGTTCGTGAAATTTGGCGGCTGGGATTAATCCGAACAATTCCTCAGAGCACTCCCCATGATAGATGCGAAAGAAAATGCAAAGAGATGCAACATCTCTTCGCAGTGCCAATGAATCGAGCCGATCGGAAAGGGCTCGGTCGTCGACGATTCGAGCCGCTCTGCGCTGGATGCGGTCAAGTGGAAGGAGCTGGCACTGGGGAGCCCCTGCCCAGAGATGGGAACAGTATTCCATGTGAGGCCGAACCTGCGCCTTGTAAAGTTGCAGGCGGTGTGCCGGCATGAAATACTGTCCCGCTCTGCTGAGCACGCCAAGCTTTTTAGAGGCCAATTTGGCCTTCTCTTCCAAGTGACCACGAAACTGCACGTCACTCGATATGTCGACTCCGAGGATACCGATACTGGCTGAGGCAAGAAGGGGAGTGCCTTGAAACTGAGGAGATACGACAAAGGGGTTCTTTTTAGCGGTAAACGCGCAAACTTGTGTCTTCTGAGGATTAAACTGGACTAGATTTAGTCGCCCCCAATCCGAGACTTTGTCCAGCAAAGACTCGACTTCAGACACAAGTTTGTTCCGGTACTCGGCGACGTTTTCCCGAGAAATATTGGCCCGGCCGGTGTATAGAGCATCACCAGTGCTGTCATCCGCATAGCAATGAATGTTACCAGTTAGCAACATATCATTGATATGCAGAAGAAACAGCGTTGGTGATAGCACACAGCCTTGTGGAACACCAGCGTTAATAGGCTTGTAGTCAGAACATGCACCGTCTACAACGACCTTGATGCTCCGATCTGCAAGAAAGCTGGTGATCCAATTGCACAATTTCTCGGGAAGCCCATAGGAAGGCAGCTTTGAAAGAAGCGCTTTGTGCCAAACCCGATCAAAGGCCTTCGCAATGTCCAGACTAACGGCCAACGCCTCCCCCTTGGACTCTACTGCCTCCGCCCATCTATGGGTCAGGTAGACAAGAAGATCACCAGCTGATCGACACCGACGAAAACCGTATTGGCGGTCACTAATCAGCTGGTGATCCTCAAGGTACCGGATGAGCTGGCAGTTAATAATGGATTCCATTATTTTGGAGAACAAGGAGGTGATCGCGATAGGCCTATAGTTGGACGGGTCTGAGCGGTCGCCTTTTTTAGGGATCGGGTGGACAAAAGCTGTCTTCCATGAATTCGGGACTACGCCTTGGGAGTAGGAGTACCGGAAAAGACGCGTTAGGACCGGTGCCAACTCCGGAGCACACGTCCTCAGCACAATTGGGGGGATTCCGTCAGGCCCACTCGACTTCTGGATGTCCAGGGAGAGCAGTGCTTTGCGAACCGAGCGGTGTGAGAACAGCACATCTGGCATGGAGCACTCACACCGCGGGATGGTCGGCGGTGTTTTCCCCCCGTCATCAAGAGTCGAGTTGGACGCAAAAAGGGAGCCTAAAAGGTCGGCTTTGTCTTTTGCGTCATGGGCCAGTGAGTCATCCTCCCTGTGCAGAGATGGTAGTGATGGCTTACAGAAATTCCCTTGGACAGCCTTGGCGAGAGACCAGAATGCACGGGTTCCCGAAGGAAGGCGAACTAGTCTCTCGCCAATTCTGCCTATGTGCTCTGACTTTGCCTTGGCAATAACTCTTTTGAAGGACCTGGAGGCGAAGTTATACTTCTTTTTAAGTGTGCTGGTGTTTACATCCCGAGTCACCGAAGCTGCAGCCCAGGCTTGATAACACTCCTGCTTACTGCGCAATGCAGTCTTACAGGAGCGACCAAACCAAGGCTGAGATCTGCCTCCGATGGGTACCACAGATGATGGAATAAATAGTTCCATTCCCTGTAGCACCACATCAGTGACAGAGTCAGCAACAGCACTGGGATCATCCGGCGAGAAGCAAACCCGCCCCCATGGGTAGGATGCAAAGAAAGATCGCATTCCGTCCCAATCCGCCGACCTGTAATGCCAAACACGGCGGCAACCTGCAGAACGCAACCGCGAAGGGAGCGTGAGTGGCACCATACTCCGGATCAGACAATGGTCCGAAGAGCCGAGAGGGGCATCGACGGAAACCTGATATCCGTCCGGATGAGAGGTCAGCAGAAGGTCCAACAGGGAAGGTGTATGATCCTCCACATCTGGAATCCGCGTAGGCGAAGTAACCAGTTGTGTCAGACCATATGCCAAGGCAAAGTCATAAACAGATCTCCCCGCATGATCGGTTAAACGTGAACCGAGCCATTCGGCATGGTGGGCGTTAAAATCGCCAAGGATCACGATCTCTGCGGATGGGACCTGTTGTAGCAAGGAATCTGTAGCCATTTGGACGTGGTCGATGAGTCGATCTGTTTCGGCATTACCGCTATGGGACCTATAGAGGCACCCGTAGACGCGCGGATGGTCGTCGCTGTCTACGCGTAGCCAAAGGATGGACAGGTCCGAACCTTCAAGACTGCCGAGGCGTCGAGAACAGATGTCCTCTCTAACATACACGCAAACTCCAGCCCGAGGCACAAAGGAGTGCTCCAATTTGTACCCCGGGTAGGAGAGATACGAAATATCAGTCGGAGAGGAAACCTGCGTCTCGGTCAAAAAGAGCAAGGCCGGCTTCGCCGTCTCGAGATGGTAGTGGACGGCGTTTAGGTTACAGTGAAGTCCCCTGATGTTGCAGAAATTCACGGATAGCGTGGCAGGGGTCGCCTTGGTATTGTTGCTCAGCTTGCCCCGAGCAGTTTTGTTTTTGAGCGGAATTTTGCCCCCCCCAGAATACGCGGGGCAGCCTGAGCACCCACGCTCAGGATTGGAATAACATGGTCGTGGATGCTCAGCGAGGGATTCTCCAGGGGTACTGGTACCCTCCTGGGGTAGTCTATTGTCTAATTCCGCTACCATGTTGATGGGGGGGGGGGGGGGAATTGGGCCTCCGGCCACCTGCACTCACCAGACGAAACGCAGAAGCAGAGCCTCTACTTCACGCCGGTATTCTGTGAGGTCGTGGTACCAACCCGGCTCGAGCCGGCCCATACGTGCAACAGCAAAAAACTGCTGCAGGGCTCTACCACCGTTGAGATTTTCTATTGTTTTGTTTTTCTACTTTTAATGTCCCATAAGTTTTTCGTAATTTGTTAATTCTGTATTTATGATAAATAATTTCATTTGAAATAACAAAATATTAGAACATTTGTATGTCGTGGATCGATGGCGCCATTGTGCAACAAGCAGCGCCATCTAACAATTAGCTTTGCGAATCAATAATATCGTTACCGGAAACGCAAGCGCGCCCTACCGCTTGGACACGATCGTCGGTAGAGGGGATACAGCGAGGGCTAGAGAAGTAACCGAGTGTTGTGGCAGTCTGGTTCGGACAGCCGGAGCGGACGCTCGCTACCGATGCACGTGTTTGTTTCCCGTGTACAACCACTAGTCTAAATAAAGTTATTTTGATTTAAATAATCTTTCGCTCGTGTGCCCACATTTACGTAAAACCATGTCGGAGCGTGAAGAAAACCCGATGCTTCGCATCTCGGCCAACCATGATCCGACATCAGAAGTGGGATCTCCTGTTGTCATTTCCGATATCAGAAGTGGGATAAAGTCCCTGTTACTGCCCACCTGTTATAACCTTTGAGTAGTGTGAGGGTTATTACGTTGGTGAAATACTATGATATTGTTTTTGTGTTTAATTTCTTAAATCAAGTTTGTTGTCGTATTTACGACACTGACGAAGCATTAAAGTGTAGAGTAAAAGTTTAAAGTGAAATGTTTTAAGCCAAAACTTAAATCTTTTTGTTCGATTAATGATAAAAAGTACCCGCAAGTACTTTCATTATTTCTAAACGTACCCAAATATGATAACAAATGTCAAAAGAAATGTTGGAGGTATTCTAAATGAGTCATAGTTCGCATTCTGTGGAAGTTTAACTTGCTCAAGTTATGTTATAATTTGATACACGAGGTGTGATTTACATGGGCTAATTTTAAAGTTTAAAATGTTTAAACGATGTACCGAAAAATGTTTAACGTTAACGTGCTATTAATTAAAAACACTAAGTTGTATTTCTGTGTTCTAACGTGTTGATAAATGTTACAGTTTACTGCCAGTATTACGTAGTCGATAAAATTGGGATTAGATGTTGAGGGTTTAGTGGAACGCGTGGTGCTGTGGCGCTCGCTCTTGAGTGTAAGTATGCTGTCGGCTTATGATGCCGCGGCCATGTTAATTGCCGCTGCTACCGATCACCATTTGTTAAACGAAGAAAGTAAATTTATCTTAAGGTTAACTGGTGGCGAAAAATGCCGGAAAACCAAAGTATAATTAACGAAATTGAAGTGGAGCAAATTACTTCAGACATTGAAGAGAGTATTTAAGTTTACAAGAGAATCGGACCGTACAAAAGGAGGTCGTGTAGCCGCAGTTCAGTATATGGTGCCCTGGAAAGATGAATAGTGTCCTGAGAGTACTGCTGCATTTTTATTTGAAAAGAAAAAGTTCCAACTGAATATTTTTAATGTTTTCTTTTATGTGTTACAGTAGCACGTGTGATGTGATTACAAGTGCGTGAGTGTGTGCCTTACTGGTCGTAATGGACAGCCAGGTCCAGCTGTAACATGGCCTGGTTTCGGCAGATGCGTATGCCGCGTATACGCAGGCGCCATCCCGGAGCGCGCGTATGCTGTACATGGCGATGCCTCGGAAGTCGTGTACTCTGTATGCGTGGGAGTCACACTGTGTGCGCGGAGTGTTATACTCTGTATGCGCGGAAGTCGTGTTCTCTGAACATGCATCAGGCTCTGTCCTGGCAGGCAGTGTCCTGGTTCGCGTTTTTGACGTGATTCCCGTGGTTAACGTGTGATCTCGCAAGATCAAGTAAGAGTATGTGTGAGATACTTCGTATGGAGATGTATGCTAACTTGTGAAAGCGAAGTGCTTTCTTATAGTCCACGGTATGAAAGCGTATTTTTGTTTGAGGGACTCGTATGCGTGATGGATGAGAGGATAGGCAACTGTGTACATTGTCCTGACATTAACAACTTGTTTTTACGCAGATCACGATGACGACAACCCGGACGATGCCTGTGAACCCTCAGGTGAACCTGCTGCTTCCGTTGACGCTTGGAGAGCGTGGTACGATGCAGCATCTCGCTGGCGATGGTGAGATGCGACGACTCGTTGGTGCGAGTGCGGCACGCCGTGTGCTGTTCTTTTAGCCACGTGCGCTTGCCACATGGTAGCTAACTATGGCGTGTGCTGGTTTATTTTAATAGCCACGTGCGCTTGCATTACGCCTGCCGCAGAGGCGAGCAGTGAGCGACGTGTTGATGTTTACTGTGTGAGCAATCCCAGCGGTGTGCTGATGAATACTGGTGAGTCGTACCCATTATATTATGATTCTGGGCCGAATGCCCTCTCATCACAGATTGTGTTGTGGCAAAAGTGTAAAAATACCCCCATGATCATGTGAGGAAGATCCCCGATCACCAAGTTCCTTGAGATTCAGAAGTCATAGTTGATGACAGTGGTAGTGAGACCAAATTTGATTAAGAATGCTTGTATACTCATACTCGGAACTTTAGACCGCACCTCATGAGTAACATGTGGCGATGGGTCTGTGGGAAATCGTTGGTGCGATTTCTGTCTGTGTTGGTGCATATTTGGCGGCAGATATGTAGGGAATCGTTGGTGCGATTCTGCCATATGTGGCGGCAGATGTGTTGTAGCATATTTGGCGGTGGATATGTGGGGAATCGTTGGTGCGATTCTGGCATATGTAACTGCAGATATGTAAAGAATCGTTGGTGCGATTCTGGCCTGTGTTGGTGCACAGAGCCCCTTGTGTATTGTAGCATATGTGACGGCAGATATGTGGAGAATCGTTGGTGCGATTCTGGCATATGTGACGGCGGATATGTAAAGAATCGTTGGAGTGATTCTGGTCTGTGTTGGTGCACAGATTTCAATGAAAGTTTCACGAGTTGAATATACATTGCTTATGAATTGTAAAGAGTAACAAAATTGTTAAAATTACTGTGTTGGAACTTGTTGATCGGACCTTCCACGATAAATCATGTTGTGCAGGAAGCACTGTGTAAGAAGCCTTAATAACAAGGCATTGTCAATTATGACAGTTGACTATTGTACTTAGACTTAGGAGAAATAAAGTACCATTTGGAATCGACTTATTTTTATAGGCAGGATAGCCGAGCTAAGTTATTCTCTGAGAATATTTTGTCCCCAGGCACTGCACCCGAGGACGGGTGCTAGTCAGGGATGGCCGTGTCGTGGATCGATGGCGCCATTGTGCAACAAGCAGCGCCATCTAACAATTAGCTTTGCGAATCAATAATATCGTTACCGGAAACGCAAGCGCGCCCTACCGCTTGGACACGATCGTCGGTAGAGGGGATACAGCGAGGGCTAGAGAAGTAACCGAGTGTTGTGGCAGTCTGGTTCGGACAGCCGGAGCGGACGCTCGCTACCGATGCACGTGTTTGTTTCCCGTGTACAACCACTAGTCTAAATAAAGTTATTTTGATTTAAATAATCTTTCGCTTGTGTGCCCACATTTACGTAAAACCATGTCGGAGCGTGAAGAAAACCCGATGCTTCGCATCTCGGCCACCCATGATCCGATATGTAGATGTTTCATCTTCATGTTGATGAAAACAATCGAGCGAAGTACAAATTATTGGATCCACCTGATTGTGACTACTGCTGTCCATAGACAACTGCAACCAAATTTATACTACCGGGGACTAAGATGGAGTTATACTATTATGCTATTATGTATACCAATATGTGGTAGGCACTGCTTTTGGCGGCAAAAATAGGTAAGACAGAGTTACCTGCCCCCTACGGACTCCTAGGCTGAATTGATGGCTCTGACCGGGATTCAAAGTCAAGACGCGCATCTTAACAGTCAGATCAATTTTTTGTATGTATATTTATTCTTATTTTCCTTCACAAGCCCATAAACAGTCCGTTTTCGGATTTGTCCCAATCGCCAAGTTTAGCAGACTGATTGACGAACACACTATCAAACTTGTCACACCATTAAAACTGCTCTCCGTTGCCATTTTGTCGTATTATACATCTGGCATATAAGATAGCTATATCATTATACCTATGTAAGTATATCCTATAGGATGCACTGGGATCTTCCTAGAATTGTTTACAATCTACTTTATCGACACCCACACCAACTACTTTGTTTTATAATTTATTCGTGGTCGAGCTGTGCTGTAGTTATATTATACTTGAAGCATGAAGAGGTCGGTTCGACCGGAGAAGGAACAGAAAGTCATCTTCATCATCATCAATACAGCCTATTACAGGTCTAATTCTATCATAGGCCTCCCCTAAGGAAATTGAATTCATCGCCTTCCTGCTCTTCCCAGCTCGTCACTGCATCTAGTTTCCGAACAAATCGGACCGCATGCTAATAATAGCTCAGGAGAAGTCTGAGGCAGATCGTCATATTGTTTAAAGTTTAAACTGAGCAGTACGAAGTGTAGTGTTAACTACACATACACTACAATTAAATTATTAGTTCTTATTTATCAATTAATGGTTCTTTTGAATGTTGTCAATCGGATAAAAACGTGTATGTACAATGAACACATTAATATCATCTCTTGATTTTATTTATATCTAACATTTGAAACAGTGAATCCCCTGTAGATGAAAATGATAAACGTAAATTTGTAATCGCAACAGATTATCCGGTTTTCCATTATATTTAACAAGATTAGGCAGGCATATTGATATGTAATCATTATATTCAAGTGCACCGAAATTCGTCCAATATTGATAATTTAAATAAAAGTTATGACAGTAGAACTGTATGGTTTATAGTAGGTAGTTTTTTTTAAAATAATGTATATATTATTTGAATATTATGTAAATAAATAATAAATATACTGAATTTCTCAATAATTTATTGTTACAATTAATATTTTATAAATCTTTTTACGCCCGTAGATAATCACTACTGGATATCGCCCCCTCCTGTTGTAAATAGGATTTGCAGTAACCGTTACGCTTGGCAGGCGGGTTGGCAATAACAATACCACGCAGCTACGTCGCTACTCTCTGTTGTTACTCCGTGTATTTTCCTGTGGCGTAAATGAGACGGTTATATTACCGAATACCGAAATCAGAAAGATGTTTCTTGCGCTACCTTAATCGCCTCTTACCTATTATTGGTGTGTTTACATTATTATTAGGTCCTTACATATGAAATTAGCGTTATGTCGTACTGACCACTTTGATCTGAAATATCTCCTCTTTGGTTAAGAATTCCAAATTCAAATTTATAAATTCATTTAGCTGGTACATTTGAGTTTTCAAAACAGTCATTCATTTGTTTTTTCCTTTTTATTTTTTTTCTTTGGCATCGCTTATTACCGCACATTGGAAAACATGAAATATCGGTATATTTAGGAGTACGAGTTCTACCGTGTCACCAGTGCCGCAGAAACAGCTCAAAGGATTAATGATGTGTACGGCGCTGGTGTTGCAAAAAAAAGCAAGGTACGTTTTTGGTTTTAACGTTTTCGTTCTGGAAATTTCGACCTTCAGAACCAACCCCGTGGACGGCCGGAGACCAAAGTGGAAAATGAAGAATTAAAGGCTATTGTGGAAGCAGATCCATCACAAAGCACTTCAGAGATAGCTGCAGGCTTTGGGGTAAGTGGTAAAACTGTATTAATCTACTTGAAGCAAATCGGGAAAGTAAAAAAACTTGAACGATGGGTACCTCATGAATTGAGTGAATTGAACTTACAAACACGCGTCGACTGCTGTGTTACTTTGCTCAACCGACACGATAATGAAGGGATTTTAAATCGAATGCACACTTGTGATGAAAAATGGATACTGTACGATAATTGGAAGCGTTCGTCGCAATGGCTTAACCCTGGAGACCCAGCCAAATCCTGCCCTAAACGAAAATTGACTCAGAAAAAGTTACTTGTGATTGTGAGTGTTTGGTGGACTAGCGCCGGTGTCGTTCACTACAGCTTTCTAAAATCTGGCCAAACGATTATGGCAGGTATCTATTGTCAGCAACTGCAAACCATGAAGGAAGAACTAGCAGCTAAACAACCGACACTGTATTCCCCGGACCTTGCACCAACAGATTACCATTTTTTCCGGAATTTGGACAAGGAAAAAAATTCAATTCCGATGCGGCAGCCCAAACCGGCTTCAAAGAGTTTATTGATTTTCGCCCCATGGTTTTTTTTAGTAAAGGGATCAATGAACTACATATGAGACGGCAAAAGTGCATAGATACCAACGGTGCATACTTTGATTAATAAAATATCTTTTACAAAAAAAAAATATCTTTATATTCTTCCCGTACAAAACGCCAATTTTATATGTAAGGACCTAATATGTTTTAGAGTACATTATCTTTTTTCATATTATCATTCCTATCCATATTTCATAAGATCGTTAACAGTCCAAGACTGGACATGGGTCTCTTTGTGATGCTGCTTGCCTTTGGTGGACTGGATATTTTTTAGTATTTACATCTATGGGTATACTACCATTAACATTCCATTGCCTACAAAAGTCGTGATATTTTGCTATAGTTGCTAAGCTTGGCGGGCGGGTTGGCAATCGCAGTTTTACATAATATTGAATTGTTATCAAAAAGATGTTCCTGTCCGTCTCCTGTTTAAGTTTCCCTCTGTCGCCCCTTATGACACCCATGGCTTTTGGGTATACTAATAAAGCAACATTCCCGGCCGATGCATACCTTTTTTTACGTGGTAGAGCCATGCGGCAGCTATATTAATAGTATAGTTGTAGCACGAATGGGTCGGCTCGACCGGGGAAGGACCACACTCTCACAAAATACCAGCGTAAAATAGCATCTTAATACTGCTGTGTTTCGTATGGTGAGTGTGGAGAACTGGAGTCCCATTTTACTGGGAAAGAGGCATTCTATCTTAGTCCTCACGGCTGACAACGCATCTGCATTTTAATTTGCAAATGAAGACAGTTGTAGATGTCTATGGGCTACAGCAACCACTTACCATCAGGTGGACTGTGTGCTCGTTTGTCATCCTTATAAAAAAACAATAATTCAGAGCAGTCAAGTCATCATAGAATAATATGATAGTAGCTCCGCGTATATTCTTTACGATCGAGATTGTACTCCTGTATTTATACGTACACAATATTATAGTGTGTTTGCACATAAATATTAGTTCTCGCTGCAGTTTGAACTTAAAACTCAGGAGTGACGTACTTAAACCTTTAAACTATTTTGTCATCGAATACCGAAGTCAAGCAACTATTGTTGATATAAAATAATTTGATACTTAAATCTATAACGACAATCTCAGTCCTGTTCGCAGCTTTATCTCTTGTTTACTTTACTGTTAAAATTACAAGCTCTCATGAGAATATATTAGATGCGGATGTTTGGACCATTTTACCATTGTATTTTGTTGCAGTCACCATCTTTAATCTAAACAAACACTCATAATACATTGTGAACAGTATAAATATGCAACTTATAGACCTAAATACGATGTACCTCTGTGATGTTTCATATATGTTTTTATTCGGACGGGTCGTTATTGGGTTTTCTGGTAAGAAATTCTTAAAAGTAGCCCAGAGTTAGGCGTTGTCGATGTTGTCATCCCCGTGCCTCGTAAAGCAGTAGAGTCGCTGGTCTTACGCCTGATCTCTCCCCGGTCTTATCCAATTGCTGTCCCATTGGACTATGAGAGTGAAGCGATAGAGATTGCACCTGTGCTTGCTCACACAATCGTCCACTATAATCCTGTCCTGAGGAGATGGCTAATCTCCGTTGAGACTGGCCGGCGTGATTTATGTCTGAAATTCGGTTTGGAGGGCTTTATTATAATACTAGCTGTTCCCCGCGACTTCATCCGCGTGGAATTTATTACGATGGATTTATAGGCTTTAAATTTTTTTGCGGAACCCTAACTATTTTTCTAAAATAAAAGTAGTCTAGGTTACTCCTTATAACATCAGCTATCTGCCAGTGAAAGTCCAGTGAAGATCGGTACAGCCGTTTCGGAGATTAGCCGGAGCAAACAGACAGACAGAAGAACAGTGACAGACAAAAATTTTAAAAATTGTATATTTGTTATAAGTACCATATACACTTTCATACTCGTATGCATTTAGTAAAAAGCATTTACAAACGGACACTTCAATTTTATTTGTATTAGAAACTTAATATATATCTGACGAAGTAAAGATACACTTACATACTACATTTTTTTTTGTAGCACAAGGGTGACAAAAGAGCATTTATTTACCCTGATGGTAAGTGGATGCTTTCATCGTGACATACCTACATCTATTAACGATTAAGAATTAAGATGCATTTATAATTAGTTACCTCTGAGGATGCCTATCTTATCAGTTGGCCGCCTCATTGGCCTAGTGGTTGTAAAAGCGACTGTTAATCACATGGTCTCGGGTTCGAATTTGGGGTGGCCCAAAATTACTCATATGTTTTTCTTTGTTTTTCTGGTTCTCTACCCTTGTTATACCCACGAAATACAACAACATAAAAATGCGTGATCCATTACCGGTCGAGCCGAAATATTTGTGCTCCAATCATATTATATTGCAGTTGCAGCGTAGTTCTACACGTAAAAATATAATAGGTAAGTTACTCATTTCTTTAATAGGATAAGGGTGACAAACGAGCACACAGTTGACCTGATGGTAAGTGGTTGCGGTGGCCCATAGACAAAATGTACATGCGTTACCAACCGTGAGGACTAAGATGGAATGCCTCATTTCCAGTAAAAAGGGTCTCCGGTTCTCTATACTCACCACACGAAACACAGCAGCGCTAAGCTGGTATTTTACGCTGTTATTCTGTGAGAGCGTGGCCCTTCCCCGGTCGAGCCAACCCATTCGTGCTACAACTACACTAATAATATAGCTGCAGCCTGCAGCATGGCTCTACGACGTAAAATTTATGATAATAGATTGTAAGGAATATGCCATATCACTATGACTGGTCAACTTTTAGCAGACCTAGTAAGACATGTATGATGTTGCCGAAATTGTTATAATGACGATAATAGGTAAAGTAGGTAAAAAAAAACTAAACAAAATTATAATAGCTTATGATTTGAGTCTGGATATGGAAGAAATCATAATTATTAAAATAGTACAATAACAAAAAATTCGTCCGATATTTAATTATAAAATACTAGCATTTCCGTGCCGCCATCTACTTGGGATCCTAAAATTAACAAAGTCAAATCCAAACCAAATCACCACTGCAAGACCTCAAGATAATGTAAGCTCGTTCTGCGTAGATCGGATCAAAAATTAGTATTCAAAACCTAAAGGTAGCCGGGCTAAGTTATGTCGGAATATCAAAGATCTCAGTCCCGCCCCCCATCCCCTCGTGACCGCTGGTGCTGTTAAGCACCCGAAACGTCGAGAATTATAAATAAGTAAATTAAACGCAAGAAAATCCGTAAAAATAGTTTTATTCAATGTATAGTATTCGCGTAAATATAAGAAATCATTACCAGTTTTCAAGTTAAAAAAAAAACCATAAATTATTTTTTCTCCATAGTAATTTGAACATCCCCTGGAAAGTTGTTTTGAAAAATTGCTAACCAAGTGTTTCTATATTTTATCTACAGAGCTTTCAATAAGTTTTAAGCCAATCGTCGCGTAAAATAAAAAGTTTAATATAAACTGTAACAACCTATTTCACCCTCTTAGGGGTTGAATATTCAAAAATCTTTTTCAAATTTCACATTTCTACGTCTAGACATTTGAGCAGTGCGTTGATAGATGTGTCAGTTACTCAGGACATCTTTTATAGATAGAGCAACGGTCTATCTTACTACCCTTATATTCGCCTCGTCAGCCGGACTGAAGATTAGCCGAAATTGCCGCGTCATACAGACAGACTGGCGATCTTAGTACCACTCAGTAATGCACCTTTTCCGCTGCTTTTTGTCGTCAACCTATCTATATATATATCTGGTATAGACCTGATAGTTATACTACTATTAGCCGTATTTAAAAATCTCTTCTTACTACGACGGTTTCAAATTGATCAGTTCATGCCATAATGAGTGTTCTTATGGTCCAAGAAAAATCTTTCCCTATAATGTGCACCTACATTTTATGATAAATCTTTCTCTGTTCTTGAAGTAAGACTTTGGAACTCCTTACCTCAGTCGATTAAAAGTGCTCAGTTTTTACATTTCTTCAAGAAACAGGTTAAGGAACACTATTAGTCTCTCTAAGCTCTCTTTTTTTCCTCCTTTTATTAACGACCACCGATCTACCGCCTAAAGTGTGTTGACTTTTTAGTGCATAATATGGCAACCTTTCTTATTTTAGTCCACTCTGCCCGTTAATGTTCTCTTCATCATGATCATCATTACAGCCTTTCACAAGTCCATTGCTGAACATAGACCTCCCTGACAGGAGTTTTGCTGACATGTTCGGAATTTTAGCTCTCTGTCAGGGAAACAGGAAAAATTTGAAATTGTCAGAAATTTTTAAATAGAAAGAGAAAAATATTAGAAGTACAAATTAATATATTTATTAAACAGTTTACATACAGAATATAATAATATATGAATCAATCTCGAAGTTAAATTATTTCATTCATCTGATCTGGCTCGTACTTTTTATTGCGCATAATATGTAAGGCACGTGCGCGAGTTTTTACAATGAGATATATGTGTATATTATTAGGAGAGCTGGTTTCTATACGTGGTAGAGCCATGCTGCAGCTATATTAGTAGTATAGTTGTAGCAAAAATGGGTTGGCTCAACCGGGGAGGTGGTCCTTCCGCGGTTGAGCCAATCCATTTTACAGAATACCAACGTAAAATAGCAGCTTAACACTGCTGTGTTTCGTAGGGTGAGTGTAGAGAACCAGAGACCCTTTTTACTGGAAAAGAGGCATTCCATCTTAGTCCGCAAGGGTGACAACACATCTGCATTTTGATTCTTTATTGAGGATAGATGTAGATGTCTATGGGTCACAGCAACCACTACGATCAGGTGGACTGTGTGCTCGGTTGTCAGCCTATTCTATAAAAAAGGACATTTTTGGGTAGGTATTTGAGGCGCGCTACAAACTTGTCAAATACCTACCCAGAAATGTTTACCAGCTCTCGGACTATTTGCTGTCTCTGGGTCAAAGTCAGGAAATTTATTGCCAGGAAAACTCATTGTGGGATCTGGTAACCCTACCCCCGAGGAATGCCACAAAACACGGTTTTATTTTTCTTTCATTCTTTTTACGGGTTGTCTAGAAGAGGTTGCTATATAGTAATAAGACTGCATTTTGTTTTCCTTCAATATTTGTTTATTTTTTCTACCGACTTCTAACAGGAGGAGGAGGTACTCAATTCGACTGTATGTTTATTTTGTGTGTGTTACCTCATAACTTTATTCTGGGTGAACCGATTTCGATGATTCTTTTGTTATTTGAAAGCTGGTGCTTCAGAGAAGGTATGACATCTTGATCAATTCGTCAATCAGTTATAGTTTTATATATATATCTTTATATATAAAAATTACGTGTCACATTGTTTGTCCGCGATGAACTCCTAAACTACTGAACTGATTTCAATGAAATTTTGCACCGTGTGCAGTTTGGTCCGACTTGAGAGATTGGATAGTTTTTATCCCGATAAGTGAATTTTTATTATTAATCTCAGGAGTTTTTTTAGGAAAACAAATGGTCAGCTAGTATATATATATATATATATATATATATATATATATATATATATATCTCTTAACAACCCATAAATAATGTTTACAAGTTTATGAAGCTAAGAAGTTTTCGCTTCTGACAACTTTTACAATGCTGTCATTACCTTCAGTTGTTGCCGTTAAAGAACGTCCCTCATGTTTTAACTTAATGAAGCTGTTGGAAACGGAAACATGGAAGAAGGCTACATTCGAATTCAATCAAAGCTTTGTTGTTGAGACATTTACCGTGAAGCACGTAGCGTTAAATTCATCTTGACAGAGATATTAATGTAATGAACTGATGGCTGACTACATGTCCAGAATATTAGGCTTTTTTATTGAATAAGGGTGACAAACGAGCACACAATTCACCTGATGGTAAGTGGTTGCTGTGGCCCATAGACATCTACATCTATCTTCGTTTGCGAATTAAAATGCAGATGCGTTATCAGCCGTCAGGACTAAGATAGAATGCCCCTTTTCCAATAAAAAGGGTCGCCGGTTCTCTACAGCATTAAGCTGCTATTTTACGCTGATATTCTGTGAGAGCGTGGTCCTTCCCCAGTCGAGCCAACCCATTCGTGCTAGAACTATACTATTAATATAGTTGCAGCATGGCTCTACCACTTAAATCGATCGATGACTTAACTCTTAGCGATAAGGAGCGTAACTTACTCTTATAAACAAAATTGATATTGGGTAACCGGTTTGATGTATTGGTGACTTGAACCAGTCCTTGATTGTGACGTCATTATTTAGATCAAAACCCTATATCGTTTAATTGTTTTTATTAATTGTTTTATTATTTATTGACCATTAAGATTATTTTATTTTTCTGTAGAGAAGTGATAATAATAATTTCTAGCATCTGTTATTACCGTTACAGTCTTCAAAAGTTTTTCTACGGATCATAGGCGTCCCTCATAGTTTGCCTCATATTTGCCTTATATTTTAATATTATCATTTATTAAAATTTTTATAATAATAATAAATACATCCAAATATTGAAAACCACCAAATATATATTGTACAGTATCGTGAAATTTATTTTACGAATAGATGAAAACGATTTAATAATATTTTCATATGCTTTTTACTTGGTTCACTCACGTAATTTGAATTAAGATCGGCCATAAGGCTAGAAAACATAAAGATAGGTACAGAAATAATAATCATATATACATATTACCATTTATTATCTTTGCAGTATCTGAGTACTACGTATTATATTGAGTTGTAGCGGCAAATAGAACTTGTTTTTTAAACATCATCGCAATTTGTTTTTAATATCACATATATTTAATTGAAAAAGACTTTGTATAGCTCTAATGGATAATAGATTCAAACAATCGTTCCCATTGAATAAAGTTCATATTTTATATACAATGTTTATCGTCTTCTTCTGCACTCAACGGTTGTACGTGAAGTGCAGACCAATATGTCTCTCACCTTTCACGTTGCTCCACTTCACCGGCATTTACATACACTATTACTAATAAGTATAGGAACATAACATTATTAGTAAAACTCCTTGAGGCTAAGAGTTTTAGGAGTAAGAAGTATAAATTATTAGGATTTAAATGAAGACGATGATTAATAGTTATTAGTGTTTACTCCGTCTCACACCCACAGATGACGGATTCAACCTTGCGGCAAAGGTGTCTGGACTAAAAACCACCATTAAGAACCGATGATTATTTTTTGCATAATGATATTCGAATTTGAAATTGTTGACTGATAATATTTTTTAAAAAAGTAATGGACCTTTCACTATATGACGTTAATGACACGTTAATCTAATGTTTTTTTTGTGGTGTGAAACGGTTTTATGTACTTGTATATGCTTATATATTTATTTATATAATTGGCTTTAGAATTAACCTTATATATGGAATACATATAAGTCAAATAAGAGTGTACTTGTTTATCATCTTTTCTTCCTACTGCTTAAACCGTTTTGTAACGAACTCCGCCTTCCTGCTTTGTTTTCTCCACTTTTTTTTATTGGGGACATAGTTTTCGGTTAGATCGCAGCTTTTGATATTGTTACACTCCCCCCCCCCCATTTACTTATTTTTGTCTTTTTTTTGAATCTATATCTATAAAATATATAAATATGTATATGAAATTTTCGTGACCAGTATATTAACCATAAATTGATCTTTCTAAAGATTAAAATATAGGCCGTTTAATAAATTTATGGCGTGATTGTCTTAGTTAGGACCCCTATTTACGTTGTGCTTGTATAGTAACCTAGTTATTTTAGGTGTCTCTTAGAAGAATGAATATAGAGCAGCAGAAAGCTGTTAGTAGCGTCTTATAAACTAAAGAACCCCGTTCACGAAGACAGAGCTCAAAAAAAGTTAAGAACATTAAATTGTCCCTATCCCACTTGTAATCAGGTTCACAACAGTCAATTCCTTAATAATTAATCCCTTCTCGCTTAGAAAAGACTCACAATATTTATATCAAATACCAGATAAAAGGGCTTCGATCTCCCACATTTAAAAAAAATGTGGGGGAGGCACACCACACGGTTCCACACACGCCGTGCGCGGTGAGCGTCAACCATTTAACGCGCTCCCCCCGAAGGGAACGTTAAGTTGGGAACTGGACCGTAGTCCACAGCAAAATAACTGGCGAAACAGTAAAAGTGGTCTTGGCTCATTGGTATTGCGTAAGCACTAACATCGACCGAAGTCGCACATGTCAATGCGTGTACACGCCATACAGAATACGATCAAATCCAGCCACAATGAACGTAAATCACACGAATTAGGCAACAATAGGCACACTGGCCATAAAAAGCCCTCCGTGAGTGCCACCACCAGCCAGATCGCCGTTTCTTCAGACGTGATGTAAGTGTAAGGCATCACCACCAATTGCATGATCAGAACGACCAATCGGCCGCATAGCGTATCATGAGTCTACCGCTCACCTCAAGGGAATGGGGTCCCACGTTGCGCGGCTTTTGACCGCAGCCTTGAGAGCCTCCTCAGATTCTCCCTCTAGCTACCACCCGCATGAGGTCGACACATATGCTCCACCAACCAATACAATGGCAGATATAGCCAATAGGCAGTTATAAGATAATAGTAATAGTTCGCCATCAGAAAGAGTTTGTGTCATTGACGTTGAGTATATGCATTTTTCGATCATGTTTGTCTCACCCACCAACAAGTTGTCTTCAATCTTTCAAAGGTGGGAACTTTATAGAGATATATTATTATGTTGTCATATAAAACATCATGGAGGTCAGACAGTCTGCAGCTCCGCAATGAAGGGACCCGACTTGAGCAAAGCTACTTAGGTTGTGAGTCAAACCAAGACGCAGAGAGCGCCATTGAGAATAGCGACCCGCCAAGCAACCATCGTACAGACGCAATGCTACAGAACGCAACAAGCATCAATACGACTATCGTCGCCTTACACTATCCCAAGGTCCCCCATACAGTCCCAGCAGACGTCACCACCCGCATACCTCCATCGACCAGAACCACAAGATGCGTCGAATCAGGCGCAGCACACCCGCAGATTCATCACAAGACGCAGTACCGCAAGGAGCAGTAAGCATCAATGAAACTATCATACGGATGGCGCCCCCTCACAAAACACCCACATGATCCCTATTGACTTTGGTAACAAAATTGATAATGTTGGTAATTAAAAATACCACCAAGTTATCATAGTAGCACGCTACTAAGACGTCAGTAGCCAAAACTCCAATATCATAACGCTATTGCACTGAGACATGGACATTGCTTGCTGCAATTAAAAGTACTACCAAACACACTCACCCTAATCCGAATGATAGCCGATGTATCATAACGCTATGCGCTAAGACGCCACCCACAAACGGTGGGGGTGTGCGATCGAGTCGTATTGCTACAACAAACCCGCTTACCACCGGCACTAAGATGATATGTCTAGGACACATCGGTTAGCGAGTCTAAGTTTAGCTCGGTCTCGGACGCTGTGAAGCAAGCTACACGCCACTATGATAATCCTTTACAAGTCCCATTTCATTCAATATAACGCTTTTACATATTTGAGAACTTCCACATATTTGCTTTATTTCATAGACCATACTATCATATATCTTATTCATGTGGGACTTCATGTCATAACTTTGCTATCATAATGCTTATGCATCATAAAGTTCTTCTATATTAATGCTTTGGTTCCATAGAACTTACCATAACAAGTCCCTAATATAGGACTAGTCATTGTGCAACAATACTATTAACAGTCGGTCACCCGACCACCCCATATATGTCCTACTTCTTTCGATATAATGCAATACATATTAGAGACCTCCCACATATTTGCTTTATTTCATAGACTTATACATACGGGACTTTAAGTCATAACTTTGCTATTATAATGCTTATGCATCATAAAGACCTTCTATATTAATGCTTTGGTTCCATAGACTTTACATAAGTCCCTAATATATAGTCCTTACATAATATATACATCAGTACTAGTAGTAGTTGATCAGCCGACCACCCCATATATATGTACAACCTTGGGTGTGTCTCCGGCAAAGCCCCTCTTATAAAGAAACATTAACTTTAAAAATTTATGAGTAATGCAAGAAAATAAAAAAAAAATGTATCAAAATTTTGTTGATGAAGGTGTCATCAACTTTGAAAATTTTTGATCCATTTTTTTCAAGTATATTACAAATGTTGTTTATCTTTATTATGGCAATATAATCGACTTGTACTTATATTATTTATACATTTTGAATATTTTCAACAGAATTTTAATAAATTTAGAGATTTTTAAAGACAATTTTATGCGTTTACTATACTATAGTATTCAATATTCCAAGTGAATATATTTGAACTTTATGCTTATTATTGCATTTTAATTGTTTGAAATATAATTTATAAGACATTTTAAAATGTCTTTATATTAAAATTAATTATAATTTATTATTAATAATTATGAGGCGTCACAATATCATTTTTCTAATAACTTATCAACTATCATCATCGAAACCTTGGAAAAGTTCACTGATGAACGTAGGTGTCTGCCGCGTTTTAAGGGCTTAAACGCCACGCTTCGCAAGTAGTTTGGCGAACGTTACACCAGACGCAGATATGATAGTGTACGATTAGCCATTATTCATTTAGACTGATATAGTTAAGAAGGAAAACGTTAGTTTTATGATTGTAGAAAAGAACATAAACACGTCTGTTACCTGTGACTGTTTATTGTTTAAATCATATGGTCTTTTTAACTTATTTTTAGAGCCAACGCGTAATACTGAATGTAGTGCAACATGTATAGATAACATATTTTACATATGTTAAGCCGTTGCATAAATGTATAATTTAAAAATTGAGATCTGATCATCGTGGTAGTTAGTTTCGTTACCTTATGTTCGCAAAATGCAAGTAGATGAGAAAATTGTGTTTGTTCCCGTATATGCATGTCACTTGGAGAAGTTTAGAAGTAACATAGTGAAGAAACATCCATCATTTTCATACCAAAATAATCCAACTTTTTTTTTGTATGGAACATTGTTTAAGGTTATTTTCAATGAATTTGATAACACTCTTACTTCTAAAACGTTCTCCTTGAATAGTCGGAAGGCATTCAATGAATGGGAGACAGTAGGAGTCCATAAGAGCAGACAAAAGTTATATGAACTTTACTACGAAAGATCATATGAACCTAGCGTCGAATTTAGGGAATATGTAAAACAATTATAAAAATATTTAAAGGAGTGTACTCTACAGCCAACTACAGCCAAGTTGAGAAACAAACTTAAGACAGCTTCTAATAAAATTAAAATGACGTGGAGTATAATTAATAGTGAAACTGGTAAGGTTAACTCTCGCAATACAAACTACCGGTTAAGTTATAACAACAAACTAACTGAATCAGATCAGCATGTTGCAATGGTTTTTGAGAAATATTTTACTGATATTCCGATTTTAAACACTAAGTCACTGAATTCTTCTCTTGCCGTCGCCGAAATGTAAATGCGTGTACAAAGAATTTTACATTTCATAAAGTATCATCAACAGATATTGTAAAATATTTTAAAACTATTGATATAAAAAAAAAAACCTGTAGATCTGTGGGGATTTCGGTTAAAATTATTGCGTCTGTAATTGATATAATCGCGCCTCAACTAGCTATTATTTTTAATACTAGTATCGAATATTGTGTTTTTCCTGATTTAATGAAGCATAGTAAAGTAAAAAGTAAAATACCTTTATTTAAATCTGGTACTACGTTAAACCCCGCCAATTTAAAACAAATTTTTGAAATTTTTGAAAAAAAAACTATTCTTGATCAAATGTTACATTTTTTTTGTAAATAATTTAAATTTAAAAAAAAATTTAAAAATCAATTCAGTTTCATAAGGGGTCGCTCGATAACTGATGCTGGTGTTGAGCTGATTAAATATATTTTCAATGCATGGGAGAATTCACAGGATGCTTTGGGTATATTCTGTGAACTATCCAAAGCCTTCGATTGTGTTCACCATGAAATGTTAATCAGGAAACTTAACACTACGGTGTAAGAAGTAATGCTCTTAAATTAATTGTTTCATATTTAAGTAACAGAACGCAAAAAGTTGTCATTAATAGTATAAGCTCTTCGCTTGCTATCGGGTCGATAGTACAAATGGGTGTGCCTTAAGGCTGAATTCTCGGCCCCTTTCTGTTTCTTGTATATATTAATGACTTACCTTACGTAGTAGGGGATAACCATAATATAGTATTATTTGCTGATGGCACTTTATTAATTTCAAATTAAAACCTCAATTATTAACATATGATGAAGTAAATAATGCTATATCTAATTTAGTAAATTGGTTTTATGTTTATAACTTGCATTTGAATGGCACTAAAACGAAATGTATGAAATTCATGACTCCAAATGAAAAACAATTAAATACTAATGTAATTTTAAATACCAACATTTTTTTTGGAATAACACTAGACGCGAAGCTTCAATGGAGCCCCCATACATCAAAATCAGCAAGCAGACTTAGTTCTGCAGCATATGCTGTAAAAAAGATTAGAATTGCCAGTGTTGAAATAGAATTATTTTGCATTGAATGTATTTGAATGAAATTTGAATGTATTTTGCTATGTGGACACGCGTCTGACACTGAAATTATATTTGTTTTACAGAAGAGGGCCATAAGAACAATCTAAAATTTAGAACCTAAAGAGTCGTTCCGACAAAAATTTAAGAAAATTAACATATTAACTTTGGCCTCTCAATACATTTATGAAAATGTAATGTATGTACACAAAAATAAAAGAAGTAATACAAAAATTTGTGATATTCATTCTGTAAATACTAGGAACAGACACAAGTTAGTAGTACTAGTTATTCGATTTCAGTCAGTAATTCTATCTTGGAGCGATGTATACGCTTTTACAACAAAATTCCAGAAAATATACTAAATTTGACCTGCTCAAAGTTCAAGAACTTTATTAAAGAGTTTGTATAAAAAGGGTTATTATAATATTAACCCTTTCAGAACTGATTTTTTTTATTTTCGCTAATCGATCTGAAAAAAATGCCTGCAACTAGGCAATTGTACATAGATCTAAGGAAAAATAAATAAATAAATCCTGATTACAAGCTTTTCACGAAAAACAGCATTTTCTTTTTGTGTACAAGTGTACACATCCGTCCAACGTAATGAAAATATTAGTGTTAAGGGATGTTTATCTATAATGATAGAAACATTTATTTTACAACTTTTTATTAGGAAATACGAAGCAATATGAAATAACAAATATAAATAATAGTATTCTCTTTATAAAAATTAACAAAAAATGGCTTTTTCTTTGGGTAGATTTAACAAATTGCACTTAAATCACAGTCTAAATTAAAATTAAAATCAAAGGCATCAATATAGCATCCTATGTATGAAATGCTAAGAAGCAATTCTTATCCTTAGTTAGGCATAAATGAACCTTGCATTTTATGCATTTGATTCGGGTTCTTCCCTTGCATCCCATCATTTTACACCGTGTCCCAAGCCCCTCATCGTGTGCAGGAAAATGCCCAAAACCGTCTCGAGTTATTTCAGCTTCTGGGCGTGTCTCTCCTGGTCTCCTAGATACAATTTGAAGAGTTGGGCTACCGCTACTTGGACGGCCCCTTTTACCCATCGAAATTTTATTTTGCAACACCAGACTTTCAGCCAACCGACGCCGAAAGTGAAGCAATGTCAGTTGTTTGTTTTTAGGTATGCTAAGCGCCTCGTTATCGACTTGGTATTCTCGGTATGCTTGAACTACTGCTAAATCTGATGCATGGAATATCATGCGTAAGGTCCATTTTTTTGATTTTATAAACGTCCTATAGTAACTCATGAGTTGATCTAGCAAATCTACTACTCCCATGGCATGATTGTACTTCCTTACAACTTCGGGACGTTCCACTTCAATAAAGTGCTTATCTTTTTTACACCACCTCTTCACTAAATCTTTTTCACCAATTCCAACAAAATTAGATGCTAAATGGGTAATCTTATTATCCAACCATTTGACCACAGTTACATCTTCATCATAGCTAGTGATTTCTTGAGCAAAGCCTCGCGGTTTTTTGTTCATTTCTTTGTCGCTTAGTAATGATGGTTTTACAAATCTGTTGATACGGATAGTGCCAGCAGCCATTATTCCTCTCTGTTTTAAAATTTGTAGCAGATGGTAGGACGAAAAATAATTGTCGAAGTATAGCTGGTGACCTTTGCTTTCTCCAATTCTCTTAGTAAGATGAAGGACTACAGCTGCACCGTATCCAATTTTTTTTGTTAAATTATTATCTAATTCTGGACTGGAACTCTGATAAAGGATAAAATCGTAAGCTTGACCATGTTTACCACATAAAAAAAAGATTTTCAGACCCCATGGACAAGGCTTGCCCTTTATATACTGTTTGGCAATATGTTTTCCGGTGAAAGGAATAATCTGTTCGTCAACACAAAGGTTTTTCTCGAGTGGTAAATCTAAACACCTCTTTCTAACAGCATCAAAGATCGGGCGCACTTTGATAAACACATCTTTAGAATTACCTGGTATTGCTGTATTTTCAACCAGATGTAAATTGTTACGCAGCTCAAAAAATCGGTCCCTTGCCATGTTTTCAGTGAACAAGGGAATGCTGATATTTGTTTCCCAATACATTTTCAAACAAAGGTACCCAAATATTCCAGTGGCCAAATGCAATCCAAACAATATTTCTATTTCATTGGCAGTAGTAGGTTTAAACCTTACTTTATTGGAATATGTAGCGTATAAGTTTGTCATTTCAGCCATAACCTGAAATAATTGTTTAGGCACGTATCTGTTATAATAATCTACTAGGCTTTCAACTCTGGGATCAATAGAAATGGGTGGAAACCAAGCTGGTGAAATTGTGTTTACTATTTCCTTGTGTCTCCACCTAATACTATGCTTCGGCGTAATATTCTGTAAAAGCGTATCTTCAGAGGCGGAAGGCACTTCTGGTAAAAAGTTATCACTCATTTCAACCCACGATGAGCCAGCGTCTTCATCATCACCATCCAAAGCTGGGGTGAATATTTCTCTTTGGTTCCGGCTGATGACATCTGCTCCCACTCGGACACATCGTAGTTCCCGTTCAGACGCAGGTCCAACTGGTCCTTCGTCATCAGAAGATAATTCTAAATCAGAAAGGCAACCTTCTTCTAGTGCTCTAATAGCGTCGCGCGAAAACATATTGGTGATTTCTTATCTGAAAATAGTATTAACACAATTTGTAACATCAAAAACAACAAAATTACACCATTCAATAACAATTATAATTTATTTTAGTAATACCTACGAAGTACAACAACAAATCAGAAATACATCGTATGCGCCTGATGTGTACATTTGTGTATAAATATAAAAATCACGAAAATTTGTACAAAAATAAACTAAAACCAACAACATGTATGTAAAATATGACGACAACAATATATCACATCGATCTATAAATATTTCATTACATATACTTTGATATTTTCTACTTTTTAGAAATAAAATAATGAACTTACCTGCACAATGCAAACTTCGTTCGGCTACTGGTCCTAACTTGCCAAAAACTGTCATTAAACGCTAAGAGATGGCGTTGGGAGTATCGTTTTCGGTAGTTTATTATGTGAACTAATGAACACAACCGTTTTTAGTTGCAAATAATGTGAAATTAATACTTAAATTTACTTTTATATTATATGTGTACAATTGTGTACACCAGGTCTGAAAGGGTTAAGGAACTTATGGATGATAATAATCCCTGGGAATGAGGTGTTCGCTACCAAACTATTTATAATTTGTTTTGTGTGGTTAATTCTATAACAGACATGATTGTAGCTGTTATTTAAAAAAGGGCCCGCTGGGTTTCTTGCTGGTTTTGCTCGGGACAGAGGTTTTTTTTCGAACCAATGGTAATTCAACAAAAGAGTTACTTTCAATAAATATTATTTATAATCTATATTTAATAAAAAAGTTTGTGTTTCTGTTCCCTCCGCAGTCCACTAACATGCTTGCATCCGCTGTAGGCTCGTCATGTCCACTACATACGGTCACCTGGCGGGTCCTTCACCAGAAGCAAGCGAGATGGGCTCTTTTTTGCTAACAGTAGGTACGATAAGGTAGGAACTCAATTTTTTTTTCGAACCCAGGTTGTAAAATTACGTACTTGTGGACGAAATCGATCACAGTTGCATATTCCAAATATTGTGGTAAGTTGTTATTTACGCAGGGAATATTCTTGTGCTGTTTTCGTATGGTTACGTGGAGACCTACACTGCAGGGTAATATGGCTGCAGTCCCAATGAGATGGCTCGGCTGGGAAAGAATCACGCTCGCACGGAATATCCTTTTTTATTGATAACGTGGGATTACATCTTTGTCCTTACAGTATTCATTTACCATGAAGTGCACTGGTTGCTCGTTTATTATCCAAACTTCTATAAAAAGCGGCCAAGTGCGAGTCGGACTCGCCCATGAAGGGTTCCGTAGCAGCAAGTATTTTCATAATTTACGATATATGACGTATTAAAAAAAAAACTACTTACTAGATCTCGTCCAAACCAATTTTCGGTGGAAGTTTACATTGTAGTGTACATCATATATTTTTTAATTTTATCATTTTCTTATTTTGGAAGTTACAGGGGTACACACACATTTTCGTAATTTGGAAGTGTCTCTCGCGCAAACTCACTTTAGAAAAAAATTAAATAAGAAACCTCAATATCATTTTTGAAGACCTATCCCTAGATACCCCACACGTATGGGTTTGATGAAAAAAATTTTTTTGAGTTTCAGTTCTATGTATGGGGAACCCCCAAAATTTATTGTTTTTTTTTCTATTTTTGTGTGAAAATCTTAATGCGGTTTACAGAATGCATTTATTTACCAAATTTCAACAGCATAGTTCTTATAGTTTCGGAAAAAAGTGACTGTGACATACGGACGGACAGACAGACAGACAGACATGACGAATCCATAAGGGTTCCATTTTTTGCCATTTGGCTACGGAACCCTAAAATGTGAGCTAAGTACTGAGCTGCTACTTATTCCTGAGCTTGTAGAATAGACGCTAGTCTTAAATTTCAAAATATGCGAGCTCATGGTAAAACAGAATAAAAACGTCTGACTACATCAGGAAACCTGTATGTGTAAGAAACTAAATTATTTCGAGAACATGTGAAGTCCACCCATACGCGTTGGGGCAGCGCGATGAACTCCGCTCTGCCTTAAAACTCCCCAAAATGAGAGGTATGTACTCAGCAATAGGACAAATGTACGTATGTTTGCTGATTAAGCAAATGTAAGAATACTGGAGTACTGTTTCGTCGTAAACATAAACAAGCTACGCTTATGTATAAAGTAAGGTCCTCATAGTTTAACATAATCAAATTCTGATGATAATATTTTAAATTAAAATTTGATGTAAAATATGGCGTCGTGTGATCACTGACTGAGTCATGCGGTTTCACCGTATTTCTTTATTAATATATTTTCTTTAAAAACTTAAAATATAATCGGATTAATAGATATCAATTTATAATATTTAAAACAATAAATCTCGGTATCCGTGTTTCTTAAGTGAAATTTTTCACATTCACTAATAAAAAGTGAGATATAACAAATTACACTAATTTGCATACTTCTTTTGTGGCCTGTATAATAAAAACATAAAAAATAATAATTCAAATAAATGTTTCGCACTTCTGTACCTATTCCTTTCGTTGTTTCCAAGTGGGCGGGTGATAACTGATGTTCTTTAGTTTGTTTGGCTACTTGTACAATTTATTTCGTGATCATTTTATGGTTCTGTTTCATTATTCTTATTTATCGCTATTCGCTTCAATTTTAGCTGTATATAAAACAGTTTATATTAATTATCTAATATGGAAATTGACGCTTCATAAAAAAAAAATATTAAAAAAAATCAAGTTTTTTGTAACAATTTTCAAATATATTATTTAATTTCATATCTTCCTTAGGTGTCACATAAATAAAAAACTCAATAAATGAATATATATTTAACTTGTATAGCAATAACGAAATATAAATAACAATAAACTTAAAAACTCGTTAAAAGGTGAAATAAAGTTATAGGCTAATCGCTTTCCACTGAAGCGTACAGGCCTCCTATCATTTTTAATAAGGTCCGAGACGAAGGAAATGTTCGCCGCGCTATCCCCAATGCAAGTAAGATCAACCAGATTAATTTTATTCCAAAGTATCTCATATAGTATGTTATATTTTGTAATAAATGTAAAAAGCCGTTAAATCTCAGCAACCATATTCATTGATTCTATGCTTGGGTACTGGCTTCTAATCAAAATAGGTTAGTACCTAGGTTACTTCGCATCTTCTACTATTTCTTATCAGCCCGTACCTACGGTTTGTTGTAACCGGAAGGAAGATTTGCGATTGCAGTACTAGACTCTAGCACCAATGCTACACCTACGCTGTTCCTTGTCGTTCTTTTGATTTTACATTTGAAATATACGAAATGGTTACACCGCTATCTATCCAAACCAAGATATTTATGTGGCATCCCGTGGTAGTCTGTTATGATATTCACTAGAAATGAAGTGCTAGATTCTTTGTCATCTTAATCATACGATGATTTTGTAGATTTTTCACGATAAAATGAAATTCTAAAATGTTCACAATTTAGAAATTTTAGAAAACCAATATAAATCCTCATATTTTATGAATTTAGTGTAGGTAATGCAAATTATGTGAGAATATCAAATAAACTAATGAAGCATAGTAAATTAATGTATATTTTTAGTTGTATATTAAACAATCCGGAATGCCCTTGCTATTTAAAAAGCGATTCTAGTTTTTGTTTAATTTTAATGGAAGGGTAAAATAATTTCTACAAATATAATTTAATTCTTTTGTTGGCTGAAATTTTTACTTAATTACTTCACAATTCATTTTAAATTGGACTTAAAAGCAGATTGTAAAATTAAATGCGTTAACTTACAATAATTTAAGACGGTATTTTGTAAATCGTTATGGTGATTAGAGCCTATTTGCGATATCGTAATGCAACAGACTATGACGTAAAATTACATGGGCATTAATTTTAGTGACCAATAAATATTTATGGCCTTTACGTTTTGTATTATTTCATTGAATTAAGTAATACGGCGATAAGAACAGAGCTTTAGGGTCGACCATGACAAGTAAATAGAGACATTACGTCATGTTGTATTTAAATTGTCTAGTTGTTGCTTTTATAACTTTAGTTTTATATTACACCTCTACAGTTTAATTAACAAATGTTTAGTTGCCTTTACGATAAAGGACCTTAATTATAAAGTGTTCTTTTGCACACCTCGAATACGAAGCGAAGAGATTCAATTCTTAAATCGTGAAATCAAATAGCCAGCTTTGATCGGGTTAAATCCTCTCCTATTATTTCATGTAATACTTTTACAATAAGGATACATTCTACTTAACAATTAATTAACTTTAAATTAAAGTTTTAAAGTCTCCATGTTGAGTATAGTATTAAAACTAGCGACCCGTCTTCACCTGGGTGGAATGTAATGGCGTTGCGACATTTAGGTTTAATATAATCATCATAGGCCATTGAATTTATAAATTTATCGATTTCGAAACATCCTAGACCTAGAGAGCCTAGATCACTCGTGGAATTGCTCTATAACTGTTCTTGAAGTATCACCACAATCGGTTCAGTCTTTTGAAGATTAGCCTGGACAGACAGACAGATATACAGACAGACAAATATTTTAAATTTGTTACTCCTGTCTAGTATGATCAACAAAAGGCAGATATTTCGATATTACAGACAGAAAGTAAATTTATTTATATGTATAGATAATTTTATTAAAAAAAATATTGGACGCCAATTAGCCTGTTTGTTGGGATGTACATATGCGTACGTATATAAACACGATCTCTCGCAAACCATTCAATAGATTGTTTTGTTTAATTTCGCCAGAATTTCGTCTGCCTTTCGATTTTCACTTATAGTTCTTATTGCATTTACAACCTTTTATTAACTAGCTTTCTTCGTTTCTTCCTGGTTCAAAGATTTTCATCAATTTTTGTAGCACTTGCAAATATCCGATTGCGCTATTTGATATATTCATGTAACTTCGATTAAAATGTAATAATATGGTATCAAAGAGCTGATTAACCAGATGCTAGCCCTAGCAACGGCTTTAAAATATTTTTTTTTTAAATATTATATTTTGTAATTAATATACTTTTGTAATTAATATTTTGAAAAATTGAATATTTGCCGTGTAGTGGCGGTTAAGAATATCCACTACCCCATATCTTCCCGTGGGTGTCGTAAAAGGCGACAAAGGGAAACAGGCAGGAGATGGGCAGCAGCATCTTCCTGATAATAGCCAAAATAACAATAAAAAAAACTGCGGTTGCCAACCCGCTCGCCAAGCGTGGCAACTATGGCAATATACCCCCCATGAGCAATGACAATAATAAACGGCCCCTAGTCCCCGGCGGCCCCGCTATTCCTGGCTACGGTGGCGACCACGGTAACGGCGGGGCAGGGGGTGCTAAGAATCTCCGGTGGAGGTTCGGTTGCCACCTACGACGACTCGACCTGGCAACATACAACGCACGCACCCTGAGGACTGACGAGAAGATTGTAGAGCTGGAAGAAGAGATAGACAAGTTACGCTGGCATATTATAGGATTATCCGAAGTCCGAAGAGAGGGGGAGGACACGGTAATCCTCGAATCCGGCAACTTGCTCTATTACCGGGAGGGCGACCATCTGTCCCAAGGAGGTGTCGGATTTATCGTCCACAAGTCTCTCGTTAACAACGTTGTAAAGATTGAGAGTGTGTCGACGAGGGTTGCGTACCTTATACTCAGAATCACCAAACGGTATTCGCTGAAGGTCATACAGGTTTACGCACCAACCTCGGCACACCCCGATCAGGAGGTGGAGGAAATGTATGAGGATATATCTAGAGCCATGCATTCCTCCAAAACCCAATATACGGTGTTAATGGGAGACTTCAATGCAAAACTAGGCACAAGAGAGAACGGTGAGCTGAAAGTAGGGAAATTTGGAATAGGGCAACGGAACCCAAGGGGCCAGAAGCTGGCCGACTTCATGGAGAAAGAGGGACTCTTTATGATGAACTCTTTCTTCCAGAAGCGGCCCCACAGGAAGTGGACCTGGTCGAGCCCTGACGGTTCGACAAAAAATGAGATTGACTTCATTATGACGACCAGACGACAACTGTTCAGTGATGTCTCAGTGATCGCGAGGGTGAAAACCGGCAGCGATCACCGAATGGTTAGAGGCACACTGAACCTAAACGTTAAGTTGGAGAGGTCTCGTCTAATGAAGTCAACGCTCCGTCCCCCTCGTGCTCTAATCCAAAGTCCCGAAACCTTTCAGCTCGAGTTACAAAACCGTTTTCAGTGCCTAGAAGACTGCAATGAAGTGGACGATTTGAATGACAAGCTCGTGGAAACTGTCCATGCGGTCGGAGCTAAGTTCTGCAAGACCCGCCGCAGAAGAACACAAAAACTCTCCGATCACACTCTTAATCTCATGGCTGTTAGACGGGAGTTGAAGCTACATTCTTCAACAGATTTAACAGCATACAGGCAACTGAACAGACAGATCTCCAAATGCATGCGGCGGGACTTACGCAACTTCAATACAGCTCGTATTGAAGAAGCGATCGAGCGGAACCAAGGCTCCAAAGTCTTTGCCAGAGATCTGTCTGCCAGAAAGCGCCAACTGTCAAAGCTGAAGACAGAATGTGGCAGCATCGTTTCCGGGGCACCTGAGATTTTGAGTGAGATTGAGAGGTTCTATGGGCAGCTGTACACGTCATCGTTGGAGCCGCACGCAAGTGTGAGTAACGATCCAAGAGCGAGTCTTATCCGACATTATTCCGATGATATCCCGAACGTCAGTCTGAGCGAGATTAGAATGGCTCTCCAGCACCTTAAAAACGGCAAGGCCCCAGGCGAGGATGGAATTACAGCGGAGCTTCTGAAAGCGGGTGGAAAACCGGTACTTGAAGTCCTTCAGAAGCTCTTTAATTCCGTCCTCCATGGTGGCATTACACCGGAGGCGTGGAGCAGAAGTGCGGTGGTCTTGTTCTTCAAGAAAGGCGACAACGCTCTCTTGAAGAACTACAGACCGATTTCCCTTCTGAGCCGCGTCTACGTGCTGTTTTCGAGAGTCATTACGAATCGTCTCGCGCGCAGACTTGACGACTTCCAGCCTCCCGAACAAGCCGGTTTCTGAAAAGGCTTTAGCACCATAGACCACATACATACCCTTCGGCAAATTGTACAGAAGTCCGAGGAGTACAATTTGCCACTATGTCTGGCGTATGTGGACTATGAGAAAGCCTTTGATTCCGTCGAAATTTGAGCGGTGCTGCAGTCCCTTCAGCGATGCCAAGTTGACTGTCGGTATATCGAAGTGTTGAAGTGCTTGTACAGTAGGGCTACGATGGCTATCCGAGTACAGAACCAGAGTACGAAACCTATCCAATTGCAGAGAGGTGTAAGACAGGGTGACGTCATATCCCCGAAACTCTTTACCGCTGCATTGGAAGATGTTTTCAAGCTTCTGGACTGGAAAGGATACGGTATCAACATCAATGGCGAGTAAATCACTCACCTTCGATTTGCCGACGATATAGTCCTTATGGCAGAATCGCTGGAGGACCTAAGCACTATGCTCAATGACCTCAATAGTGTTTCCCAACAGATAGGTCTTAAGATGAACATGGACAAAACAAAGATCATGTTTAATGTCCATGTCACACCTATGCCGGTAGTTGTTGGGAACACTAAGCTCGAAGTTGTTGACGAGTATGTTTACCTGGGACAAATAGTCCGACTAGGTAAGTCCAACTTCGACCGAGAGGTCAATCGACGGATTCAACTCGGTTGGGCAGCGTTGGGGAAATTACGGCACATCTTCTCGTCAGGTATACCTCAAAACTTGAAAACGAGACTGTACACCCAGTGCGTGTTGCCAGTGATGACATACGGAACTGAGACGTGGTCCTTCACTGCTGGCCGGATGAGGAAGCTCAAGGTCGCTCAGCGAGCTATGGAGAGGGCTATGCTCGGAGTTTCTCTGCGTGATAAACTCAGAAATGAGGATATCCGCAGTAGAACTAGAGTGACCGACATAGCCCAACGGATTAGTAAGCTGAAGTGGCAATGGGCCGGCCATATAGCTCGAAGAACCGACAACCGATGGGGAAGAAAGGTTCTCGAGTGGCAGCCTCGTACCGGCAGGCGAAGTGCAGGGCGTCCCCCCACTAGATGGAGTGACGACCTGGTAAGATATGCAGGAAGTCGATGGATGCAGGTGGCTCAGGACCGTGCTTTGTGGCATTCTTTGGGGGAGGCCTATGTTCAGCAGTGGACTTGTGAAGGGCTGTAATGATGAATGATGAAAATTGAATATAGTACTTGTAAAATTCGGGAGCTACGCCTTTGACGAATAGAAAGCCATTTAAGCTTAGAACGGTACTGAGAAACATGGTCATACTTACGTAAGCCGAAAATGAACCTAATGCAATTGTTGAGAAGGCGTTCCAACTTATCGAGAAGATATTGAGATAGATCTGGGTAACACACATCCGCATAATCAATAATGGGTAATATCAAAGTCTGGACAAGTAGAAGTTTAGTTTTAAAAGGCAGAAAGTTTTTGAGACGGCAAAGAGATCGTAAGGTGGCAGTAACTTTACGGCTTATTTCAGCAACTTGAACTCCCCAGCTCAAGGTATGGTCTATATGTAAGCCAAGATTTTTAACAGATTTACAAAATGACAGCAATGTTCCATTGTAAAATACGGGAGAAAGATCATTGTTATTAATCTTGGCTAATATTCTGCTACTACCTATAACCATTACCTTACATTTGGAAGGGTTAACCGAAACACTATGTCTGTACGACCAATCTCTTATGGCATCAAGGTTGTAGTTGATTTTGTGAATATTATGGTTAAGGTCATTAACACTAGATTGCACATAGAGCTGAAGATCATCTGCATACAGATGGTACGAACAGTTGAGAACTGAAGTAATAGAATTTATAAATAGAGAAAACATTATAGGAGAAAGTATTCCGCCTTGCGGCACGCCTGTTTCAATGTCAGCCCATGTTGAAGACTGTTGTCCTAATCGAACTGATTGCTGGCGGCCGCGAAGATAGGATGAAAACCATTCCAAGGCTGGGATTGAGAATCTAAGATTAGCTAGGAAGGCTATAAGGATATCGTGGTCGACTGTGTTAAAAGCATTTGAAAAATCAACAAGTACTACCACTGTAAGCTTCTGCTCATCCATTCCCATTCGAATGTCATCTGTGACTTTTATCAAGGCAGTGGTAGTACTATGACCTGCTCGAAAGCCTGACTGATATTTATTCAGCAGGTTATGTTTGGTTATGAACATAGAGATTTGCTTGTGAACACAGGCTTCCAGAACTTTAGATAGGTACGGCAAAATTGAAATTGGTCTAAAATGGGTTGGTAATAAGGGATTGGGTATTTTAGGAAGTGGTCGCACAAATGCTTTTTTCCACTGAGTAGGATATTGTCCTGCGTCAAGGGAAAAGTTTACGATATGTGTGATTGCAGGCAAAAGGCACTCAAGGATCATGGATATCATAACCTTGCTAACCTCATCGCAACCCACAGCCTTGGATTTAATAGCTAAAACTGATTTCTTGATCTCGTCTTCAGTCACAGGTAAAAAGTGAAAAAAAGGAATAGGAGGAGAAGGCATGGATTGAATGGAAGCTATTGTTGTAGAACGAACTGTGGGATCCAAAGGAGGAGTAGAGATAAAATGATGATTTATTTCATCCAGAGTGATTGATGGACCATGATCAGATGTAACAGCCTTACTAATACCAAGTGTTTTAAGAAATTTCCACACATCGGCGGTCGAAGAATTTGTAATATTGCTATGGATATAACGGCGTTTAGCATTTCGTACCATCTGATTGCATCTGTTTCTCAGCATTTTGTAGCAATCCCAGCTCTCCTGAGTATGATGCTTCTTAAATTTGACAAATGCTCGATCTCGCCTGGTCATTGCCACCTTTACGGCCCTAGTCATCCACGGGGCTGGTGGACGCTTTACTCTTACTTGATGTTTAGGAGCATGATTGTTGTACAGACTAAGAACTATATTATTAAGCACGGAGACTTTATCGTCAATAGAAGTTGATTTAAAAACAGGGGTTAAGTCCATACGATATGCGTCACTTTTAAGTTTATCAGAATCCATTTTAGCGAAATTACGAATATATAGTACTGCGGGATTGTGTTTAGGAGAAACAAGCTTATATGATATATAAGTAAGGTCATGTCGTGAAAAAGCAGGAGCCGATAGTTGTCCGTGCTTAATAACATAATTGGGAGAAGCTGTGATAATATGATCAATCCATGAGTCATCAGTGTCAATGTTGTGGTGAGTTGCCTGTAAGGGGAGAATGTGGAGATCGACTGACTCTATGACTGACCGAAATTTTTGAGACCGAGAAGAATTTCTCAACAAATCAGTATTGAAATCACCCATTATTATGCAGTGCGTGTACTCCGATGAAACGGTAGAGAGAGCGCTTTCAAAAGCGTTGAAAAAGTTAATAGCAGGTGGGCAGTATACTACCCCAAGAATTGCCAATATGCTACGTGTTATACACTCATTCATTATAGCCCTTCACAAATCCATTGATGAACATATGCCTCCCCTAAGGAATGCTATAAATCACAGACCTTAGCCTTCTACTGCCACCATTACCTTACCAGATCGTCACTTCATTAAGTGAATGGTCATTCTACTCATCACTTTCCGATACAAGTAGTGGCTACTAGAACTAGAACTTTTTCTCCCTATCCAAGACCGTCATATAGCCGCAAAAGCAGCAAAGGACCTTTTTTCAGTTCCATATGTCTTCAATAGTAAGAAGCAGCTGTACTGTACATTTCTGTTAAAAGATTTTGAGGTATACGTGACCAATAGACGTGTTTTTATTATCTTCTGTACCTTGACCAGCTGAGTTGGATCAGTCGATTTACCTCTTGATTGAAGTTGATCTTACCTAGATGGAAATTTATCTTAGGTAAACCTACTCACCAAAACAGCACGTGGACGCATAGCAGAAAGGAAATTGGTATGTAGATTTAAATTAGGCGGTGTTAATAAAGTGTGGCGGTAATATTCTACCTTTTCGAAGAACGATACGCAGGCCTTATTCTTCAAAAAGGCTCCGCGTTCAGAAACTCCGCTGCAATTACATCATCACCCGGCCTTGTCTTTGTTAAGCTGGTGGAGGCCCATCACTACTATTACTAATGACGATCAGACGGACATCCGAGATGTCACACAAAGTTGGATGTTATATACTCACAATATATTATTAATTACCTATACACACCATAGATAGTTGTTGTGTAGATAGAGTCTAGATATGATGTGGTTGTTATAGTGTGTTTGACACAGTATATTTTTATAAATCTGAAGTGACAAACGAAAGTACAGTCCACCTAATGTTAAGTGGATGCGGTGGCCCATAGACATCTATCCTCGATTAGGAACGAAATGCAGATAGTTATAGAGGGATGACCTCAGGCATGGGACTAAGATGGAATGCCTCGTATCCAGTAAAAAAGGGTCTCCGTTTCTCTACACTCACTATAAGAAACGCAGCAAGCAGCACTGAACTGCTATTTTACGCTGGTAGTCTGTGAGACCGTGGTAATTCCCCGGTCGAGCCGGCCCATACGTGCTACAACTATAATAAAGTTAGTTATTACTTGTAAAACGTTTTTTAATGACGAAAAGAAAAGAACGCTCTTTTCTTGTATTGATGGAATATTTGACCGAGTTTTTGTCAAATTAGTTTCACAATATGAATGTTAAAATTGGTTCTTAGATGAACACGTTTATAGGTTTTAATAAAATTTACGACGATTCAGGTTAAGGATTTTATTACTTGTGTTCCGTTATGAAATCTAAAGTAGTAGAATGTTTCTAAAAACGAAAGAAATGACTTGGCTCATTAGGACATATAGTAATTAAAATTGTATTATTGTTTTTTTACCATATTAGCTTCCGCCAAGCATACATTTATAGACAGAGAATAATAATTTAAGTTGTTTTCTTAGTTGTACTAGAGTGACAAACGAAGTTGTAGTCCACCTGATGGTAAGTGGTTTCTGCAGTCTATGGTTACCCGCAACCATCTTTAAATAAAGAAGGCTGCAGATTCGTTGTCACCTCTGAGGACTAAGGTCGCATACTTCACAGATTGTAATTATACTGGCTCGTTATACACTTCAATTGGGACACAGCAGTGCAAGTACCTACTGCTATTTGGCGGCCGAAACAGGTAACAGGGTGATACCTACCCAAAGGGATTCCTAGGCAACACAGGAGTTTCACCTATTATCAACGGTATTATTATGTTGGAAATAAGTTGAATAAAATACGGTGATGTACATATATTAATGTCACTTGTATAACTAAGCTTTTATCCATCTAATGCAGAAACTATTTTTCATATTAATTTTGAATTTTTGAAACATGTCTTTTAAATCATGTAAGCATCGAAGAGAACTAGCTGTTAATGAATGTTCAAAATTAATCTGAATGAACGCTTACTGAATTATTTTTTTAAAACTAGAATAAGGGTATGACAAATGAGCAAACAGTCCACCTGATGGCGAATGGGTGCTGTGCAGGATAGATATTCATGTCTATGGGCCCATAGACATGTATATCTATCCTCATTTAAGAATTAAAATATAGGTGTGCTGTCACAACTGAGGACTAAGTTGGAACTAACTAAATACTAAGTTGTTTTCCGAAAAAGGGGCTCGGTTTTCTACACTCACGTTACGAAACACATCAGCATTCAGCTGCTATTTTACGGTATTATTTTGTCACATTATATAGAAGCAGCATTGTTCTACCACAATTAAAAGAAAATCACGTTCATTAGAACAGGTAATGCTTATATAGTTAGGAAAATATGCTTAAATGTTTTATCAAACAGAAATATAAATGTGTAATGTACTAAGATCGTTTTTTTATTTTCACTTCACCGCAAAAACATAGATGCTAACACGCCAAGACTTTACGAAAAGACTTCGAAACATCGCGTTAATTATTTCGTTAATACCGATTTGAGCATGCATAAGTGATTACGAAAATATACCGAATATTGTGCAGATACGAATATGTAGAAAGTTGATGTTGGTTCTGAACATAAAGGAGATGTTTATTAAATTAATTAAAATATAACTTTTGAAATGATAGTGAAACTGAAGTGTTATATTGTCTAGTTTCCGACATTTAAAACTATTAATAATTCCCGGGATTGACTATTAATAAACGTTAGATTAACATATTAATTATTATTACCTGAATAAGTGGGAAAAAATTAACTATCATTATCATTTTCATCAGTACAAACCTGCTGAACATAGACCATCCCCTAGGCAACAAATAAATAAAACTGTCATATATATAGTTTATATGAAATATATAAACTTTATAATATATAAACTTTCTGTAAGCTAGGGTAACTTTAATGGTGTCAGTCACCTGACTGATATATATTTTTTACATGAACTTAGGACCGTACTACACGGTTCTGTACCCATCGTGCATCCATCGACTTCCTGCATCTCTGAAAAAAAATTTTGTAACATTATATTCAGTGAATGACAGATTGGTTAATACATCTAATACTAAGCCCAATCTATATATTTTAATTATGTCTTTGCACGCTGACAACAAAAAGAAAGCCATAAGTTTCTCCATTCCGGCCTGCCTAAGGAAAAAGGAGTAAGGGTCCGGCACCCGCATAGCCTATGAAGAAGCGTTCTTGTGCGTATTTTGTTTCATATAGAGCGTAGCGAAGGAAGTTGCAAGCTGACTAATTGCGGTGTCAGTGAGCCAATTTTCGATTTGCAACGAAATTGAGTGAGAGCTCAATATGAACAAAATAAGTCGTAACTTATAATATGTGATGGCCGATGCGGATACCGCCATTCGACACGCAATGTACAACCAGACGTGCAACCGCCGCTTTTTTGTGAACGAGACTTTATAAACGGGTGTGCTCCGAGTTGCCGATTGCCAAGTTCAACTTTGTACAGGAAGTAATACTTTTTTATTCTTTTGCGTAATATTATCCACCATAATTCTTCATACTTCTTTAAAATCTATTTCAAAAACAAAAAAAACCATGACCTTCAATGACTGAACAATCTGTTACAGAATGCCGGAGTAAGACGACAGTATATAACTGTTGCGTTTCGTTTGATAAGTGACGAGCATAGAAAATACATTACGTACATAGTTGCGAGAGCTGATTCACTGGCAACAATCCATTCCCTTTTATTTGGTCTGAAGGGACGAGAGCCACTGCATTTCAGGCTATGAGGTACTTGGTCTAAGTCCTTAAAGATGACAACGCAACTTGGTATTTTTTTGAAGTTTATTTTAGTTGTCCATGGTTATAATCAGCTGCATGATTATTTTGTTTGTCACTCTAAGAAAAAAATGTCAATTGTGACAGTATACTTTTATCTTGATTCCCATATATTTACAATACCCAAACCCTTTTGAATGATAACGTGGCATTCCGTCTTAGTTCTCACTTCTGACACCAAAGACACCAATGCATCTGATTTTTTATTCTTAATTGAGGATAGAGTTTGTTGTCTATGTCCACAACATTTGTACGTTTGTCACACTTTTTCTATAAAAAGACAAACCCTCGCGCTTGTTCATCAGTTGCAGTCCCATTCGCCAGCCGTTGATATTTGCATTATGCGTTTTTGGATTAATATTCCGCCATTAGTTGGTTGCCAGACCCTCGTCTGTCATTTGACAGACGGGTAGATACACCCGCGTTCAAGTAAGGTTGACATTTTGGTAAAAAGGTATCATACTACCCGTTACTCTCCTTAACATTTAATAACTTATATATTTGTATCGTATGATTCATTATATCCATCGATACTTTTGTATAGTCACCAACAACAATGGGGTCTCGCTTGAATCGCCAATTAAACGATATTATCAAGATGTCAATGTAATTACACACGAATTAAACATGAGCTGTAACAAAAAGATGCATAAATTGAAACTGTCAATTTAGTGACATTTTGTCGCAAAGATTTGTCAACAACCGTCGTCACGTTAGTTGCAAATTTACCAACGAGAAGGTAGCTTTGTTCCTAAACGTACCGACTGCCGCCCACGGTTCTTATGGAAATCAGTAGGTCACTAGGAGCTACTTGAACGTGCGACTTGCTTACGCTAGATTTGCGCTTTGATTCACGCAGGCTGTGGGCGACTCATCGACGTACACAAGGTCGATGTACTCGAATTTGCGGTACCTTTATTTACATATTCGCGGGTCAGACTTGAAAAAAATGACACCAATAGATTTCGAGTATTGGTGGTGCAAATCGGTATCAAGGCCACTGTCTGCTCTCTCTCTTTCTGTTACTGGGTAAGTGTAACACCTAAAATCAACTTGGCCTATGATAAATTGCTTATTGTAAGTGAGATAAGTGTCGTTTGTTTGAGTGGTTTCCAGCGTCGGCGTAGTGAAAGCTCGTTAGCTGATTTAATGATACCGCTATTTTGAATTTATTGGGGTTTCAAAAGTTCCCTTTAAGGGTTAAATTTTTAGGTTTTTAAGACTTCTTCAAAATTTAAATACAAAATAACCAGTTTGTGTTGCCAGTGATATCTTACAGAACCGAGACGCGGCCCTTCACTGCCGATCGTATGAGGAATTAATTCATTACCGGAAACTATTAATTTGTCATTTACATAAATATTTTTTCGATAGAAGTCATATTATGGGCCAAGTACTTTTGCATACTGCTAAGACAAGCTGTCGCGTACAGTGAAATGTATAAGTTTGTTACAGAATTAGATGTTTCATTTGATTTAAATGAAATAGAGGGCAAAGCTCGGTACAAACAACGTTCAACAATGTTTGAGGCTGTCGGTTTTACAGTAAAAGAGTTTAGATATAATGGCCGCCAAGCTCAATAGAAGTTCCAAGAAACGTTCGTACGTAGATCCTAAAATTTGAGCAACTGCAAGAGAGGAGTACTTTATCGACACCTTATTCGATACCGAATCGATAATTTCTAGGTGTCATATTCATTCCTTTGTACACTTGATATGTGAACTTTATACATATGATTTACCTTGATACCAAATTTCAAGTTTTTAAGTAGTCTAGAAGAGGCTTAGGTTTTTGATCGGTGAGTCCGTGAGTGATAAGGTTGAACTTTTTAACTCCAGTGTTTCTTTAGGTTGTTGCTCATGGGGCGGGGGGTTGCGACCGGGCAAGATATGTAGAAAGTCGATGGATGCAGGTGGCTCAGGACCGTAATTTGTGGCATTGCTTGTCAGAACCCCAGTGATTTTCTAATTTTCTGATACATTCACAATTTTTTTTATAGGATCGAGTGACAAACGAGCACACAGTTCACCTGATGGTAAGTGGTTACTGTGACCCATAGACATCTACATCTATCCTCAATAAAGACTCAAGATGCAGATGCGTTATCACCCGTGAGGACTAAGATGGAATGCCTCTTTGCCAGTAAAAAGGGTCTTCGGTTCTCTACACTCACCATACGAAACACATCAGCGTTAAGCTGCTATTTCACTCTGGTTTTCTGTGAGAGCGTGGTCCTTCCCCGGTCGAGCCGACCCATTCGTGCTACAACTATACCACTAATATAGCTGCAGCATGGCTCTATCACGTTTGTCAATTAGTGATTCATTGTTAAATTAAGACTGATTCATAGCTAATATTAGGTATTTTTATATTTTTTTTATAGAAAGGAGAGACAAAAGAGCTCACAATCTATCTGATGATAGGTGGATACTGTGGCCCATATACATCTACATTTATCTTCGATTAACAATCAAAATGCAGATGTATTGTCACCACTGTGGACTAAGATAGAATGCCTCGTATCAAGTAAAAAGGATCTTCAGTTTTCCACATTCACTATACGAAACAAAGCAGCTGGTATTTTAAGAGAGCGTGGTCCTGTCCCGGTCGAGCCGAACAATTAGTGCTACAATCATAATAGCTACATTGCTCTACCGCATGTAAATAATATTATATTATGTTAAAATGTATTTATTTATTACTAGCTGTTCCCCGCGACTTCGCCCGCGTGAAATTTATTACGATTGGATTACATGGGTTTAAATTTTTTTGCGCGGAAATCTAATTATTTTTCTAAAATAAAAGTAGCTTAAGTTACTCCTTATAAAATCAGCTATCTGTTAGTGAAAGTACGGTCAAAATCGGTCAAGCTGTTTCGGAGATTAGCCGGAACAAACAGACAGACAGACAAAAAATTTAAAAATTGGTTTTTTTTTTGTTATAAGTACCGTTTATACTTTCATGTGCATTTAGTAAAAAACTGTTATTTTGACATTACAAACAGACACTTCAATTTTATTTATTTTTATAGATATATAGATATTTAAAAAGGTGCACCTGTAATTGTAACAATTTAAGATACAAAAACTAAAACTAGGTATAATTATCTTATTCTAATTGTACAATTACATAATGGTAATCACCGCTATCCCGTGTAGTGGCAGTGTAAGAATATCCACTCCCCCATATCGTCGTGTGGGTGTCGAAAGAGACGACAGAGATAAACTGAAACAGGAGATGGCTAGCGGCATTTTCCGGATAATAACTGAAAATAATAAAAAAATGCGGTTGCCAATCCGCTTGCCAAGCGTGGCAACTATGGCGAAATGCTCCCTATGAGGCAATCTATGGGAGAGGCCTATATTCAGAAGTGGACTTTTATAGACTGTAATGAATGAATGAATCACCGCTAAGTCTATAATTTAAAAACTAAATTTAGCTATTTTGAGAACAGAAGCACTTATGTTAAAGCAAAATAACTATTCAATTACTAAAGTATAAATATTATACTTAAATAATGATTTATTTTAATTTGATATTTTATCCAACAAATACTTGCGAAAGTTGTCCGAGTAAACAAAATATATATCAGACTGACTACAGATCCCATTATAAAGTTACCCTAGCTTTAGGAGAGTTGTTATATATTTAGTAAAATAAATACAAATAATATATGATATGGGATTAGTTTTATTACTTTAAGTAACATAAACGAAACCAGAAACATACATGTCTAAGAATATTGGTCCCGTCTGGGATTCGAACCCATGACCCGTAAATTATAATTCATGCTCCGAGTCCAGTCAGCTGTCGTGTGTATATAAGATAACACTTAAATATATCACGGAACTTTAGCAATCACTGTCTGCAATAATAACAAGGCTACGGTACCGTTCAAACAATTAAGTTCATTAGAGAACGCTAATTCTCAGAGACAAGTAAGCTCAACTTAGGTAACTTGCGTGGCGAAGTTACTTTTGCGTGCCTTTGAGACATAATAATTGTTATTAACGGTATGTGCATGCTTTACGCTGTTATATGTGTTTGTGTCTGCCGCTTAGTCCTTTAATTTAAAGGTAAGTAAATTGGAATGGAAGCCATTTAAAAATGTTTTAAATATTTTTTTAATATAATTTGCTCACTTTTACTTATAATTTAAGAATGATAACATATTTATAAACAGTAAGTAATACCTGTAAATTTTACATAGTAATTTTTATATAATTTACAAAATTTTATTATATACAATATTAAAAACTATAATAAAAAAACCAAAAATAGTAACGTAATTATCATACAGTCCTGCTCCGCGCGTTATCGTGCCAAGAACGCTGGCTGTGTTTCCCCGCTGAATGGCTATACTTATTTGAGCGAGAAAATAACCAGCCCTCTTATCACCAGCAGCAACGATCAACCGCGGATGAAGTTCCTTTAGGAAATTCACCGCACGTGGATCCCACGGATAGTCGATAGTCTCTACAGCAAATGGCACAAATATGTAGTCATCTCTCAGAGACTCATATTTGCGCCAATAACTCAGTTCAGCTGCCTCTGATGTCACCAAGGCTCTAAAAGAGGTACCCCTGAGGTGAGAGTCCACCAGAGTGTCTACGCAAATAGCATCCCACACTAGGGATTTACCTCTCTCCTAAGGGACCAATGTCATACCGTCGGGTCTCTTGCCATCGTCTCCTCTAAATATTCCACAAGGCTCTAAAACTGAGGGAACATTTTTAGAGACAAGAGCCCTTTAACAGGTTTAATACTATCGAAAAACAACGGGGCACCTAGCAGGTATAGTTATTTCGTACTGACAGTTTTTATTCCTGGAGAAATATGATTGAAATTTTGAATTAAAGTGTCTCTGTGAGAAGTTGATAAAATATTGGGAAAAATATTTCACATTTATTGCTATTTGGTTCAAGTCCAATATTTTTAAAATTTCGAAAAATATGAGTAAGGTCACTGAGGACGTCATCAGTTCTAGCTCTCAGTGTTTTGTCGTCCAAGTAGCAGATATTCAGCTTGGTTGAATTGAAAAACTGAAAAGTGCTGCACCTAGTAGGATCCCCAAGTCGAGCAAAAAAGCGGCACGGTCGTACCATTCTTTGCTCGAAGCAGTTCAGGTCATTTTTGAAACACTATAACTTCGTTGTGGATAAAACTAGAAGCCTGAATTTTCAGTAACCAAGTAGGCATTGCATATTCAGCATTGCAGACTCGGTATATTTCAAATTTCATTAAATTTGAACCAGGAGTTTAAGAATTATAACTAATCAAAATTTTTTAATTTTGTCACTCACTGACTGACCGATCATCAAAATACTAAGGCACTTCTAGCAGACGCTTCAAATTTGGAATACAATTATTGTAAGGAAAAACTAAAAAATATTGCAATTTCGGTCCAGTTTTCTAGATACACCTACTGCATTAATAACTTTGTAATCCCATATAAATATATAGGATTACAAAGTTACATTTGCAGTAAATGAATCAGTGTACCCATATATTATGTTTCATATAATGAAATAATAGGTGTAGATAGGTACCTAGTTATAACTACCTACAAAAAAAAAATGAGATGCCATCAAAAACATAACTTATAAAAAAAACCAAGTCTCGCAACTCAGTTGCACTACCGTAAAAAGTTGTGAGATCCATGTAATACCAAGTCGGTTAATTTATTCAGTCCCTACTTAAGGGTCCTTCTGTCTTAAGTTATTACGTAATTAGCTAACCTAACAACATCTTATAGTGACCATATCAATATTAAAAATATTTTGTTTTAAATAAATAGATTGACTTGGCCATCGCATTAAACAATCTAATTTAATATAATATGTATTACTTGAGAGATACAGTGTGTTTTCATTTCAATACATGGATATCACAACTTTTTACGGTAGAAGAACCGAGTTGCGAGACTTCGTTTTTTTTACAAGTTATGTTTTTGATGACATTTTTATGTTTTTCATTATCAGTAAGTTTGCTGTAATAACATTTTCAAGGTAGATAAATTAATCTCCTTATGTATGGGTGTATGTATGTATGTATCTCTATGTAGCCTTAACGACTTTATGGATTTTAACTTAATACTATAACACTGAAACAGTAAAATAAGATTTATTCTGTGTCAGTTAATGTAAAATGTTTTCTGAGCGTGTTGTGTGCTAGATATTAAGAAGTTATTATTAAAAAAATTGTTTGATATTTTCTGAATAATAAGGTTTTGTAGGTATAAATATAGTCAACGAATTTTGTACATAAATAATGTTATAAAAATTAAGCAAAGGTTACAGCCAGCCACCATCATTAACATCATCCGCCGAAATAAGTTACATATTAGTACTTAAAAAAATTATTATTATTATTAAATATCTTTACCTAAACATGATCTTTGTATCTAATACGTGTGTATCAGTGAAGTCACGACCTATCACCCCTTTATTATGCTGACAAATCAGTGTGCAATATTAGCAAACCTCGTGGGGGCGTTTGCGTAGGTGCACGTCCGCCGTGAAAGTGCCGTGACTGATTGACTGGTACCAACTGACGTGTTCATAGAACAATGGTCGTGAAATTACGATATATTTTCAGGATGCAAGCCGGCTTTACGCACGTTGCAACTTTACCGCTTACGTTGTCACCGCACGGTAACCTGATGTTACCCTATTCACCTATTCAGAATAATCAAAAATACTTTATTGAGAAGATCCGCGGTAGCGCAGTGGCAAATTTCACAGTACGCGAGCAACGCTGCTACGGTCACTGCCGGCACCAATGAAATTGTTAATTGCAATTTTACTGGATAAAAATATTCTATTCTATCCTATTCCATTATATTCTATTCCATTCCTTTCCATATGATTCCATTCCATTACGTTCTAATTTATAATATTTCTCGCGTTGGGCAGCAAGGGAAAACATCGAGAGAAAACCTGCATGTCTGAGAAATAAAAAAATATATATTTCGAATATATTTATTAACTTCTCAAAATATACCTCGAAATATTATATTGCGCTAACACACATTGGAGGAGCGTGGTGGACACTTCCTTGCCCTAAAACCAAAAGGAGTGGGACATATTTTTAACTTTATTAGGGCCGTCGCATAAAACCAACACATAATTTTTGTAACGGATTAATTGACCATACGTGTAAACAAACCGATTAAAAATTGCAAATAAAGTCAACGCGGTGGCAAATTGTTGTTTTTATTACAAGATTTGTATCATACGGTAGGACTACTCATTTATGGTTTATCGGTATAGTGAATCACTTAGTAATGAACGAGTCTTAGTTATTGAAAATTTTAATCAACCTTGTATCCGACAAATTGACCAAAAATAAAGCGCGACAAATTAAAATGCTTACATCACTATTTTCAGTTTTAGTAGCCCAAATAACAGCAAACGAGGTTTCATTATCTTATTACTAAACGAGTAATATGTATGGTACAGTATTTTGAACTGTTTTTGATAGTAGTTTTTCTTTGTAGGCTTAGCGGCCCTCCTCCTGGTCTTCGCTGCAGAGGTGAAGTTACGGGAGGAGAGGAGTTTTAAAATTACAATGTGCCCCTTTACTTATGTATACTCTGTGTTTCTGATTGGGCCGCGGTAAGAACTATGCGCCATTGTTCCCAGTTTTTACTATCAAAATGTGGTAACTGATGGAGCCATGGATCAGATGAAATTCGGGTTGGTCAGGGTTGGTGCTGCGTTTTACTTTACTAGCCCTTATAGCTTCTGTGTGTATACTCTTTTCTAACACACGTCGAAATATTGTTCGCCTAGAGAGACACACCTCTTGTTCCGTTCCGCCATCAATCAGTATTGCTATGGTTCAAACATAACTTTATAAGTACTAGCTACCAAACAGCAGTGCATTAACTGCTACGGACTGAAGAGTATGGGAGCGATTAGAGCAATATTAGTCATAGAATAAAACATTAAAACATAATTTTATGGCGTTTAATTTAATTAAACGGATTTTATCGTTTTAGTTCGTTTAAATAATAAAATGCGATAAAATCCGTAAAATTACTTTTATTCTAATCTCTATGCTCGTAAATATAAGAAATCATTAAGCAATCTTAGTCCTTAAAAGAGTTAATTCATCTGTAGATTTTCTTGTTTGAAGTTAGGTGCAGATTGGATGGATTGCAGTAGCCTCTCATTTCAGATAAAATCTTGGTATATTTGACACTTTGATCTAATATTACTTTTAAAAGTAATGTTAATACATTATATTATCTGATAGTAAGCACGGCCATTACCCAATGGGTAACTATCAAATACTAAAAATCTATTTCGTCCCATAGCTGTCGAATGTAAATATTTTTTTTTATAGAATAGGGGGCAAACGAGCATGCGGCTCACCTGATGGTAAGTGACTACCGCCGCCCATGAACAACCGCAACACCAGGGGAATTGCAGATGCGTTGCCGGCCTTTTAGAAAGGTGTAAGCTCTTTTCTTGAAGGTTCCTAAGTCGTATCGGTCCGGAAAATTCGCTGGTGGTAATTGATTCCACAAAGAAGTTGTGCGAGGGAGAAAACTTCTTCTAAATCGCACAGTGGTGGACCGCCAATCATCCAGATGGTATGGATGGTAACGCGAGTTTTGTCGCGATGTGCGATGGTGAAATTGAGCGGCTGGAATTAGTCCGAACAATTCCTCAGAGCACTCCCCGTGATAGATGCGATAAAATACGCAAAGAGATGCAACATCTCTACGCAGTGCCAGTGTATCGAGCCAATCAGAAATAACTCGGTCGTCGACGATTCGAATCGCTCGGCGCTGGATGCGGTCAAGTGGAAGGAGCTGGCACTGGGGTGCCCCGGCCCAGAGATTAGAACAGTATTTCATTTGGGGCCGAACTTGCGCTTTGTAAAGTTAAAGTTAGAGTTACAGCTGATATACGTCCCACGGCTGGGCACAGGCCTCCGCTCAGTTTTGAGATGGTTTATAGCAGTAGTAAGAAATAAAGCAAATGCTAAGTAGATAAATAAGTTAGGAAACTGGTAGTAGCATTATTTTGTATAAATGATGACGTTTTGGTTACTATTTTAATTGCACTATACTTATATAGGTACTTTATTTTTTTAACTAATATAAGCCAGTGTTTTTTCGCTATAGCACCCTTGACCACCTCGTTGGTCAAGAGTTCGTAACTGCGTTTACTAATCATGAGGTCCCGGACTTAAATCCCGAGTTGTGACTTAGGATTTGTTGCTGTAAAGAAATTCTCAGTACCGCTATTGGAATTCTCATTAGGAGCTTAAGAGTCAAGAAATTGGTGGTGTTTCAACCCCGTTCCTAGGGAAACACGTTAAGCCGTTAGTTCTGCATCTAATCTCTCTTCCATTATATCGGATTACCGTTTCATTGGGATATGGGGTGTACACTTGTGCTTGCACACACACTTGCACAATAGTCCTGTTATGCACAGATGGCTCGTCTCCGTTGAGACTGAACGCCACGACCGAAATTATTGATATAGAGGACATTATTATTACTATTCCACCCGATAGTAAGTGGTGATTTAACCAAAGATGGTGAAACGCACTGCCTTAGTTTAATAAAAGCCGAATCATCTTGCCTCGAAGACACACACCATACAAGATATTGTAATCGAATGAAAAGATCTGCTTTTCCAACTTTGCGCGTGTCCTGGAGACTGGTAATATATACTTTAACCAAATCAGGTCACCAATATGTCTCTTAACTGCCTTTCCATTCAGTCCAAAACAGTTAGGTGAGGTTTTGCAGCACCAATCCAAATTTTCGGTAAAAAAATTACTAATATTCCCATTAAACACTTCAGGTGCTCGTAAGTTTCAATAATTGCCTCAAAAGTGTTTTACTACAATAGTCGAATGGTGGATTTGAACGCAAAACTTTTGAGTTTTATATCCGCATCCTATCAATAAGCTATTGTCGCTTTCTACGCTACGTAATTAATTCTATCCTATCAATGATATTATATGATGTATATAATATTATTGTGTTCTACATAAAACATAGAACATTTTTGAAAGACGCGGTAAAAAGGTAAAATTGAAAGCGATATAACTTTTACTAATTAACACGGCTATCAATACAAGTGTGGTTATTAGTCACGTCGTTGAATAAGTTATGTAAGACGATCAGTCGCCTTCGCAAGGTCCGAGGTCACCATCCGCTAGTCACTAGCAATATTTGCTCAATGAATCACACCGCGAGATAAAATTTGTCAGATGTTCAGTACTGCTGCCACTAAAAAATCCGCCACTATAAAACCGATAGAAATTTATTTCACTAGTATTTGTCTTAAAACGTATAAACTCTTCGTATCTTGCGATAGTAATACATTTGATTTATCAAGAAATCCGTTGCTTATTATTAACCTCCTTCATAAATAGCGGAGTAGGGGGATATTTACTGTAGTTGCCATGCTTGGCAGGCCCTTTTTTGGAACGAAATTCCTTATCGGACGGTACGAATATGGCGGATGGGGACTAGGCGAGAAAAAGTGTAAGATTTTTCTGTCACGACTGTCTTTTCTTTTTACGTAGACAGCCTTGGCGGCTATAAGGAAGCGAGATGGAATAATATCCATCTCCCTCGCACATTGTCTTATCTTGCCATGAAAGAAATATTATTTTATTTGAAATGGCGCTTCAATTTAATAGACTCTAGTAATTTATGTATTTGTATTTTTTGTGTTTGTTAATCAATACTATAATACGTTTATCAATAATAATATACTACGTAAGGAACTTTGTTCCAACCGAGTGTTCCACTACACTCACGCTTGTTTTTTTTTTAAACGGACGTGCGGTTCATCTGTTGCTAAGTGACCGCCACCTATAAACAACGACACCAGGGAAATGGCATCTAATGTTTTATTTCCTTTGCCGACCCTCGAATCCTACTTATGATTTGGAGACATTCTATGTAAAATATACGAATATTTACTTTAAATATTACTCACGAATAAACAGAGACGCATGACATGTGACTGTTTGCAGTTTTCCTAACATGTATTGGGGCGCGTAGAGAAATGTTGCAAAATGTGCACCGGTACGACAGTCACTATGCAAACAAACGAAATTTATGTTAGGAAATTCTCTTTTGTGCAACAAGACGGATTTCACACGCAAAGTTCATTCATATTTTGTTGTCGGTAACATTGTAGGTTGCATAAGCAAACTTTTTGAAGTTATATTTCTTTTGGGGTGTTTGGGAAAAATAATGAGAGTGAATTTTTACGATGCGCGCACACCGACACCTAAAAACGACACCATGAACTTGTTACGATGTGCGTGCACACTATCACCTAAAAGCGAAAACGTCAGTGGGTAATTGTCTCTCAAGTGTTTTTTGTTTTGTTACGCGAAAGAAGTATAACTTCCTATGTGCGTACATAAGTACACATACACAATTTCTTTAAATAAAATCAAAGTAACAAACTTTATAGTCCTATTTCAAATAAAGAAGACTACAGATGCGTTGTCACCCCTGAGGACTAAAATGGAATGCTTTGCAGCCTGTAATTGTACTGGCTTTCTATATTCTTCAAACCGGAACGCACTGCTGCACGAACTGTTGTTTGTCGGCCGAAAGAGGTAAGAAGGAATAAGATCAGTATTAAATATACAGTTTATTTTTATTGCGTGTTACAATTAGCTAATCAACTAGGCTTTAGTATTCATCGCATGCTCGTTTGGCCCTTCTCTTCAATAAAAAATGGCTGTTTTCTATTTACTGTCAACGAATTAAGACCTAAAAATCAAAAATGGCAAAAGAATGCTATTACATTAAACGTATTGTAACGCTCCCTCCTCCCCCCTCCTTATAGGAAAGCGGCCATCTGTTGTAATACGAGTATCAACACATATGTAATATAGTGACCAGGCTAGTAAATATTGATCTTTCCAAGGATCTTTCTTATGGTTTAGATATAGGCCGTTTGATAAAATAATGGCGTGATCGTCTGAGTTAAGACCCTTATTTACGTTGTATTTGTATAGTAAATTAACTAATTAAAAGAACTCTTTTAGGTGTCTCTTTAAAGGTTGAATATTCACTAGAGCAATCGAAAGAAAAATTGGTAGTGCATAAAGCATTACCAATTTTTGCTAGTGTCTTATAATTATTTTAAGCTAAAGAACTCCGAACTCGTTCTGAGTACATCCGAATGAATCAATCCGCTCAGCCACCGCATTGAACGTACGTAGCGCGCGGGTGAGCGGCGCCTCGCGTAATAAGTTGGTTCTTGCGTGCGGCAGTTCCAGCTGTCGCTCTCGTCGTAACCGTTCATCATATTAAAATTAAATTTCTTGGCATAGTCATTTGTAAAAAATTTCACTCGACCTTAATTTGAACACAGTTTAAATCCGGTGACGTCGTCTATGACGTTATGATATGCCGCCCGCCCACCGCTTTACTATGAATCAGGCGCCGCGAGTACCAAATATAGTAAAGTTACGACAGGTGACTGCTGACAGATCCATGGTACTCATTTGGAACAAAAATGACGTAATAAGGGAACTATGCATGGTGATTTATTTTAATAATATATCACTGAAGATTTGAGTTTTATTTAAAAATGTTATTGTTTTAAAAGCTCTGAAGCGTTGAGCGATAGTCGTCACCCGATATTACCCGACGGGAAATTTACTATGTTAAATTAACGATCAAAGACACAACGAAGTTATATCATTATAAAATTTGGTGACGGGATAATGCACTTTGATTCTTAATCGAGGATAGACGTAGTTGTCTATGGGCAAGAACTACCATCAGATGGACTGTGAATTTGTTTCTTAATCATATGCTATAAAAAATTACCACCAATTCTTAAGTCTAGGCCTTGATTCATTTGTAGGAGAGGTGACTTCAAATGTCCTTGAAATGATTAACAATTTCTTAGACATGCAGGCTTCTTCACAATTCATCGCCTAGCACGTGATAAACCAGTACTTATAATTGCAATTAATAGTCTCATTGGTGCCGAACGGGATTGATATAGCATTCCCCACAAATTATTAAACGGAGCGTTTATCACCGAATACAATACGGTATCACCACGGCTCATATCAATACAATATCTAAAGTAAAAGATACATACGCCCTATTCAGGGGCACAAGCCTTTTTCTTTTTCTGAGAGAGTTTTGGAACAGTAAATAATCCATCGGGCTGGTCCAATGTTCAATCTGGGATCCCATGTGATAATTTCAAATTTCTGTTATTATTTTATAGCACCAAGGCCAATTTAAAAAGTTTTTAAAATATTTTTATTTGATTTCAAATTTTTAAATTTTTTATTACGAATTTAAACTGGCAACAATGTATAAAAAGTTCTCCTTGTTAAACACTTTTTATTGGTCTTTTAAATCCAGATTAATTTGACTTTAAACCGTAAACGTACGACTATTACCTCTCTATAAATTTATAGCTAGTTGTTGCTAAGTAAAACACTTTGACGTTAACAACTCGTCGAGAATATCACGAAGTATTAAGTGGAGTCATGTTGGGCGTATGGCCAGTTTGCGCATGTCTTAACGTTCACAATGTTTGAGTAACTTAGAAACTATCAAATACATACTAAAGGGCCCGACTAATCCATATCAGCATATGTAAATTAATAGTTGATATTTTTTTGAACCGGATTTAAGTGTTAAGCAAACTTAACATAAACTGCAGCTTAAGCTCAAACTTCACAAAATAAAAATTTGATTCTAGACACAATTTCTTCACCTTGTAAAATTTGATTTCAAGCTCCAGATTATCCTATGAATAGCAGGCCTGTTTGGCTGAGGCGTTGTGGAGTACAAGACAGGATTGTATGATCTACAAATAATTGTTTCACATCTGGATGTTTGCAACGGGCATTTATTTTTTATATAAGATAGTTATATCGTTATCAGTTAAAGCTAAGAAAATACTGCACACATACAAATGCACGGGTTGAGATAAAGAGAAAGATTTGTTCTATGCCGAAGCTACACGAATTTATTTAAAAAGTTTAATTAAAATAAATTTAGCTGGCATATTTAAGTGACTTTAAGTGCTTATTCTTTTTTTTACGCCGGAGTATTTTTTAACTCTGAATTTTACTCCATATTTTATTATGCTAAAAATGCTTTCTGGAACTTTTAACGACGCCCACGGAACGAAACGGGGCGACGGAATCTCTTTCGCCGTAATCACACAGTTCTACTAAGTTTGAAAGCTTTATAGTAATTTTTACAAATGTGTTGGTCTCTTGGAGGCTTTTGGCCTTTAGTAATCTCAGTGCATTTTATTTATAATGCCATCAGAGTTTTCTGAAAATTTCTTGCGTTTTTCGCGTTATACTGAATTAATTTATGGGCCGCAATCTCTCTCGGCACCTCCGCACTCTGCAGACTCTGTGCCGTACTACGCAGACATCGCGACAACTCTAATGACAAGTATCCAGCCTTCAAATGTACTGGACCGGGATGTATGTAAACACATGTAAAGGTCGTCTAATTTAAAATTGCACCCAAGATACAAGGAAGGCTTGTATTTTTGTTAAATTATTTCATGTAAGTATCATGAAGTCTAAATCTGCGCGTCTTTTTTTTGCGAATTAGTAGACTACATTTACTTAGACTTAGACTTACAGTTTTACTATATTTGCATGATAAAAGCGATAATATCTACAAATAATACAAGAGAGTCGTATGCAGATTTAAATGAGACTATAGTTCAACTATTTTTATCAATTAAATTTAATCTTGTTACTAACATTGTATAGACCGCGGTAAAAATATTTGTTTTATTATTTCGATCCGCCCCGGTTTCGTTTGATAGGAACTATTGATGTGGTTAGATTTAACCTAATCATCAAATATAATTTATTTTACCTAGTTTTTGATTTCTTAAATAAAGATTAAAATAAGATTTTTTTGAAAAAATATTGAAGATTTTTTCAAAAAAATCGTCAATATTTCTTTGAGAAATCAAAATAAATTCAGATAAAATAGAGCCTAGATCACTCCTGGCATTTACCTCTATCTGTCCGTGAAATTTCATTACAGTCGGTTCAGCCATTCAAAAGGTTAGCCCGACAGACATAAATTTAAAAAATATTTATACATGTCTTATTGGCATGCAAATAAACCCCCAGCTTAATAAAAGGCAGTTATTTCAATATTAAAGATATATACTTAAATTATATGTATATGTATAGATTTGATTATTTATACTTATAGAAATACTTGATACGACTTATGATTAACTGCCATGTAGTGGAGGGGTAAGTGAATCTGTCATTACGTCCTATGGGTGTCGGCAGGCTTCCTATGGATGACTGCATATCATCAAGTTTATGGTAGAAGTAAAATGCCCAGGCCGGCAGTGTAACCAGCTTCGGGTCCCGTGCCTACGTCATTGTGACCGAGGGAAGCCGGCCACAGCCGAGCGTGTGCCTGCTGTACTACCATATGTCATAGGCATCACAGACAAGATTGGCTACATCTTGAAGAGAGTTTCTATTAGAAAATTCTTAAAGCCGCCGAAGAAGATTAGTCAGTTCTTACCATCCGTCAAGTGCAATATTCCTCTCCAAGATGCAGGAGTGTACACGCTTAATTGTGAATGTGGTTTCTCATATATAGGGCAAACGAAACGATCTATCAAAACCCGCGTAATAGAACACATAGCTGACGTGAAACACCAACGTTCCGGAAAGTCTGCAGTTTGTGATCATATCCTAGACAGCCCCCGCCGTTACATTAGATTTGATAAACCATACTTTCTCGCGAAAGAACATCGATTTCTGCCAAGGATGATACGTGAGGCTTTTGAAAATAAAAAATAAAAACTTCCTAATTTCAATAGAGAGGGACGCTGCGTACTGCCACCTGCTTGGGATCCTGTAATTAATAAAATTAAAACTAAACCCAAGCATACCACTGCGAGAATTAAAGACACAGTAAGTTTATTCTGCGTAGATCGGACCAAAATTAATAATTCAAAAAGCTGAAGGTACTCCGGGTTAACTCTGACATCGGGACATCAATCATCTCAGTCCCCCGTGACCATGAGTGCTGTAAAACACCCGAAACGTTGGGAATTAATAAAAATAAGTTAATTAAACGCGATAGAGTCCGTAAAAGTAGTTTTATTCAATGTGTAGTGTTCGCGTAAATATAAGAAATCTTAATAGAAAGGATTCGAAACAAGAAAATTCCTGTTGTACATTTCAAAACTAAGATCAACACAAGAACAGACAAAAACATGTTTCAACATTAGATACCTATCGCGTGTACAACAAGGTATGGTCCCAAGCGACGCCTGAGAATCCCATTTATTTTCATAGCCGTCCCGCACAATGCGCCCGATTGTGTCTGCGCTATAACAAAGTGAATATTCCTACGCCATTTTACTACCTTTGAATGAAGGGAAGCACCAGAGGAGTCGCTTGGATTTGTTTGCGAAGCTGAATGGAACATAACATGGTACTGGAATGAATTTGAAAAAGACTTTAAGCCGTTATTACTATGTCAAATGCAATAATGTTAGGTATTAAACTAAAAATTATTAGTGAAATTATTTTGCTTCGGCATAGTATTTACTACTAGTTCATAAGATGTTTTTAATAATTTACTCAGTCTTCGCTGTGAGTAAGTAACGAGAACTAGAAGCCGCTATTACTACTCTCTAGGTATTTATAACAAATAGAAGTACCACTACTTTATTATTAGCTTTACAAGCTTGCAACTTTGCAAAAAAATCATTGATTTTCATGCTTCGTCTTCTTCGTAGCAGCATCTTCCTGATAATCAAAATCATAATAAAAAAACTGCGGTAGCCACCGCGTCTGCTATGGCACATATCCCTGCTAAAAAGGCAATCCATGAGATAGGCCTATGTTCACTTGTGTACATCTGATAGGCAGTAATGGTGATGATAAAGGTGAGCAATAAAAATAAATAACAGAAATATAACGTTCGCCATTATTATGCACAATAGCAGCGTGGCGGACTTATTGTTCAATAATACTCTCAACCATAAGAATAGGCCTGTATCTAGCAGTGGGGCTAGTATATAGGTTGTTACTTTTAAAAAGCGAACTACTAATGACTTGAAGAGTTTAAATGGATGACATTCTTTAAAACGTAGCTGGCACCTGTGGATGACGAACATAAATTAGCCTAACAATAAAAATAAATACTGTTATAATAATAGGGCTATACCAAAATTGCCGTTCTGCAGTACTGGCCATTTCAAATCAAAATAATTCTTGTTTGGCTAAGGATTCTAATTTCAAATTAATTTTATTTTAAAAACACAGAATTCTTTTTTCAAAATTAGTCATTTGTTTATTGATTAGCGTTATGTTTTCACAATGTATAATGTCTATGTCACACCTATGCCGGTAGTTGTAGCACTAAGTTTAAAATTGTTGACGAGTATGTTTACCTGGGACAAATAGTCCGACTAGGTATGTCAGTCCAACTTCTACTGAGAGGTCAATCGATGGATTCAACTCGGCTGGGCAGCGTTCGGGAAATTACGACAGATCTTCTCGTCAGGTATACCTCAGAACTTGAAAACGAGACTGTACAACCAGTGCGTGTTGCCAGTGATGACTTATGGAACTGAGACGTGATCTTTCACTGCTGGCCGTATGAGGAAGCTCAAGGTCGCTCAGCGAGCTATGGAGAGGGCTATACTCGGGGATTGTTTGTGTGATAAACTTAGAAATGAGGATATCCGCAGTAGAACCAGAGTATTTAGAATCAGAGGATTAGTAAGCTGAAGTGGCAATGGGCCGGCCATATAGTTAGAAGAACCGACAACCGATGGGGGATAAAGGTTCTCGAGTGACAGCCTCGTACAGGTAGGTTTAGTGTAGGGCGACCCCCCACTAGAACGAGTGATGAACTGGTAAGACATGTAGAAAGTCGATTGATGCAGGTGGCTCAGGGTCGTGCTTTGTGGCATTCTGTTGGGGAGGGCTATGTTTAGCAGTGGACTTGTGAAGGGCTGTAATTATGATGATGTTTTCATCGCATTTGAATCTTTTTCGTCATAATGGATATGTTAAAAATTCGAGTAATTATGGAATAGGAGTACCGTCGTGAAAGCAACGTGGCATAAGCGGCACGCAACACCAACAACGTTTACGGAGCAAAAATTAAAAGCAATTAAGGGAGCTGATGATGAAACTACAGCAGAATTAGCAGCAGTTTTCGATGTTATCGTCAATACAATATTGGTCCATTTGCGTCAAATCGGCAAGGTGAAACAGCTTGACAAATGGATGCCCCACGAACTCAATGATGGCCAGCGTGAAGTACGCGTCGAGACGTACCTTGCACTGCCCAGCAGGCGCACAAACAAAGGAATTTTCTGTTTAAAAATCGCAACCGGAAGTTCAGCACCAAAATAATGCTTTAAACGAATACTTAGCCACCTGAAAAGTGATGGTTATTGTCTGGTGGTCTAGCGCCAGTGTGATTCATCACAGCTTCTTACCAAATGGGATGAACGTTCATGCAGATGTGTACTGTGAAATGAAAACAATGATGGAGAAGCTCACACGTCTCCAACTAGCTTTGATCAATCGCTCGTCCCAGCTGCTCCTGCACGACAACGCGCGACCTCATACTGCACAACAGACGGTCTCCAAGTTATAAGAGCTGGGATTGGAAGCTCTCCGTCATCCGTCTTACTCAAAAGACCTTGCGCCTACAACTTTTTCCAGAATTTGGATAATTTTTTGGTGGGAAAAAAATTCAATACCCGAGAGGCAGTACAAAATGCCTTTGAAGAGTTTGTTGGCTCCCGTCCAGCTAATTTCTTCAAGAAGAGTATCAAAAAAGTGACACTGTATTGGCAAGCCGCATCGATTGCATGGGAGATTATTTTGAATAATAGAAATAAAAATATAGAAAAGAAATACGTTAACTTATTTAATTGAAAACGACAATTTTATAGGTAAAGACGTAACAACAGAGCAACAGCGACTATTGGCGGATGAAAGCAAATATTTTGCACATTTTGGCATGCCAGTTGCTGATTATATAATCGCAGAGTCCAAAGATCGTACTGTTGAACTTTTATACATTGCCTTAGCAAGAGGAGTTTTATGTATTATTTTTAATATTAGCATAGGCATAGTTTTAAAACATTATATACCGTACACTGCTTTGAAGCCGTAAAGTGCATTAGAAACACGTGACAGAACGTCGTTGGAGTGCACTAGACAGAGACAGCCCACGTCCGAGATGGTAATCTACCGCCACCGCATTACGCAACTGTTTCCGTGCTCTCGTGGGTGCTTTTTGTCCGATGCTTTATAATCGCCTACACTCTATGTCTTATCGCGACAGTTAATTAGAAAATAAAACATTTCCTTGTGTACTGTTCATCGAATTTTGCAAATTTTTAACTTTCTACAAGTCATCATATTTCACTTATAACTTAATTTTGAAAGAACATATAATGTAAAATTAAGAATGGAATTAAGATATGGAAAGCTCTTAAGATTTACCGAAACTTGTTCTAGTTGCGCCAACACATATATACTTTGCAAGAAGTACTAAATATTTTGAAGGAAGTAGATACATCTTGTCGGGTTTTTCAATTACAATCACATCGTTCTATTGTTTAGTGTTATATTGAATAGCTTTTATAATTTTCCTTGCCGTGCCTTGTTCATTTATGATTATTTCATATTTTTTAGGCTTGCAGCAGGAAAAGGAGACGAGTATTGGCCTTACAACCGCCCATTCTCTTTTAGAGGGTTATTTTCTGTGATAATGAACATGTCATTTTACTGTACATATGCATTAAAATGTTGATTACATTTTTGAATATTATGAACAGATTTGACACGCTTCACGTGTATTTATTAATCTATGTAACGGAATATATTAATGTAATTTAACCAGTTTGTAGACGGCCGACTGACTTGCTAAAATTTGCACTCGTATCAAGGATCGATGACAATACAATAATTTAATAATTTAATAACTTTATTTTACTATCCTGATGAGGATCACCAGGATAAAATCAGGATCATCACAGCTCGTGATTAATGCAATGTTACTTAAAATGCTCTACTATTGCTACAAAAAGCTGCTAAATCAAATTTAAATAGAATAAAAGCAAAAAGTCTTATATATTTTTTTATAAAACAGAAGCACTACCACAATTAGGTCATGTTAGTCCTGCTGTTCACATTTGTTTATTATTACACTTATGGCGAAATAGCCCTCCTCGATTTCTTAGAAATGGTGCGCAAAAAAACTACCGATTGCATATTTGCTACAGATAATGTTCATACCTCCTCTCTAGGCATGCGTCAAAGCGTACGGTATGACGCAATTCGGTTGCTCGGACGTGTGTGCGAACTTCATTTTGAGCTTAGGTTTGTAAAGCTTCATGGATAGTTCCAAAAATACGCTATAAGATCACATGTAAGAAATTATTTTACACTCGGTGTTAATATTTTTAGTTAGAAGAAACATATTTTGTGTCATTTTCGTGATTAAAACATAAGATTTTCTTAATCTTGAGCTGCGTCAAAAAACAAATCGTATAACGTATTCCTGGTATCATAGTTTGGTTTAAAATAATCACATTAATGAATGTAGATGAAAAAAGTATATTTATACGTGGTAGAGCTAGCTATTATGGTTGTAGCACAAAGAGGTCGGCTCGAACGGAAAAGGACCTCGCTTTTATAAAATACCCGCTTAAAATATGAAAATTTTACTGGGATTCGTATGGTGAGCGTAGAGTTTTGGGGAGGTTTTGGAGGACATTTTGATTCTTAATTGAGGATAGATGTGTATGGCTATGGGCCACAGCATCTACTCACCATCAAGTGGACTGTGTGCTCGTTTGTCACCATTTTGTATAAAAAGATTAGTAATACATTAGTTTTAATTTACTTACTATAACGAAGCTATAAATTAAGCATCCATGATAAATCCAGTCCCGATATTCTACTCATTTATAAACTATTAATATAATACTTTATAAATTAAAATAAATTTCAATTCAGCATTAATTTAAATATCAAAATAGCAAACGCCAAGTTACTGTAAATTATCTATGCAAATTCCATATTATTGTTATCATTTGTAGTTTTTATATTAGGTTTATTCGGTCAAATTTAGATATGTATGTGAGCAGATATGCAAAATGATCAAGGATTCAAAATGTGCTAATTCGGATGTCTCTCACGTACATAAATAAATTATTTATATATTTGTGAGATTATTTGATTATGTACATTTAAATTTAAATAAAAAATATGTTTTGCTTCTTTTTGTAAAATTTTGTAAATATACTGTGCGAAAACTCACACGGACAAATTCTTTACTTATTTTTCTTTATAGCGACCTTGCAGTACCTTTACATTTTTGGGGCCTCTATAAGTCTACTGAATTTGAATTATTTCGCAAAAATAAAATCATTTTATAAAAACTCAACGTGTTGTGGGAAGACAGATATCATAATAATTAGCTCAGTATAGAGTAGGAGGACACTAAAACATATACTTACGTTGTTGATATTTCATAATGAAACTGAGTAAAAATTTGATATGATTAAAAGGCTTATCATTTTTAAGTCATTTTGAAAACACATTTTGCAGGATCCTTTTCTTTTTTCATGAAAAAAAGTTCAAAGTCGAAGAGTTGTTCATAAATTTTTTAGCTTAGAAAAACCTCCTTAAGGAACTAAAGTAGTTTAAGAAAAGGAAACTTTAACGAAACTTTAACTTATTAATATTATAACTTAACGGTTAATGTAAAATTGTCATTTCATTTCTGGAGACTGTTACGGGCTGTTGTAGAAGAAGAAATTTTACCTTACATTAAAAAATTACTGTCTCTTCGATTAACACAACAGTGGGAATTAGTATGCGTTTATCAATTAACTGAAAATTGACCAGGCATGGTTTCAGAACGTAATAATGACGTAATGAAATATAGGACGTTGAGGAAGTCTGCAACACTATATATTTTTAACTTTTTAAAGTTTTTCTTAATGAATCAACTTCAAAATCAGTTAGTAAAACATAATATATATACGTGGTAGAGCCATGCTGCAGCTCTATTAGTGGTATAGTTGTAGCACTAATGGATCGGCTCGACCGGGGAAGGACCACGCTCTCACAGAATACCTTCGTAAAGTAGTCCGCAAACGAGGATAAGCGTACATACATGTCTATGGGCCACAGCAACCACTTACCATCAGGTGGACTGTGTGCTCGTTTGTCACCCTATACTATTAAAAAAAATAATAATGAAGGAGCGACTCCATAAATCTAACCATACAAATTAAAAAAATTTAATAAATACGTAAATTAACGTAAATAATCTGCCGAATGCAATCGCTACATTAAATAAGGATCTAAATTTTATACACGAGTGGAGTAAATCATATGGCCTAAATGTCAATCCTAAAAAGTCTCAGGCTATCATTATTGGTAGCCAGAGCTTTATCTCAAGAATTGACTGGTTCTCTGTACCACCTATCGTATTCGATGGAGTTGTTATCCCTTACTTTGACAATGTCAAAAATCTTGGTATTTATATTGATAATTCCTTAAATTGGATACGCCAACTGAATGAGGTAAGTAAGAAAACTTTTGTCGCTCTTTGTTCACTGCGTCGCCTTCGATCATTTCTTCCCATTCCTACAAAAATTATGCTCGCACAGTCTCTTCTCCTTCCGATTCTCGACTATGCTGACGCAAGCTATGTAGACATAACTGAGGACCAGCTAAATAAGCTTGAGAGACTTCAAAATACTAGTATTCGGTTCATATTTGGATTGCGCAAATTTGACCATATTTCCCAATTTCGCTCACGTCTCAAGTGGTTACCTATCCGACTTCGCCGGAACATGCATATACTTTCTATTCTGTACTGTGTATTATTTCACCCTTCTACTCCTCCCTATCTAAAGGAGAAGTTTAATTTTGTGGGGCTTCCGGGGGAACCTTTACGCTCTTCTAGAAAATTCATTTTAAGTGTGCCAACTCACAATACATCATTTTTCAATAAATCTTTTACTGTCCAGTCTATTAAGCTCTGGAATGCCCTACCTTTGCATATACGTGAGGCACAAACTATTGTTATCTTTAAGCGATTACTTAAAGAGCATTACTTGTCTCAGTCGTTCGGAGACCGTTAGGATAGATTGTGTGATTATGTATTTATTGTATCTATCAGTTTTATATTATTGTTTGAGGAATTTTGTATATATATATATATATATTGATATATACGTGTTGTGTGTATATTTATGTATATATGTTTATTTATATGTGTGTATGTATATATGTATGTATATGTGTATGTATATGTATATATTATATGTGTTACCTTATCTTTTATTATGTGTTAGTAATTTATATTATTTCATGTATTACTTAGTTATTTATATCTTTTTTTTTTTGCATTTATTATTTGTATATTTATATTGCACCACCTACCACCTACCTATTCATTGTTTGTATTACTTTACACCTTTGGTTGCCTGGAAGAGATCGCTATGTAGCGATAAGGCCGCCAAATTGTACATATTATAATCTGATTTTGTTATGACGTTTGTATATTTGTTCGTGGTGTACAATAAAAGTATATTCATTCATTCATTCATTCATAAATTATTTTTTTATAATAGCAAACGTTCTGACAGTGACACGATCACACAAAAACCGACATTTAAGTGCTCCTTAGCACATATACTTACAATGTACATATTTTTTAAATTAATAAAGTCTATTTTAGCTAATGTGATGAATATATTCATCACATTTTTAACTTTCATGATGTTATTTATACTAATATAATAAAGCGGAAGAGTATGTTTGTTTTTTTGTTTGTTTAAACGCGCTAGTCTCTGGAACTTCCAGTCCGATTTGAGAAATTCTTTTTGCATATTATAGCCAATTCATGTGGAATAGTATACCCTATCTAGCATTAAGCTATATCACTCAGATAGCCTTAAATATGGATATTTGTTAAGCAAGTCAGAAGAAAAAGCGCTCCTGAAATGATTTATCTGCGTACGCTGGTGTTATGGTTAGAGATACGTAAATACAATGTTTTAGAAAAACATAGATCTTCACTCCGTCTAAAAAAAGTCCGCGATACCATATTTAACCATCTATTTCCTATACATAAGCCATAATTAGGTATTTTGTGACAAAAAATATTAAAATTTAAAAAGTGATTTACAAGCGTTATTATTAGGCATGGCCTATTTATCCTTACGAACGAAAGTTACTTCATCATCAAGACAATTTTATGAAAATAAACTTTGTTCCTTATACCATGTTATTTGGAGGCATAGTTTAAGAGATAATGTAAAATGAAAATAATTCAATTCTTGGCTGGGCGCGCTAACGGCGCATAAACCCTAGCCGCCCGGTAAGAACTGCGAGAAGCCAGTATTGAAAGCTTCTATGAGCGAGGTTAGTTCAATTATTATAGCTAAAATTAATTAAAAATTAATTCAGTACTTTTATGAAGATGATTAGTTACATCTTTATTTCTGAACTCTTTCATTTCTCTTTAATATGTTATTTTGAAAATTTTATTGATTAATAGGTATAAGAGTTTGATAGCAAATTTATCAAGAATCATTTCATGCCTACACACTTTTCATGTATCGTGTACGGTTTTCTTTAAAACTAGAAAAAACCGCGCTTCGGGACACTTTCTCGGACGTGAGGGGAGGGGGGGAGAGGACGCTCAACCGGGAGGGGGAAGGAAAGTGGATAAAAGTACTCCATTAATTATGCCACTTTTGCTATACATTTAGTGTATTTAGTGACATCTTCTAAATACATGCAAGTATAGACATCAGACAAACGCCTAATCATCATTACTTTGTTAATTAAACTGAAAATAAAATGAAATATATTCCATATTTTCAATTGCTTATTAACTTGTAATAAGCGTGTTTGCAATAGGAGAAAGAATAGTACGCGTGGGTGTGTACAGCAAGATGTTAATCTAGATCATTGTAGTTTATGCAGCCTTTTTTCAATCTAGTGCACACTGACAAGTAAATTATGTGTTTAGATGTTTGAGATATTTTTAACTGTGCTTGATGATTTCATGTTACTTACTATTCTAACCAGCGTGTAATAAAAGCATAATGCTTCTGTGTTTCGTATGTTGAGTGACGAGACGGATAACCTTTTGCTGGTTATAACCAGTGCACGCATGCAACGCATGTGCATTTTGATACTTAATCGGGTATCGGAGTGTAGGTGTCTATGAGCTACAACATTCACTTAGGTATATCATGTGGTGTGTGTACTTAGTTCTCTTTTTTTATAGAAGAGGTGGCAAAATGGTCACCTGATGGCAAGTGTCGACTGCTAATGAACAACTACAACAACAGGATCATTGAAAATGTATTGCCGGCTTTTAACAAAAAATTAAGCTCATTTCTTTGAGGTCCATAATCGTGTCGGTTCGGAATAATCGCTGGACGTAGTCGATTCTAAAAAGAAGTCATGCGAGGAAGAAACTCCTGGTAAAACGCACAGCGATGAATGTCCAAGCATTGGCCTGGTGTATAAGTATGTCGCGATGTGCGATGAATGATATTGGAATTAATCTGAACAGTTCCGATAACACATACGGATGGGGGACGTAACATCTCTTTGCTGCCCCAGTGAATCGAGCCGTTCAGAAAGAACTCGATTTTCGACGACTCGGGCCGCTCTTCGGTGTATGCGGTTAAGTGGAAGGCAGTGGCTGCGGGGTGCCTCGGCACTGAAATGAGGACACTATTACATATGAGGATGAAATTGTGCTTTTTAAAGTTGCAAGTGAGCTGTGAGCAAGCACCTGAGCAGGCCAGGGCTTTTTAGAGGTCAATGGGGACTATCATTCAAGTGACGGTGGAACTGAACTTCAGTCGATATGCCGGCGCCTAGGTTGCGGTAGCAAAGGAAGGGCCCTGAAGTGGAAAATATACGACAAAGGTCTTGTGTCTTCTGTGAGTTTAACTGGACTATTCATATATATATAAATATTTTTGTCGTGTATAATCCGAGACTTGCAGCATTAGTTCTTTAAAAATATATTAATGTAAAAGAGCTGGTAACGAATCTTTACAAAATGCGCCATAATGCATTTTTTCGACAAAAATATATACACGTTAGTAGATTCAGAAAGCAGAAATATAAAAAAGAAAGAATATTATTACAAGATTTTATTTAACTTGGAATATAAATATGTTTGTTCGGGTATGTATGAGTAGAAACTTAAATCTCACGACAAGCTTTTATATCATATAAATTGTGTAATGACGTTATAAGTTGATAGTAAAAGTTTAAAGGAAAAGATTATTTTATTCTTTTTAGCGCATTTAAATAAAAGCATGTTTTAAAAAAAAGTTTTTTTTACTTTTAACTTATCCGAGTTATTCTCAGCAAGCCATTTTTTTAATACCCATATTGTAGGAGTGCATTAAAAATAGCTAGTCCGCCATCTTGGGTGTTCCGCAATTTTGGATTTAGTATAACGTCACACAGCTAACCATGCATTGTCATCCAAACTTAACGTGTGTACAAAATTTCAGCTCAATCGATTAAAGATATCTGCTTCAAAATTGAGTAGCAAGATTCCACCCAAACAAACATAGTTACATTGCAAGTTAAATAAAAGCTTGTAAAAATAAAGTGACACCACTCTAAATCCAATATTTTTTTTATAGGATCGGGTGACAAACGAGCACACAGTCCACCTGATGGTAAGTGGTTACTGTGACCCATAGACATCTACATCTATCCTCAATAAAGACTTAAGATGCAGATGCGTTGTCACCCGTGAGGACTAAGATGCAATGCCTCTTTGCCACTAAAAAGGGTCTCCGGTTCTCTACACTCACCGTACGAAACACAGCAGCGTTAAGCTGCTATTTTACGCTGGTTTTCTGTGAGAGCGTGGTCCTTCCCCGGTCGAGCCGACCATAATACAGCTGCAGCAAGGCTCTACCACGTAGAAAATATGGCGGACTTCTAAATATGGGGGACTAAGTATTTTATGCTTTCCTACAATATGCATATCAAATGAAAGGTCTTGCTGAGAATATTAATGCGAGTTAAAAAAAATAAGATGGTGATCATAAACTGCGTTGCTCCAATCCATCTGAAAATAGCTAGACTTTTCGAAATTAACCGACAAACAACCTTGCAACAATGATGCGCTGAATGAGATCAACAGCCTGAGAAACCACTCCAGCGATAACTAAATAGTAAAAAATAAATAAAAAGTAATTTTTTTAAAAACAAGCTTTTATTTAAATGCGCTGAAAAGAATAAAATAAACTTTTCCTTTAAGACATTTACTGTCTACTTATATGTCATTACACAATTTATATGTTATAAAAGCTTGTCGCGAGATTTACCTGTGTAGATAAACAAGTAAATTAAATAACTTGATCTGATAGATTTTAATTTTTAAAGTTTTCAAGCTAAGTAAATACGAGTACTTAAATCTCACGACAAGCTTTTGTATCATATAAATTGTGTAATAACGTTATAACTTGATAGTGAAAGTTTTAAAGGAAAAGTTCATTTTATCCTTTTTGGCGTATTTAAATAAAAGTTTGTTTCTTAAAAAAGTTTTTTTACTTTTAATTTATACTTATGGCGCTTAGCTCACCTTATAAATGGCAGCAGGATAATTTTATGAATATTTTAATACAATTATTTATTATTTAAGACACTTAAGAATCGCTTTAAAATTTTATAACATGTGTGAAATGCTATAAGATTAATCTATATTTAGAATGTGATCGATTGTATCAATAACAAGAATTATTGAAAGGATTACTGTATATTGATAAACACTATCTACCTATGTCACTATTTAGTGCAAATATGGAGTCAATCGCACATGACGTAGTTATAGTTAAATAGTCTTATCTCCAGACATAAGTCAGGACGCGTTGTCCACTAGCCCTTTGTTATCATGAGGAAATGTGTAATATTTGTACTACCGATGACGTAGTGCTTGGTGTTCTTAGTACACATGATGTACATAGTTCATGTGGCGCCAGTGCCATTCTTATTTGACTTTAAATTTTTTGATAACTAACCGGACATAAGTATATTTTAATATGTAGTATGAAAAAAATCAATGTGGGCCTTTCAAAGATCAGCATGGAAGACATAATAATAATGACTTATATAATAACCTGGCTCTACCAGGACCGGGTCATTATCAAAGATAGGACCACATTTTCCAATGTCTAAATAAATCTAAGGAAATCTGTGTTTAAAACTCCACAGAAAGCTGTAATTTAAAACACCTACTGAATTGTCAGAATGTTCATGCAAATCGAAGACAGTGAAACATTCCATTCATAACACAACTTCTTCAACATAAACTTTGTAAACTACACATTGCATTTCCTTTGCTCTTAGATTTAGTTAACACTAGTTAAAGTACTAAAGAAACATGCAATTACCACAAAAAATATATATAAAACTTTTTTACAGATCCCAGAAAATGTTCAGGGTAACACAACAAGGGTTACATAAATCCAGCGAAAGATAAAGCTCGTATCATCAGAACGCACTAAATATAAATAAAAAACAAATAATAATGATAATTTATTTATTTCAGTCAACAGTGAATTAGTTATTCATTCATCCACTGTTCATAGCATAGTTAGTAAACACGTTAACCTGTGTTAGTAGTATTCTGTATCAATAGGCACACACAATATTTGAAAATGCGACAATACATTTTGCAAGCAATACCCGATAGGACTTTATAGAAGCTGGCCCTAACCTGAACTAAAGGGACGCAATTCGTTAGCGTCTTATGGCAAAAAAGTCGTCATTGTGTTCCTGTGAACGTGAGTAACGCACTACAATATGGTTACGTTTCCACCCGAGATGTTGGCTGTGGAACGGTGTGAGCGTTTCGACTAATAATTAAAAATTAAAAATTTTGTACAGCCGACAATAATAAGAATAACTCAAATAACTCAAAAAATATTGTTCTGACCTTGATTAAATTCACATGGGACCACATGAGAAGTATCAGCTTTCATATAAAAAAAGAATCATCGAAATCGGTTCACCCAGTAAAAAGTTATGAGCTAACACACATAAAAAAAAACATACGCGTCGAATTGAGTACCGTCTCCTTTTTGGAAGTCGGCAGAAAATGTGCTAGGCCGCTGAGCGGTGCCAGGATACGTAGCGACACTATGAAACGGTGTACAGATGAGCGGTGCGAGAATGTGTAGCGGGCTAAAAATATAATTAAATCTATTATGTGAAAAAAAGTAAAAAGTTTAAAAGTTCAATTTTACAAAGAGATATTATTATAAACAGGAATGAGAAAGGAATGAAAAGAGATATTATTTTAAATCATTTCCAGATTGAATGTAGTTCGTTTTGTTTAACACATCCCTCGCACACATCCCTCGCAACACATTGAGCTTCCTCATACGGCCAGCAGTAAAATACCACGACTTAGATACATTTTTTACTTGGTAGAGCCATGATGCAGCTATATTAGTAGTATAGTTGTATCACGAATGGGTCGGCTCGACCGGGAAAGGAGCACGCTCTCACAGAAAACCAGCGTAAAATAGCAGCTTAATGCTGCTGTGTTTCGTATGGTGAGTGTAGAGAACCGGAGACTTTCGATTAGAGCACGACTTCATTAGACGTGACCTCTCTTACTTAACGTTTTAGTTCCGTGTGCGTCTCACCATTCGGTGATCGCTGCCAGTTTTCACCCACGCGATCACTGCGACATCACTGACAATTTGTCGTTTGTTCATCATTATGAAGTCAATCTCATTTTTTGTCGAACCGTCGGGGCTTTACCAGGTCCACTTCCTGTGGGGCCGCTTCTGGAAGAAAGAGTTCATCATAACGAGTCCCTCTTTCTCCATGAATTCGGCCAGCTGTGGCCCTTTGGGTACCGTTGCCCTATTTTAAATTTCCCTACCTACAGCTCACCGTTCTCTATTATGCCTACTTTTACGTTGAAGTCTTATTTACTTATTAACACGTTATAATGGGATTGGAGGAATGCGTGGCTTTAGAGATACCCTCATACATTTCCTCCACCTCACCGTCGCGACGTGCCGAGGTTGTGGTGTAAACCTGTATGACGTTCAGCGAATATCATTTGGTGATTCTGAGTATAAGGTGACCCCCGTCGACACACTCACTCTATTTACTACGTTATTAACGAGAAACTTGTGGACGATAAATCCGACACCTCCTTGGGACAGATGTTCGCCCTCTGATGGGTGGATATTCTGGATACACTGTCCTCTCCCTCTCTTCGGACCTCAGATAATACTCCCTCCCAACACAGCTTGTCTATCTCTATTTCCAGCTTTAGGATCTTCTCGTCAGTCCTCAGGGTGGGTGCGCTATATGTTGCCAGATCGAGTCATCTTAGGTGGCAATCGAACCTCGATTGGAGATTAGCACCATCTTGCTCGCCGTTACCATAGTTGCCACCGTACCAGGAATAGTGGGGCCACCGGGGACTGGTCTTCTCTCTCTCATCTTTTTGTAACTCTCGTCATGGATACCACAATATACTTCATATTGCCATAGTCATAGAAATTTACAATAAAAACTGCGCGAAAGCACATCTATTTTTTTTTCTATATATATATATATATATATAGTATATATGCTTTCTAGTTGTTTATAACTTTATTCATTTAGATATTTAATTTTATAACGTTGAAAAGGAATATTTACAAATTATTACTATTAGGTATATTTGTATAGTTTTCTCATCTGGTTGGGCTGTATAAATATATAATTGAAAATGAAAATGATAAACTTACATAAATATCAATAAAATAAAATAAATACATAAATATATAAAAACCCAACCAGATGGAAGCCCTCGGCAGGGGAGACCAAACGGCCGAGGGTTAGGGGGAAAGGGAAAGAAACCGGCGGACGATGCGGGCGGTATCGAGGAGCACCGCCTTTTGCATTTGAGCTTGGAGCGATCCGTCACGGAGTCCCAGTCGCCTCAGGTGACCCGAGAGGCTGACTGGGATTAACCCGTTCGCAGAAACGACCACAGGAATAATTTCGGCCGGCAGACCACCCCACATGTCGGTCACCTCGTGAGCCAGGTCCAGATATTTTGTCACCTTATCTGTTTCGGCTTTCACGAGGTTTTCGTCATAAGGAATGGTAATGTCGACCAAAAATATCCTTGACTGTGCCCGGTCCATCAGCACAATATCAGGCTTATTCGCAAGAATAGTCCTGTCTGTGATGATGGCCCGGTCCCAGTAGAGCCTGGCGCGGTCATTTTCGAGTACGGCTTCCGGCAAGTACTTATAATACGGCAGTTTCCGATCCACGAGACCGTATTTCAGAGCGAGCTCCTGGTGTAGAATCCTGGCTACTAAGTTGTGTCTGTGCAAATACTCAGAGTTAGAAAGCGCCGAACAACCGGAGATGACATGCCTAAGTGACTCACCGGGATGGCGACAAGCTCGACAGACGTCAACGGTGCCATCCTTTAGGATGTATCTCCGATAATTGTTGGTCTTAATAACCTGGTCCTGTATTGCACAGACAAAACCCTCGGTTTCCCCAAAGAGGTCACCGAAACGTAGCCAGTGGAGGGAGGCGACTGTGTCTACGAAAGGCTCGTGTAGAGCCTTGTAGAACCTCCCGTGGAGCTCCTTCTCCTTCCATACGGTCTCCCGGTCGGAATTGCTCTGTACTGCCGGGTCCCGCCATTGCTCGTTGGCTAAGGATAGAGGGGTAAGTCCTTTATCACAAGAAATAACGTCCCTATAGTATGGATCATCCGCTCTCGTCAGAAAGTAATTACGGAGGCTGCACACTTCGAGATTATGCATGGTAAGCGCACTTAAAAAGCCGCGCCCACCATGCTTCCGCGGCAAGTACAGCCTCATTACTGACGATCTCGGATGATGCATCCTGTGGGATGTCATTATAGTGCGGACTTTTCTGTCCAGAGCGTTTAGTTCGGTCTGAGTCCACCTAAGTATGCTAAAGGTATACATGAGAACAGGCATGACCCAACCGTTATATGCGTGCGTCTTATTCACACCGGACAAAAGGCTGTTAAGCACTTTGGTCAAGCGTTCATAAAACATATCGCAAACTGACTGTTTCATACCCGCCTCATCTACACCGATGTTCTGTGGTATACCCAGGTATCGGTATGTTTCAGCCCCGGAAAGGGTCCTTATGTTGATGGGCATAGATAAATCTATGCCCTCAGAGTTAACAACCCTTCCCCTTTCAACATGGAGGACCGCACACTTATCCGTCCCCAGCTCCATTCTAATAGAATTGCTAAAATCACAAGTGATGTTTAGCAATTCCATAAGATGAGAGCGACTGGAGGCGAATAACTTGAGATCATCCATATAGAAAAGGTGGGTCACTTTTGTACCTCCCCTCCGAAGCTGAAATCCCCTCCCGGAGCCCTCCAGTAAGGTACTGAGAGGGTTCAGAGAGAGGCAGAACCAGATTGGACTCAAACAGTCGCCCTGGAAGATACCCCTTCTTATCTTTATGTGGTTCTCCGCAGCCGTCATCCGCTCACCTAGATGACAAAGGATCGTACTCCACTGCCCCATACACTGCCCGAGGAAGTCTCTAACTGTACAGTCAATCTTGTACAGCTCGAGTACCCTCTTAAGCTCTTAAGCTTAAAAAGGCATTCGACTCGGTGCCTCATGCATGATGAGGCACCGAGTCGAATGCCTTTTTGTAGTCTATCCAGGCGGCGGAGAGGTTCCGACGGTTGCGTTTAACCACCTTGCCAATGACCGCGTCAATGAGGAGTGGTTCCTTGGTTCCACGACCACCGCCCCTACATCCATTCTGAGCGCGCGACATCACCTGATTTGAGTTCAGGTGACGACTGATTCTAGCGCTCAAAATGGATGTTAGTGTCTTGTATATCGTGGGTAGATACGTGATGGGGCGGTATTTGCTCGGGTCTGTGGTATCCTGATCTTTAGAAACCAAATGAGTGATCCCAGTAGTGAAGAGGCTCGGGAGCGACTTCTGGTCGAGAGCCTCTTGAAACTGTCGGGCGAGCACAGCGTGACACACCACGAACCCCTTCAGCCAGTAGTGATGCAGCCCGTCGAGCCCCGGACTTTTCCAGTTCGGGGCCCTACGGACCGCCTCAACTACATCATCCGGCGTTATGATGACGGGGTCCATGGGCGTAATATTCGCACACTGACTCGCCACAACTTCCTTCCAAGGGCCCTCGCTGTGGTTTACGGGCTCTGACCATAGGCCGCACCAGAATGCGATAGTGTCGGCCTGATTCGGTGCTGGGCCCGTTTCACGTACCATTGGTCGCTCCAATGATTCAAAGAGCCTCTTCTGATCACTCTGAAAGAGACGATTCTGGTTGAACCGTGTCGACCTCTCGGTATATCGCGGAATCCGCTTCCCCCAAGCAGCGATTCTCTGCTTCAGGTCGTCTATGCGCTCCGTCAGTTTTTGCGTTATATCCGGCTGGGACAAACTGATATTTGTCCCAGCAAACGCCAACCTGACGGTGCGCACAATTCTCGGCCTATTATTGCCCGACCTGAAGCTTATCAGCCTGCCAATGAGGGCCCTTGCCTTTACGATACGGTCCTCAATCCTTCTTCTCCAGGCTGGGATGGTGCTACTTTGTCTAGTAGCACGTCCAGCCATGGGTAGTTTGGCGCCAACAATACGGCAAACTGCCAGTGCGGCGCCAAAAAGAATTGAGTTCGTCTCGCAAAGGTCCCGGCTGGCTTCCAAATAGGTCACCAGCATTGGGTTGAGAGCCCTCACGACAGCCCGATTTCGCTTGCTTAGGGGTATGCGCGGTATTAGGTATATTATTACTATATTGTAATATTGCATATGTGGATTCATTCATTCATTACAGTCTATTAAAGGTCCACTGCTGAACAGGTTTTTATTATTTAGAGTTATAATCAGGAAGATGCTGCTTTCCATCTCCTGTCGCAATTCCCTCTGTCACCTATTACGATTTTCATGAGATGAATGGCGTAGAGAATTCTCTTACGCTGCCACTACATGGTGAATCAAAAAATTTTGTATTAAAAAATTAAGCTTGTGTAAAGTTACTTTTACTTTTATTTATCTCCTGTCCGTTAGGTACACTAATTCAATTAGGCTTAGCGGGGGTCCAGTCTCGTTGCCGACATAATTCATTTAATCGATTTATGCTCTCGTTTTGGGTTACAGTACAGTACTGCCGTTTTAATTTAAATTGTCAAAATAATTGCATGCAAATAATAATGTATAAGCCTTTAATTTGACAAGGATATTTTATCAGATCTTTGTTGGAAATCAAAAAATGCATTCTGTTCAAATTTGGTTAGTTAACCTTTTATTTGCCGTGAGCATCGTCTGCAAAACCACATTTTGACATACACTTCAAAATATGCTAATATATTTAGGACTGTGACGTGATTAAGAATAAATTAAAATTTATAAGGTTATGTAAAAAACAAACTAATATTACATTATAAAAATATTGGTGTGAGCCTAAGTAATTACATCAAACATCACATCACGCTTCTTAGTATTTCAGTCTTAAGGTTTTAGTTAATCAAAGCATGTGTATGATAATATAAAGTTTTCTGTGATAAAGAACCCTTTTCGGTGGAGAAGTATCTACCTTTAGAGATTTTTTTTCGTCAAAAATGTTGTGTTCCAATTTGAAAAGCAGAAAAGTCAAGATTTGATTAGGCAACTACTGTTTTATTTTTATTTTGCTGTTATCAGGGAGGTGTTGATGTCTACTTCCTAGTTCACTTCACTCACGGGATACTATAGGGTAATGAATATTCTTAGAGTACCCCAACACGGTCAACTGTGCGACTGCAAAACTAAGCAAAAACAATAAATTCATTAAATATCTCCTTAATTGATGAATTTGATGTTTTTGCTTCGTTTTGCAAGTTTACAGTATCATTAATTATCTGGCAATGAGTGCTATTAATCTTTCGCTCAGGAAGTGTCGCTAGTTGGGACTGAGTTAAAGTTATGTATCAAACAGTGTCAGCATTATAAAAAAAATTGAGTTTTAAGGTAAAAAAGTCGGTCTTTATTGTATGCAAAACGCATATGTATATATATACATATATGTTAGTGTATTAAGGTAATTAATTTTATCCATTTCTTATCCAAATAATATTTAAGAAAGAAACATTAAGGTTAATGTACATACAAATACACTTTTTTAATAATTTAACTTCTTTGCCATGAAATCTGATAAATATATAAAGTGGCGCCGACCTGGTGACAGAAAAAGTTGTAGAAGCCCTCATTAAGTGGTCTGATTATCAGAATATTTGGCTACTAAATTGCGGATCTCGGATATTGAATATCAGACGGAGCGAACATTTGTAGGTAAATAAAAGTAAGTGTTCCAAATTGGTTACGTTGTGAGTGTTATCATATTGCATTATTCATTGTATTCTAGCTTATCTTCGATCTTATTTATAAACTCTAAATCAGTAATAGGTACGCAAAACAAGTGACTGATAATAACTTTTAAAAACTACTATCAGCTCTACAATACGATTCCTATTTAGACTTCGTAAATATGATCACATTTCAGAATTTCGTAAACGTCTCAAGTGGTTGACGATTCACCTTTGCAGGATAGTCACATCCTTTCTGCTTTATACTGCATACTGTTCAATCCCTCTACTCCATGTTATCTGAAAGACTTATATATATTCAACGTGCTCAGTTCCTTTTTTCCTTCAAAAATCTACTCAAAGCTTATTTTTTAGAGCTCCAATATGTCCCATCATAATTTTCGTCGTTAATTGTGTCTATCCTACTTATACTCAATTATGATCATCTAATGCTTTTATGTATTTTTTATTAATTGTTAAATTTTTTTGTAAACAACAGTTCTTTGCGCAAAAAGGTCGTCTAGAAGAAATCGCTTCCAGAGCGATAAGACCGCCTGTTGTACCGTCTATATATTATATTTATTCATTTTTTCGTTTTAATGTAAATTGGTGTACAATAAACAATATAATAATTGATTAATATGGTAACTTTATTTCAAAAATATCTTCTTTATCAGCCCCTGTAGTGCACTGCTAGAAATGGGCCACTGCCGTAAAAGGAAGGACTTTCCGCATTCGCCACGTTTTGGTTGGCGGATTGACGATGGCAACACCAGATGATATTTATAATTTATATTGCATAAACGATATTTAATTCTGTTCTATTCTCAAGTAAAATTTTTATTAATTTGTGTTCTTAAACCGTCATCAGTTAGATTGCGACGATAACCGAAGATAGGAAAAGTATTAGATTTTTGTGAATACGGCGTACAATGTAGGAGAACGATGCAACCGCGCTTTGACAGTAGCCGGCGAAGTGCTGGAAACAATTAGTGTCCTATGCAAGGTAATTATGATTTTCTTGCTATTAAGTTTATAATCGATATATTGCTGAACAACGAGAGGTATAAAAGCTCTAGCGATAGAAATTTAAAATATTAATCGATCACTTCTTAAAATGGCTAAATTGGCCCATTAAACAAACTAGAGTTCAAGGTTGATTAATACAACTAATCGAGCTGAGCCCTATGTTGGTGCACCCTCACCAATAGAAAATTATTAAGAGTAATATAATTTTTTTTATTTGGTTCACAAATGGAATGTAACGTTTACATGGTTCAGGTAACATACAAAAGTAACAAACAAACGTTCATTCTAATAACAGTGAACACAGCATTTAACAAGTGGACATGATACTCGTAACAAATAAAAATTAGGAAATGAAAAAACTCTTCAGTAATAAATATTAATTAATGGCTAATCTAATGTTAATCCTTGCTGAGGCCTTAGAATCATGAAATATGTCGAACAAATAACGAGTATTATTATAACTATTAGTCATTCTGTACAATGGCGAGAGATGACTCGCCACTGCTTTACAGTGTGGCGTGACAAAAGTCTTTTTGCGGCCCAAGCGACTGCCAGCTCTAGGGATCGACACATCGAAATGATTTAAAACGTCCGGATAGTTGATGAGGCCATGGATAATTTTATAGAGGAACATGACATCAAATGATTCCCGCTGCTTGGATAGCAATTCTAATTTGTAGTATGCCAATCTACTCTCATATGAAATGAGTGTCCTACATTGGTTATTTGCGTACGATAACTGGTACAAAAACGTTTTTTGAATCTTGTCCAGTCGGTTTCAGTGACACTTGTACCCCGGATTCCAGACTGGGCTAGCGTATTCCACAATACTTCTCACCAAATTGTTATAGATCGGTATGATTAAATCAGGGTCTTTAAAAGATTTTATTTGCCTGGATATAAAACCTGGATAATTTAGAAGCTTTTTTGTTATTGCGTCAATATAACTTCTAAAGCTGAGCGTGCTATCAATTAAAACGCTTAAGTCCCAGATTTCCATGATCTCACCCAATGGCTCATTGTTTAGCTTGTATTTTGCCTCGGTTTTATTTTTCCTTCTAGTAAACTTTAGATGAGAACATTTTCCAGTATTAAGGATCATAATATGGTTTTGACAACACCACTCGTATAATCAATCCGACTTGTATTGTAGAGCGATCACATCTAGTTTAGAGTCAATGATTTTGTACAGTTTTAGGTCGTCTGCCTACATTTTAAAATAACATTCGATTATATTGGCTAGGTCGTTTATGAAAATTAGAAAAAACAGTGGACCGATATGAGAGCCCTGGGGAACGCCTGAAGGAATCTCTCTAGCTGAGGATGAATAACCACGTAACGAGACCAACTGTGACCGATTCCTACGATAGGAATCGCACCAGTGCAGCAGTGAACCAAACACAAGTCGTGGTTGATGAGATCGAAGGCCTTGCTAAAATCGGTGTAAATACTGTGTACCTCTTTATTCATATCTAGTGCACATGTAATATCATTAACAAAACCGACTAAGTTGGATGTTGTTGACTTTTTAGGCTGAAACCTGTGTTGGTCTGGGTGCAGGCGCTCTTTGACGTACCAATATATTTTTTTATGAACAAATGACTCTAAAGCCTTCCCGGGTGCTGGAAGTATGGAACTGTACCATCCAAGTACAGGCCTGTAATTGGATGCATCGGCAAGATCTCCATTTTTTTGGATAGGGATGATACGCGCCTTTTTCCATATGAGGGGGAAAATGCCGCTGCGGAAAGAGTAGTTAAGTATATACGTAAGATGTTTTGACATAGTTTTTGCACACTTTATTACACATAATTACAGGCTATGAGGTATAAAGTCAACCAATTTATTTAAAATATAAAAGATTTTTGGTATTGATGTGGTCACTATAAGATGTTGTTAGGTTAGCTAATTACGTAATAACTTAAGACAGAAGGACCCTTAAGTAGGGACCGAATAAATTAACCGACTTGGTATTACATGGATCTCACAACTTTTTACGGTAGAAGAACTGAGTTGCGAGACTTGTTTTTATTTACAAGTTATGTTTTTGATGGCATTAATATATTCATTCATTATAATCTATCAAAATCTACTGCTGAACATGGGCCACCCCATAGATGGCCTCATAAGGGGGATATTTGCCATAGTTGCCACGCTTGACGGATGGTTTGGTAATCGCAGTTTTTTCTTTTCAGATGTTATTAGAAAAAAGTCGCTCCACGTATCTCCTGGTTTGTTTCCCTCTGTCGTCTCCTGGTTTGTTTCTGTCAGTCTGTCTTACGACGGTCATGAACTGGTATGGTGTAATAGATATTCAACGACAAATAAAAAAAATACTAAATTACAAAGTCATTAACAATATTTTTTTTAATATCCAGTAAGTATTAACATGTTTTATTTCGATCTTTAATAATTCAATTATTTTAATTATGTCAACATCAATAAAAAACCGTGAATAGAGGTGTCATGTTAATCAATGAAACATAGCTGTTAAAAAATTAACTTCCCGTAACATTTAATGTCAAATTAATAAAGTGAGAAGTATAATGTAATTTATTTTAAAAATAACGGATTGCCCTGAATGCTATCAATTAGGTACACATTGATTCGAGTTGAATGATTCGTCTATGATAATATACATTTTGGTGCTTTGATGTGTAAAATGATAAACGAGATGGTTAGTTCTAAATCTATGTGGGCTTAAATTGCGGTAAAATATAAATTCAATATCATACTTTACAAGATCGTGAGTAAGGCAAAAAAAACAATGTTTTAGGTAGAAGGTTCCTCCCATTTCAAATTCTCAATTTAAATTTTTTAAGTGGTAGAGCCATCAGCAGCTATATTATAGTTGTAGCACGAATGGGTCGAATCGACCGGGGTAGGACCACGCACACATAGAATACCAGCGTAAAATAGAAGCTTAATGCTGCTGTGTTTCGTACGGTGAGTCAACCGGAGACCCGTCTTCCTGGAAACGAGGCATTCCAACTTAGTCCTCAGGGGTGACAACGCATCTGCATTATTAATTCCTAATCGCGAATAAATGTAGATGTCTATGGGCCACAGCATTCACTTACTATCAGGTGGACTGGGTGCTCGTTTGTCACTCTTGTTCTATAAAAAGAAAGTCTGCGGCGCTGATCTCGTGCGTGTTAACTTCACATGCCCTCGATATATTTTACTCCTCAGACATGCATGTTTTCTCATGATGTTCTCCTTCAACGCCGAGAACGTGGTAAATCAACACTTAATAATTGCTAATTAATAATTACATCATTTATGCATGCGGCGATTGAACCCTAATTGCTCATATACTGTGAAATTTACAGCGAGCTTTTAGTCAATGAGCTACCGCAGACAATGTTTACTTCATATATATTTGTAAGAGAAAAAGTGCAAGGTGTTACTGCGTATTCAATATTTCGTTTTCTTAGTTATAACGCGGGTATAGTTTTGTTTTTATTTAAAAATATCAAGAATTATAATCATAGAATTTAAAAGTTGTGAGCTAGACATCGGTTACACTAGACGTAGTCAAATGCGAAAAAATAACATTCTGTAGTTGCAATAAACACTCTACACTCGTATGTCTTAAAGATAAACTATGACATCCACCATAATTTCGAAATAAATAACATTAAAAAAATGGCGGACAAGTATTTTATTTACGACGAACATGCTTTTGGGACACGACAATTGTTGTGGGTCCTTGGTTCGAACAAGAAACTTTTTCGAATTTGTGTAAAAACAAATTACCTTTCTTAAAAGTTGACTTATATACATGAAAGGATAACAAATAAGCAAATAGTCCAAATGATGGTAAATATAATGCTGTTGTAGCTAAAGTGTAAAAATTGTAGTTATTTTTCAATATCACATTAATACGCAAACTATTTGCTGTTCTATTTTATCACTTAGGGTTGATTGACAGATGATGATGAATCGCCAGATAAAAGTTATCCATCGAATGAATTATAACCCGGCTGAATGTCAAAGTGAAACATTTGAACTATTTTATTAATCTAACTCTAATTTATTATTTGTGTAATATGTAGTATTTTATTCTAAGAATAACTTTTGTTTGATGCGCTATAAGATGGTGAGTTATAGTTATCAGTGTACATGTATTATAGGTAACAACATATTATTATACTTTATGTATATCCGTGTTGGCGGTAAACTAAGATTATTTATTTACTCTTCATTTAACATTTTTGTATTTGTTCCGAATAAACAGTATTTTCAAACAATATCCTTTAAAGTCTAAAACTAAAGTCCTAAAACTCTGCATTTAAAGTTTAAACCTGCTGCGTTTATTGCTTGGTTCTTCCCAGGATATAGGTTTTATCCGAACCAGTGATAAAAGTAAAGAAATGTCTTTCAATAATAATTAGTCAGTAGCCTAATGGCAGGGCGCGGACCGCGAACTAGAAAGATCGTGAGTTCGAATCCGCCATTCGACTACTGTCGTGAACCACTTCTAACACAAGCATTTTAAGCTTACCAGAAGTGGTTAAAGGGAATATTAGTAATGTTTAATAACATTACTAGTATTTATTAAATTTAGAATAAAAAAATATCTATATTATTTAATTTCTTTCTATTCTTTCTATTCTATTCTATACTACTCCACTCTCCTCTATTCTATTTTATTCTAATCTAATCAGTTCTGTTCTATTCTATTCTATTCTAGATAAGTCATAGCATCCATTTATTATTTTAATTTGTTAATTTGTGTTCTTACCAAAAGATCAAAACAAATGGTACATGCCAGATAGTATATAATGACTTAGGCCTATATACAGCAGTGGTCTTAAACAACAGACGTCAAAGGATTACAGAAAATCTTAACCAACTTAATTGGCAATACACAAATGCTGCAAATTCATTCATTTTCTACATATCTAGTGAAATATGAGATCAAATGCCTTTTTAAACATTAGTTTATGGAAAATGTAGCTTTTCTGCTGAGTGATTTAAAGTTTTTACTGCTATCTTAATGTAAAGATAGCAATAAATCAATTTCCTCGAAACCGGTTGGAGCAACAAAATCGTGATTTCGGCAATTAATTAGCAACAAATTAGCTACAAATTCGTAGGTACAATTTTAAGGTTTCTGCTTACCTCTCACTGCTAGCTTTGTAGAGCTAACTGTTATTGTGATCAATATAAAACATGATGCATCTTTAAACTTACTAGGAGTTTAATATGAGTTCTACAACCAAGTAAACATATCCCTCTCTGTGACTCGCTGAGTAAAGAATTATGGGCTTATATATTTTATCTAAGATGTTATTTAATTATCCGTTATGAAAGCGAGATTATAACAATACAATACAAGAAATTTTCCATACAATGGGAGCAAATGGAAAGAATGAAACTCACTGGACAGATTATGCATTTATCACTCTATAACTCTAACTTTATAATTATAATATAATTATGAAATATACTGTATTTATAGTATGATTACGAATTGACATCCTTTTTTCCATAAAAAATACAAAATCCACCAATCACGAAAGGAGGATTGCAGTTTTCTAGGCTTTTCATTACTTAAAAAAATAACCCATTACCTAATTATAAGAACAACAATTTCTTATCTCTTTAATTTATAATAAATTAACTTCAAAATACTCTACATACCTACATATTAATATTTTAATATGCATGGTCACACGCTTAGCGTAATTTTATTACAATTGTCCTTGAAAATCCTTAACGCTACGAAATACGATTGTAGTTAATTCCGTCTGTACCTTTGTTTCGCAAAATATTTGTCAAATAAATTCTATGTCGTATCAGAGATTAAAAGGCTGGTGTTGCAGTACACGTTCACAATAAATTTGAATTATCACAACGCTGCACGGTGGTATTTCATACAGCGGTGGCTCATTTCTATAAATAGACGCCTTTCAAAATATGCCGATAAAACAATGGGCAGACTTAGTGCAATCGAATTCTTCGGAGACATTGCTTGGGCTAATCTTATTTTGGCCGAGGCTTGGCCAAAATAAGGACTTTGAATTTTATTATTTGTATCGTATTGTATTTAAGATATGTATATCATATACCATAAGTTATATCATATAAGTAATATCATAAGTTATATCATATACCATAAGTTATATCATATACCATAAGTAAGTTATATCATATACCATAGATATTTGGTTTGCTTATAAAGCTTTATTTAGTTTTATTCATCATCTACATCACAATAATATACGACTATTGGATATAGACTACTCTTAGAGTCCTCCTTACAATCGTAAGAATAACGGCGAACCTTCTGTTTTCGCTGTTATTCTTACGATTGTTAGGAGGATTGCCTATTGAAATATCTGGCTTCTGCATCTATGTGTCTGTTTTTTTTTTCATACAAATGTACGGAAAGTATGAACGAGAAGTCTTCATCATCATCAAACATCCCGATTAATAATATAATTAAAAATTAAAAATTTTGTACAACCGCCTTCAATATTAATTATTAAGAATAACTCAAAAACTAATGGTCAGACCTTGATCAAATTTATATTGGACAAATTTACATGAGTAGCACCAACTTTCAAATAATAAAAGAATTAACAAAATTTGTTCACCCAGAAAAAATTGTATAAGGTAACACAAATAAAAGAACATGCAGTCGAATTGAGTACCTCCCTTTATGAAGTCGGTACAAATGGATAATACAGCTTTTTGAGGTGGTAGAGCCATCCTTCAGTTATATTAGTTGTATAGTTGTAGCACGAATGGGTCGGCTCGACCGGGGAAGCACTACGCTCTCACAGAAATTCAGCGTAAAATAGCAGTCTTTCGTATGGTGAATGTAGAGAACCGGAGACCCTTTTTACTGGTCATTTAAAATAATATTTCTTTCATGGCAAGATAACAAAAAGTGCGAGGGAAATGGACATTATTTCATCTCGCTCGCACAATAGAAAAAGGGGCGTGATGGACAAATTTTAACTTTTTCTCGCTTAGCCCCCATCGACCAAATTGAAACCGTGCGATAAAGAACTTTGTTCCAAATGTACATTGACATAACTATTAGTGTTGTATGTAGGGTTCCGTACCGTAAAAAAAATGAAACCCTTATAGGATCAGTTTCTTTGTCAGACCGTCCGTCTGTCTCATGACCTTTTTTTCTCAGGAACGGGTAGAAACATCAAGTTGAAATTATTTTAAGTAGCAAGTATACATTGCTATTTAAAATACTTTCAACATTTTGTCCCTTAGAGGTATATATTCGTAAATTAAAGTTTGTATGTCAACGTATTTAAAAGTTAATTTATGTCATCCAAATCTGTAGGATACTTCTCGTACTCGTTGTATTTGATAAGTAGTAAGGTGTCAAAAGTTAAAAAAAATACGGAAATTGTTAATTTGCTGAAAATTGATGTAAGCTGTTGTACTGGAGAATATTTTTTTCGAGTTAACTATCTGTTCGTTAGAGAAATATTCTGTATTTATCTTTTTTCATATAGAATAAGGGTGACAAACGTGCACACAGTCGACCTGATGGTAAGTGGTTGCGGTGGCCCATAGACATCTACATCTATCATCGATTACGAAAGAAAATGCACATGCGTTAGCAACCGTGAGGACTAAGATGGAATGCCAGTAAAAATAATCTCCGGCTCTCTACTCTCACCATACGAGATACAGCAGCGTTAATGTGCTATTTTACGCTGGTATTCTATGAGAGCGTGGTCCTACCCCGGTCGAGCCGACCCATTCGAGCTACAGACATAATACAGCCGCAGCATGGCTCTGCCACGTAAAAATGTTACCTGTATTCCTTGATGAACTATCTACATCTAAGGTTATAGGGAACCCTCAGGACGCGAGTCCTCCGGGCATTTATGCATTTTTAGTGGCTGAGTGCTGCATGTAATATTTTCTGTACGTCAATATATATATAATAGAATCGAACAGTAGTCTATTGTTACGTAAACGATATCTATATACTGATTAAGCTTTCATTTTTATTATAGCTTTTTTAATACGCCTAAGTTAAATAACATTTTCTCTCTCTGCAATAAATTAAAATTGTACGTGTGCATTTAACGAAATATTTACAAACCCATCTCGGTTCGTATTTAATTATTTGATTTAAAATCCGCCGAGTGTTATGTTACGTATATAGCGAAGGTTTTAACTTAGTCATGTTTAACTTTTGTCGTATGTCCAAACAGAGATATGTGACACCGCGATGGGCGATGGACGGCGCGTGCTCCCGAGACTGGTTGACCCGACACTCGTACCAGTTACATCTTTTACATTGTTGAAAATTCTAATTTTGAAAATTCGTTTGTTAATTTTTCTATTTGATATCTTGAAGTTTGGATGACATTGTATTATGCAATAAATTTAAATTCCAAAGGAACAGTAAGGAACACCTTTAACCAAGGGCATTAAAATAGTACCGATAAAATGACAACAATAATATTAGCAAATATTTTGATGAATTCAAGTTGTTTTTGTCAAAAATTTCCTATTCCAACTTTTCTATACAAAAGGGCAGTTTTATAGTTACTGGTGTTACTCACCATAAGCAAGAAAGCATATAATTTTTAAATGTAATTATAGAATATGGGGTATTAATAGTATTCCCATATGGTTGGGCTGTTAAAATAAAGTAAATGATAAATTTACTTAAATGTACATTAAATATAGTAAAATAAATAAATGAGAATACATAAACAAAAAAAACCTTACCAGATGGAATATAATATTATAATTATGGAGTATTACTATCATCACATCGGCACCGGTACCAGCTTGTGGCAATATTACATTGCGGTAAAATAAATTACTTTGATTTAATTTTTCCACTGTACATTGAATTAAATTGAGCGATGACCGTGAATAGTTTTAAGCTCCTGTTTTTATATTTTAAGCTTTGCTTCACATTGTTACCTAGTAGGATATTACAATATGACTCAAACTATAATTTCCAAAAAAATGATCATAGATGAGTACGAGTAAGATAATTTATGACGTAACTACAATGACTACGTGGATAAAAAATAAATTACCTTTTGCCTTTATACATATAAAGTACTTAATATATAAAATAACATATAAAGTTTATGAACTACTTATATTTTTCTAATTTTACTCCGAGCTGTTAATCAAATATCTGTACACTGAGAAATCTTTATTGAATTATTTTACAATAGTACCACAATATGATTATAAGATAATGCAAAAGAGATTGAATTAAATCACATTGACCCATCCGAACTATAACTAAAACAAGATATTTTTAATTTTGTAAATATATTAAGACAGAATTTTTCTTAAACCATGAGTTTTAATTTTTTTATTTGAAAATCTGGAAAGAATCGTGGGCTTCCTGCATCCTGTTGCTTTTTATTGCGTTAACGTTTGTCAGTATAAAATATGATAGTTTTGGAGTGTCTTTAAAAGTTTTGAGTTTTTAAAATAGTTCCATTTATAACTATAGTTCCGTAGTACTATGATAAGTATGGACAAATATGGTTATTTCATAGCAAAAACACTGTCAATGACTCAGGACCATTGCGCGGAGCGCTAGTAGATAAAATTTATTTATACATTGCCTTACTCATTGTTATTTAGTTTTATTATACGTATTCTCTCAAAATTAAATTTTAACCTATTATTAAGAATAATTGAATATGTTTGCAAAAATATAATTACTAAAACACAACTACAGTGCTGTCTTTATTTTATTAATAATAACTAGCTGTGCCCCGCGGTTTCACCCGCGTACATCACGCGTCTGTGCCTTGCGACATGCGAACTTCGAGAGAGACATCACGACAGACGGTTGCTGAATCAACAAAGATTTAAAAAGTGAGATATGTTTACATATCTCACTTTTTAAATCTATCTCTAGGCTCGACAGGCGCCATCGACGTCTGTCGAGCTTGTCGCCATCCCGGTGAGTCACTTAGGCATGTCATCCCCGGTTGTTTGGCTCTTTCTAACTTTGAGTACTTGCACATGCACAATCTAGTAGCCAGGATTCTACACCAGGAACTCACTCTAAAATACGGTATCGTGGATTGGAAACTACCTTATTATAAGTACTTGCCAGAAGCCGTGCTCGAAAATGACCGGGACCGGGCCATCATCACAGACAGGACTATTCTTGCGAATAAACCTGATATTGTGCTAATGGATCGGGCACAGTCAAGGATATTTTGTGTCGACATTAATATTTCTTATGACGAGAATCTTGTGAAAGCCGAAACAGATAAGCTCACAAAATATCTGGACCTGGCTCACGAGGTTACCGACATGTGGGGTGGTTTGCCGACCGAAATTATTCCTGTGGTCGTTTCTACGAACGGGTTAATCCTAGTCAGCCTCTCGGGTCATCTGAGGTGACTGGGACTCCGTGACGGACCGCTCCAGGCTCAAATGCAGAAGGCGGTGCTCCTCGATACCGTCCGCATGGTCCACCGGTTTCTTTCCTTTTCCCCCTAACCCTCGTCCGTTTGGTCTCCCCTACCGAGGGCTTCCATCTGGTTGGGTTTTCATTTATTTATGTATTTATTTTATTTTATTGATATTTATGTATATTTATATATTTCGTTTACAATTATATATTTAAACAGCCCAACCAGATGAGAAAACTTTATGTAAATAACAATAATAGCATCTGTAGACATCTGTCACCTTGTCGCCATCCTGGTGAGTCACTTAGACATGTCATCTCCGGTTGTTCGGAGCTTTCTAATTCTGAGTACTTACACAGACACGACCTAGTAGCTAGGAGTCTACACCAAGAACTCGCTCTGAAATATGGTCTCGTGAATCGGAAACTGTTTATTATTAGTACTTGCCGGAAGCCGCCACGCCAGGGATTTACTGGGACCCGGCCATCATTACAGACCGCACTATTCTTGCGAATAAGCCTGGCATTGTGCTTATGGACTGGCATAGTCAAGGGATGGCATTTCCATTCCATATGAATAGACCTAGTGAAAGCCAAAACAGATAAACAAGTAGAATATCTGAACCTGTCTCTCGAGGTAACCGACGTGTGGGGTGGTCTGCCGACCGAAATTATTCCCGTAGTCGTTTCTACGAACGCGTAAAATGAGACTCCGTGACGGACCGCTCTTGGTTCAATTTATATATTTTATATTTTAAATAAATAGATTGATTTGGCCATCGCATGAAAACAATGTATCTCTCAAGTAATACATATTATATTCAGTTAGATTCTTAGTGTGATTGCCAAGTCAATTTATTTATTTAAAACAAAAGATTTTTAATATTGATATGGTCACTATAACATGTTGTTAGGTTAGCTCATTACGTAATAACTTAAGACAGAAGGACTCTTAAGTAGGGACTGAATAAATTAACCGACTTGGTATTACATGGATCTCACAACTTTTTACGGTAGAAGAACTGAGTTGCGAGACTTGTTTTTTTTACAAGTTATGTTTTTGATGGCATTATTATTTTCTTCTCTAAAATGGGGGGACAGATTTTCTTACGTCGCCATCACACGATATTTTTTAACACTTTTTAATATTATTATTGGGTATTTATGCTTTGACTGATATCCCAACGTTCGAAACGAAATGAATGCTGAAGGTCACTAAAAAGCTGTGGCACAGGGTAAGAAGTAAAAAAGCAGACTATAAATAACTTGAGCGCAGTACTTCTCTTATTCTTGAAAGGGAATACGGGAGGAGTCTGCGCACTGCGTCGATTCCAATTTAAGAAACTGCATGATAGTCGTCATAAGGCTTGCATTCAGTGTGCAGAGCGACTGCTTAGAACGCATTCAGTACGTGTTGATTGACTTCAGATGAATTATTTAATTATTAATATTCCAAAAAACATAATGCTCATTTTTTGCAGAACTGATCATGGTTCGAACCCCAACTCAAATCAACATTTGTGGAAAACATCAATTGAGGGTTTTCCAAATGAAAGTCAAAAGTATTTTATATTTTGCTGTAGTGTCTTTTATGTGGACTTATATGTATTGTATTTGTATGTCTAAAACAGCTATACCAGTTATAGACCACCATCGACTAAAAATGAAAATCAAAATGCGTTGTCACTCCTGAGGACTAATATGGAATGCCTCATTACTAGTAAAACAGGGCTTTATATTAACCTGATCTTTATATATCTTTGTTTGTCCAAATGAAATGATATTTTTAAATACAATTTTCACTCACTTCTATACGTCCAAATTTTGTAGACGTATTAAGTATCAATGATAATATACCAAATTTATGACTTAGACTATGTCGGGCTCTATCTCCCGTTTTTTGCCATGGGCGTTGTAGGTGTGGCCTCAAGATAGATGCTCCTCTGTATTTTGCAGCCAAAAATCGGCTTACCCTATTCTACTCCGCACCGTTGACATCATTCAGAAGAATTAAGATTGTACAGAACGATCATCCGTCACAACTATACCGTGCAACAAAACCGGATATACATAATAACATCATATATGAGAAAAAAAAGAGGGAACTGTTAATAAATACTCAGATTAAACCGTGCACACTGCAAATGAATGGAAAACCCGCGGATGAATATTGTTTTTGTAGAGTCAATGTTCGTAGTGTTTGTACTCTTATTGAAAACCCATATACACTAAGTAAGCAAGAATCACTTTTTATCCTATTGTTTTACAGTACATTTATTTGTTTAAACAATATAAATAGTAATATTTTTAAAGTTATACTTCTTTTGGCGCGTTTGGGAAAAATGATGAGAGTGAATTTTTACGATACGCGCGCACACCGACACCTAAAAACGACACCGTGAAGTTGTTATGATGCGCGTGTACACTGACACTTAAAAGCGACAACTCCAGTGGGTAATTGTAACACAAGTTTTTTTTGTTTTGTTACGCTAAAGAAGTATAACTTCCTACGTGTGTACATAAACACACACACACACACACACACACACACACACACACACACACACAACACACACACACTTTTTAATTTGTACGGTTTACTATTTTCAAAAATTAAATTAATATTTGCTATGTTTTTATCAAAATCTTTACTTATTAAGTATTTTAATAATTCTCGACACCTTGACGTGTTTGTCCACCGTACGTATTTTACACTGACATAATTCACATAACTATGGCGAAATCCTCCCATAAGACAATCTATGAGGGAGGCCTATGTTCAGCAGTAGACTTATAGGATGAATGGAATACATTTTCGTCGGTTGAGGGTATTGTTAACTGGGCCCATCTTCACAATAAAATTATGTTTTTTTCTGTCAAGTAAATACTTTAAGCATGCTACATGTAAATGTTACACAGTCAATTAAGTAGTATTATTAAGATAATTAGTGAAATAGTAATAATTTTACCTTTTTTACATAATTAATTGAGAATTTAATCTTATACCTCTGTTTAAAAGCTTTGCCCGATAGGACCTATTAATTACAAGCTTTTTACAAGCTTTTATTTAACTTGCAATGTTAGTTACATTGTTACATGTTTGTTCAGGTGGAATCTTGCAACTCAATTTTGAAGCAGATATCTTCAATTGATTGAGCTGAAATTTTAAGTACACGTTAAATTTGGATGACAATGCATGGTTAGCTGTGTGACGTCATTCTAAATCCAACATGGTGGAACACCCACGATGGCGGACTAGTTATTTTTAATACACTCCTACAATATGGGTATCAAATGAAAGAACTTGTTTATTGTAACTCGAAAAATAAAGTGACGTTACTCTAAATCCAATATGGCAGACTTCTAAAGATGGCGGACTAAGTTTTTTATACTTTCCTACATTATGGGTGACAAATGAAAGGGCTTGCTGAGAATACGAATAACCAAATTAAGATGGTGATCATAAACTCGGTTGTTCCAATCCGTCTGAAATTTTGGTGTACTGGGGTTTTTGCAGTCCTCGATAATGATATTGAGGTCGAATTAACTTTGTCTAGGAGACACTGTTAGACACTGGAGACACTGTAACTGTCTAGGAGAAGGGTAACTCCAAAATCAAATCTGGAACTATGTTTCGTAAGGCACAAGTAAGCTTCAAGCTGAAATAAGTAGTGCATTCCTCGAAACACCCGAGTCAAGGTAGGGCCGTGCCAAGGACTGAGTGGCATCAGTGTGTAACATGATGTTAATCCGTCTGAAATGTTGGTGTACGGGGGTTTTTGGAGTCCTCGAATATAATATCGAGGTCAAATTGCTCAAGTCTGTAGCATTGGTTGGTAAACTTTGACTGTCAAAAGGTCTGGTGAATGGTGCCATTGGACATATTACAGAAATCATATGGCCCTGCTTCCAGAGAGCACCAATGTATGATACTGACACACCATCCGTCCGTATAGACTTCGGTACACACGTGTTCATCTCATTAAACCCAAGACTGTACAATTTCCTGCAAAATATAGTCACAGCACTGCAGAACGAAGAATGCTGCCAATTATATTATGTTGGGCTTGCACAGTACACAAAATGAGGGTAGTACTGTCGACTATGCCATTGTATACTTAGGTTCGAAGCCCTTCGCTGCTGGTCAAGCATACGTGGCCTTATGTAGGGTAAAATCATTAGAAGGTCTCCTTATTGAAGAACTAGACAATTGCAACAATGATGCGTTGAATGAGATGATCAGACTAATAAACCCGTCCAGCGATAACTAAAAGTAAAAAATAAATTAAAGGTAAAAAACTTTTTTAAAACAGGCTTTTATTTAAATGCACTAAAAAGAATAAAATAAACTTTTCCTTTAAAACTTTTACTATCAACTTATAACGTCATTACACAATTTATATGATAGTTTGTGTAAAAAATTTTTTTTACCTTTAATTTATTATGTACCTAAGTTTGTTTTATGTATCACAATATAATTATCGTTGTCACCAACAGAGGTTCATTTTTCAGCAGTAGACTTTTACGGGCCGATGAAATAGGAACCAGGTAAAGACAAGATAGAAAATAAGTTAAGCTTAAATTAAATATCAAAGGCATGACGTCCGAACATAACTGTGCATTCAAGGTGACTGCCAGATTGTCGTCTGTTGCGACCAGTGTTGCCAGACATTTTGAATGAACGATCGTACGATGGGTAAATAAAAAGTCGTATTCCCTAAGAACGTCATTAAATAAAAATAGTACGTTTTTTTAAACTTTGTTTTATTAAATTATACAAAAATTGAGGATTAAAAACACAACATTATTAGTCCTTATCTCCATATAAAATCTTACTGTTCATATTATTTAACATTTTTCTTGATGGAGAAAAACCTACACAACAACCAATGAGTTTATATGTTGTTTGGCTAATAGCGTGCCGTTCACAGTCTCAACACTGAGCCTATTTTGGATTTTCGTTTTGAACTGAAGCACCTTTCACAATCCGCATTAGAGTGAGGAAGGCATAGCAAATACACGCACGCACATATTTCTGCCTAAAATTCGTCTGGCGGGAGAGTCTCCACTCATCGTCCAGATTTTGCATTATTTCTTCACTTACAACCCGAGGAACAATTTTCATTAGAGAGAACAAAGCATTATTTACTTTCTTCCTGTATGAATCTGATAAAGCATTGTTAGATAACGTGAAACGTCGTATGAATTGCGTACGATTTTTATGTTTCGATCGTCCATGCATATAACTCTTAAAAAATCGTATGAATACGATTTAAATCGTTGCGACAACTGGACTCGGTCTGCCGCACAAATCATCTGTTAGCACTACAACATTACATAAGACAAATTAAAGAAAATCTATTTAAAATACAAACATTCCGAAATCGAACACCAAAATTAATTTATTAGTATATGTGGCATGCATGGTGTAAAGTTTTATATATTTATTTATAAAGATAAAGAGGTTATGATGTTTTAATAATATATTATTTAAAAACTGTTATCAGAATTTAAATTAAATAGAAAGATAGGAAGAAACAGAGGAATGTTTTGACTTGGTATAAATAAATGTAACAATATAATTTTGATTAAACTTGTTCGTAGTTCTTATAATACACCGTAATGAGAAAAGGAACCAACTCTGATCAAAGAAAAGTAAAACCAACTAGAATTATATTACTAATTCACTTTTGCATAATGTTCATCAGATTTCGATAGCGATTGCTCCCGGACTTTAAGTACCTAATAATTAATCGACAAAGGTAATTGTGTTTTGTTTAGTTCTTGATTTGTCATGGTACTCTATTAACAGACTTTTTGTTAATGGTTTCGTAGTTAAGTACTTAAAATAGCACCCAAAGCTTTCCATAGTGAAAATGTTGTTCTCGACGACTATTATACTTTTTATAACGAAACTTTGATTGGAATTCAATTATTTTTTAATTTATTGTATCGGAAGTTTTTGCTTCCGATACAATTAATTAAAGTAGTTGTGCGGTGAAACACATATCGTATCATCTACTTTGATGATACTAATTTTTATAGTCAAGGTTACCGTAGAGAATGATATGTTGAATTAAGATGAGATGTAGATAATTATAAAGAAGTATTTCCTTGAGTATGATATTTCGCAAAATAAAGTAAAAACAAGCACAAAATAAAGCTAAGTAGCAATTTACCAACTATTGTTTAGTCATAGTCCGGTTAAAGGATAGAGTTAGTACAATTAAGAGTTCTTAAATATTCCATCATATTCACAAAATGGTAAGAACTCCTTTTCTAGTTAAGTGTCCTTCTTAGTAAGGACGATCATCTAACCTATTTCTGTCGCCAAGCAGCAGTACGTGTCTTAGACTTCTTTAGCCGTCTTTCTTGAAGTTGATTGCAAGTCTCCATGTGCTACAGAAGATTTCGATTTGAAAGGTGGTATAATCTATTCAAAAAGGATATTCATTAAAATCGCTTCAGCCGTTGTTGAGAAATCGGTGAACATATATAAAAACATGAGCGTCAAATATAGAACCTTCTCGTTTTCGGTCTCGTTTTGAAAATAAAAACACTTGTGCGTCGATCGGACATGTATTAATGGTTATCTCAATGTTATACGACTAATTAGTATCCATCAGTTTCTTTCTTATAGTATGTTGTTTCACTTTAAAAAGATGAATTCTTTCTTATATTACCCGCATTAAAATTTAAACATACAAGTTTAATTAAAGAATATTTTTACTTCAAAAACAAGTTGAAAAGTAACCACGCATGGCGCCTGTTCTGAGGCAATAGTATACAAGATATAAGGTAATAAAATACCCTTTAGGATTAAGTGGCCACCATTATTGGATGTGTAAGTGCATAAAAGTGTGTTGTTTATGTCTATGAATTGAGTTACATAAAGAAAAATATTACAATGTTTGCGGATGCAATAAATGGTCAACATTTAACCAGAACAATTTTATTTAATAGCAATGTAAATATTACGATCCCTGTGGTATCGGCGTAAGATAATCAATCTCCCGGTTTCGCACCTTTAGTGTTGAAAGATATATATAGGAAATGCCAGAAAAACATTGTCTTTTAAAAGAACGTGGTATATCATTTCATCTACGCCAGACAAAATATCCAGATCGGCGCTGGGCAACAGCGTCAAAGACGGAAGACATCTGTTACTATTATGGTTATTCAGACCCGGAAAAATTATCTGTAGGTTATATTTATTAAAAATAATCCGGTTATTTGAATAAGGAAAAATATGTCGGTGAACAAGGATAAAATAAAATAATCATCATCATTCATCATTACAGCCCTTCACAAGTCCACTGCTGAACATAGGCCTCCCCCAAAGAATGCCACAAAGCACGGTCCTGAGCCACCTGCATCCATCGACTTCCTGCATATCTTACCAGGTCGTCACTCCATCTAGTGGGGGGACGCCCTACACTTCGCCTGCCGGTACGAGGCTGCCACTCGAGAACCTTTCTTCCCCATCGGTTGTCGGTTCTTCGAGCTATATGGCCGGCCCATTGCCACTTCAGCTTACTAATCCGTTGGGCTATGTCGGTCACTCTAGTTCTACTGCGGATATCCTCATTTCTGAGTTTATCACGCAGAGAAACTCCAAGCATAGCCCTCTCCATAGCTCGCTGAGCGACCTTGAGCTTCCTCATCCGGCCAGCAGTGAAGGACCACGTCTCAGTTCCGTATGTCATCACTGGCAACACGCACTGGGTGTACAGTCTCGTTTTCAAGTTTTGAGGTATACCTGACGAGAAGATGTGCCGTAATTTCCCGAACGCTGCCCAACCGAGTTGAATCCGTCGATTGACCTCTCGGTCGAAGTTGGACTTACCTAGTCGGACTATTTGTCCCAGGTAAACATACTCGTCAACAACTTCGAGCTTAGTGTTCCCAACAACTACCGGCATAGGTGTGACATGGACATTAAACATGATCTTTGTTTTGTCCATGTTCATCTTAAGACCTATCCGTTGGGAAACACTATTGAGGTCATTGAGCATAGTGCTTAGGTCCTCCAGCGATTCTGCCATAAGGACTATATCGTCGGCAAATCGAAGGTGAGTGATGTACTCGCCATTGATGTTGATACCGTATCCTTTCCAGTCCAGAAGCTTGAAAACATCTTCCAATGCAGCGGTAAAGAGTTTCGGGGATATGACGTCACCCTGTCTTACACCTCTCTGCAATTGGATAGGTTTCGTACTCTGGTTCTGTACTCGGATAGCCATCGTAGCCCTACTGTACAAGCACTTCAACACTTCGATATACCGACAGTCAACTTGGCATCGCTGAAGGGACTGCAGCACCGCCCAAATTTCGACGGAATCAAAGGCTTTCTCATAGTCCACATACGCCAGACATAGTGGCAAATTGTACTCCTCGGACTTCTGTACAATTTGCCGAAGGGTATGTATGTGGTCTATGGTGCTAAAGCCTTTTCGGAAACCGGCTTGTTCGGGAGGCTGGAAGTCGTCAAGTCTGCGCGCGAGACGATTCGTAATGACTCTCGAAAACAGCACGTAGACGCGGCTCAGAAGGGAAATCGGTCTGTAGTTCTTCAAGAGAGCGTTGTCGCCTTTCTTGAAGAACAAGACCACCGCACTTCTGCTCCACGCCTCCGGTGTAATGCCACCATGAAGGACGGAATTAAAGAGCTTCTGAAGGACTTCAAGTACCGGTTTTCCACCCGCTTTCAGAAGCTCCGCTGTAATTCCATCCTCGCCTGGGGCCTTGCCGTTTTTAAGGTGCTGGAGAGCCATTCTAATCTCGCTCAGACTGACGTCCGGGATATCATCGGAATAATGTCAGATAAGACTCGCTCTTGGATCGTTACTCACACTTGCGTGCGGCTCCAACGATGACGTGTACAGCTGCCCATAGAACCTCTCAATCTCACTCAAAATCTCAGGTGCCCCGGAAACGATGCTGCCACATTCTGTCTTCAGCTTTGACAGTTGGCGCTTTCTGGCAGACAGATCTCTGGCAAAGACTTTGGAGCCTTGGTTCCGCTCGATCGCTTCTTCAATACGAGCTGTATTGAATTTGCGTAAGTCCCGCCGCATGCATTTGGAGATCTGTCTGTTCAGTTGCCTGTATGCTGTTAAATCTGTTGAAGAATGTAGCTTCATCTCCCGTCTAACAGCCATGAGATTAAGAGTGTGATCGGAGAGTTTTTGTGTTCTTCTGCGGCGGGTCTTGCAGAACTTAGCTCCGACCGCATGGACAGTTTCCACGAGCTTGTCATTCAAATCGTCCACTTCATTGCAGTCTTCTAGGCACTGAAAACGGTTTTGTAACTCGAGCTGAAAGGTTTCGGGACTTTGGATTAGAGCACGAGGGGGACGGAGCGTTGACTTCATTAGACGAGACCTCTCCAACTTAACGTTTAGGTTCAGTGTGCCTCTAACCATTCGGTGATCGCTGCCGGTTTTCACCCTCGCGATCACTGAGACATCACTGAACAGTTGTCGTCTGGTCGTCATAATGAAGTCAATCTCATTTTTTGTCGAACCGTCGGGGCTCGACCAGGTCCACTTCCTGTGGGGCCGCTTCTGGAAGAAAGAGTTCATCATAAAGAGTCCCTCTTTCTCCATGAAGTCGGCCAGCTGCTGGCCCCTTGGGTTCCGTTGCCCTATTCCAAATTTCCCTACTTTCAGCTCACCGTTCTCTCTTGTGCCTAGTTTTGCATTGAAGTCTCCCATTAACACCGTATATTGGGTTTTGGAGGAATGCATGGCTCTAGAGATATCCTCATACATTTCCTCCACCTCCTGATCGGGGTGTGCCGAGGTTGGTGCGTAAACCTGTATGACCTTCAGCGAATACCGTTTGGTGATTCTGAGTATAAGGTACGCAACCCTCGTCGACACACTCTCAATCTTTACAACGTTGTTAACGAGAGACTTGTGGACGATAAATCCGACACCTCCTTGGGACAGATGGTCGCCCTCCCGGTAATAGAGCAAGTTGCCGGATTCGAGGATTACCGTGTCCTCCCCCTCTCTTCGGACTTCGGATAATCCTATAATATGCCAGCGTAACTTGTCTATCTCTTCTTCCAGCTCCACAATCTTCTCGTCAGTCCTCAGGGTGCGTGCGTTGTAAGTTGCCAGGTCGAGTCGTCGTAGGTGGCAACCGAACCTCCACCGGAGATTCTTAGCACCCCCTGCCCCGCCGTTACCATGGTCGCCACCGTAGCCAGGAATAGCGGGGCCGCCGGGGACTGGGGGCCGTTTATTATTGTCATTGCTCATGGGGGGTATATTGCCATAGTTGCCACGCTTGGCGAGCGGGTTGGCAACCGCAGTTTTTTTATTGTTATTTTGGCTATTATCAGGAAGATGCTGCTGCCCATCTCCTGCCTGTTTCCCTTTGTCGCCTTTTACGACACCCACGGGAAGATATGGGGTAGTGGATATTCTTAACCGCCACTACACGGCAAAATAAAATAATAATAAGGATCAAAAACTTTACATTATTAAATTGACTGCCTCGTTGGTCTAGTGATCGGAAACGCGGTTGCTGATCATGAGGCCCCGGGTTCGAATCCCGGATCGGGCCAAAATCAGTTATTGACTTTTTCTGTCAAGTAATTCTCAGTAGCTGCCCGTAATCAGGAAGTTGGCGATGCTTTCCCTGAAAACACGTATAGCCGTAGGTCCTGCGCCTGACCTCTCTACGTTCGTGTCGGATTACCGTTCATTGGGACTAAGGGAATGAGAGTGCACCTGTGCCTGTGTGTGTGCTGCACAGATGACTAGTCTCTTTTGTGACTGACCGCTGTAACCTAAATTCGATCTTATTATTACATTATTAAAATAGTTTTTTGATATTTACTCTCTATGATATTTGAACTTAACTTTTAACAAATTCAATAACTATTAATTATAAAATCGAACTAGAAAATAGATCAGGCACCTAAAACAGATGTTATTACTTAAATTAACTATTAAACAACTGTCATGTCTAGACCACCAAGTAAATAAGAGTGACAAATAGATATAAATAAGCGGCGTCTCGAACAAAATAATGAGGCAGAGCGTTGGTATCGTAACACTGCTAATAAACGGTAATTTTACACGACAAGTCAATTATGAGCTGACATAACCACGTATTAGTATCGACGGTAATACGCTTGCAGTGTAGTGCTTCACGGGTAGCGTTTTCTGGTTTAATAATGCGAATTGCATTCAATGACTTTCTGAATAAGGAATTTTTATTGTAATTTTTTCCACACTAAGTTGTATAATTTGACAACCTGTTATGATTGCAGCACGAATGGGCCGTCTCGACTGAGGAAAGACCTAGCTCTCACAGAATATCAGCATAAAGTTAGCCACCTTACATCCGATCTGTTATTGCTGTTTTGTGTGTACTCGTATGTTAATACAATCTGTCTGATAAGGTGTATAAAATAACGCTTAATGAACTTTGGTCTCAGGTTTTCTCGATACAGGCTTGACTAGTTAGGAAACGAACAGATATTACCTATTGTATAATTTTTTCTGATAATAAAACATTTCTTCATTTTAATTTTTTTTAATTTTTCATCCTACAAATGTCCCACTTCTAGAAATATCTGCCGTGTAGCCCTAATTTTACATTATAGAATAAAATATATAGAAAATTTTTTCCGACATCACATGCTCTGAAAAAAACCTCTCACATTTGCAGGTTTCCTCACGGTGTTTTCCTACACCACTTAGGACCTGATAAATCAGGGTTTAAGATTGCAATTAACATTTCATTGTGCTGGTTGGGATCAAACTCTTGGGTGCTCTTCTATGAAAATTATAATGAGCGCTTAATCCCTTTATTTACATAGGTAAATGCCTACGCGTACCCGTCTCGCGGGGGCAAAGATGGGTTATGTCGGACTCGCACCGACTAAAACCACAAGATGTTTCCTTACCGCATTTTGAAAGGGCCACGAGAACGATTTCCTATACATCGCGATATGGCAAGTGGCGCATCGTCATATCAACACTTCGCTTACTCCGCGACACCAGCTCTCTCTCCATAGCCCACCAACACACATTCGAAGTGGGCTCACCAAGTACACTCGTAGTGGCCATCTCAGGCTAGCCCTTTACCTCGGGCCAGCCATGTGGGTTCCTCTTAGTTCACCATGAGCCACTACAAGTCGGGGACCCGTTTGTAGAGCGCTTACCACCTGAGCAAACACGGCTCTACCAGCATAAAGTAGCAGCCATAATACCGCTGTTTTGAATATTGTTGTAGAGAATGAGGACTCTATTTATTAGTAACGAAGCATTATATGTGCTCAGAGTTGGAAACGCAGCTGCTTGAACCAAAACATCTATTTACCATCAGGTGGACTGCGAGCTTGTATCTCATACTTACTTTTATAAGAAATGTGGATAAGTCACTATTTGTGTATTTTTTTTCATAGGATCGGGTGACAAACGAGCACACAGTCCAACTGATGGTAAGTGGTTACTGTGACCCATAGACATCTACATCTATTCTCAATAAAGACTCAAGATGCAGATGCGTTGTCACCCGTGAGGACTAAGATGGAATGCCTCTTTGCCAGTATAAAGGGTCTCCGGTTCTCTACACTCACCATACGAAACACAGCAGCGTTAAGCTGCTATTTTACGCTGCTTTTCTGTGAGAGCGTGGTCCTTCCCCGGTCGAGCCGAACCATTCGTGCTACAACCATAATATAGCTGCTCTATTAATAATATATGTAGAAAATTTACGTTAAGATCCTATGCAAAAAGAAAACGGTGTAAATTATTAGCTTAAATGGCACCACCTCCCCCCCCCCTCTACAATTGCGTGCACAATACCTGTTTTCACTTCATGGATGAACTGCAACACACAACATCCATTTCGTCTAAACGACATATTATCAGGTATTATAATATGGAATCTGATCTAATATACATAAAAATAAATTCAGTTTTACAAGGGGTCGCTCGACGACTGACGCTGGAGTTGAGCTTATTAAAAAACATATTTTTTGTGCATGGTAGAGTTTAGAGGATGCTTTGGGTATATTTTGTGACCTTTCCAAGGCCTTCGACTGTGTTCACCATGAGACATTAATCAGGAAGCTACAGTACTATGGTGTCAAGAACACAGCGCTTAAACTTATTATTTCATATTTAAGTAATAGAAAGCAGAAGGTTATTATCAATGGTAAAAGTTCTTCCGGGTCACCTGTACTAATGGGTGTTCCTCGGGGCTCGATTCTGGGCCCATTCCCGTTTCTGGTGTATATTAATGACTTACCTCACCTTGTAGGGGATAGTCATGATATAGTATTATTTGCTGATGATACTTCCTTGATTTTTAAACTTAAACGTCAATCATTTAAATGTGACGAAGTGAATAATGCTACATCAAAATTGGTGCATTGGTTTAATGTTACTAATCTGCATTTGAACGGAAATAAAACTAATTGTGTTAAATTTACAACAACGAATGTTGAAAATCTGAATACCAATGTGTTTTTAAATGGGGAGGAATTGAGCCCTGTTGTATCCACTGTTTTTCTTGGCATCACTCTTGACGCAAAGCTTCAGTGGGACCCCCATATATCTAAATTAGCAAGCAGACTAAGTTCTGCAGCCTATGCTATAAAAAACAATGAGGTCTCACTAGTGTCGAGACAGCTAGATTAGTTTATTTCAGTTATTTCCATAGCATAATGTCTTATGGGATTATGCTAAGGGGAAATGCGGCTGATTTACAAACTATTTTTGTTTTACAGAAGACGGCCATTAGAGCTATTTACAATCTAAAACCGAGAGAGTGTCTTAGAGATAAATTTAAAGAAATAAATATATTAACTTTGGCCTCTCAGTATATTTACGAAAATTTAATGTATGTTCACAAAAACAAAGATAGTTTTAGTACAAAAAAGTGATATACATTATGTAAACACTAGGAACAAACACAAGCTAGTGATGCCAGTTTCTCGACTCCACAGAGTCAGTAATTCATTCTTGGGGCAATGTAAACGCTATTACAAAAAGGTCCCGGAAAGTGTACAGGTTCTCTCTATTACCAAGTTTAAATGTTTTATTAAGCTGAAACTGTATAAAAAGGGTTATTATAGTATAAATGAATACATGGTTGATAATAACCCCTGGGAATGAGGTGGTCGCTTCCAAGCAGTTTCTAAAATAAATTTTGTAAATAGTTCGTAATCATTTATATTGTAAAATTTATTTAAAAAAAAGTCCCGCTGGGTTTCTTGCTGGTTCTTCCCAGGACAGAGGGTTTCTTTTCGAACCAGTGGTAAAGTAAAAAATGACTTTCAATAAGAATTACAGATGTAATGTATATTGAATTAAAAAAATATATTAGTAACGAAGCATTATATGTGCTGAGAGTTGGAAACGCAGCTGCTTGAAGTACAACATCCTTTTACTATCAGGCGGACTGCGAGCTTGTATCTCATACTTACTTTTATAAGAAATGTGGATAAGTCACTATTTGTGTATTAATAATATATGTAGAAAATTTACGTTAAGATCCCATGCAAAAAGAAAATGGTGTAAATTATTAGCTTAAATAGGACCGCCTTCCCCCCCCCCCCCTCTACAATTGCGTGCACAATACCTGTTTTCACTTCATGGATGAACTGCAACACACAACATCCATTTCGTCTAAACGACATATTATCAGGTATTATAATATGGAATCTGCAATTGATGAATTTAGTATTCAATAATGATGAATATAATGATAATGATCTTGACGTCAAAGATTTTGATAAAAATGTTTAAAACAATTGTAAAAACTTAGACATAAGTTGTACCATGAGTAAATAAATTAGCAGAATTATAAGTTGAAGTAAAAATAAAGGTTTACAAAGCTGAAGGGGCAATACGCCGGCCATAAAAGCTCGAAGAACCAACAATCGTTAGGGAACAAACATTTGTGCCGTGTTTTTGGAGTAATGAAGATATGAAACGATTTAAATCTGCAGTTATAGACTAATGGTACGGTGCGGACCGCAAACGCAATAATTATACCTTTTAACAAAAAGTAAAAATCGACTTCAAATTGCTAAAATAGAAATTATTTATTTCTATCCTTAGGGGTGAAATTTTTTCTAAAAATTTATAAGGTGGTTTCTTGAAACTATTTAATAAAATAAGAATCATCAAAATAGGTTCACAATCTGCGAAGATATCGCAAAACATAAATATAAAAAAAAAAAACATACACTCGAATTTGCTATTATTTGAAATATGCAATCAGGACCGTGCCTGCTAGCACTTAATAGTGGCGGCAATAGTCAAAAGTGGAATTGCGCTGTGCTATAATAATGATAATAAAGAGGGAGATGTAATAGAAATAGTAGTAGAGCCAAGCGGCAGCTTTTGCTGTCGCACAGATGGGCCGGCTCGAACCGGGGTGGCACCACGACCTCACAGAATACCAGCGTGAAGTAGAGGTTAATCTCTGCGTTGCGTTTGGTGAGTGCAGGTAGTCGCGACTAATGCTGCTCGGGGCAAGCGGAGCAATACAACCAAGTTGACCCCTGTCACGCTATTTGTGAATTTTTGCAACATCAGGGGACTTCATTCCAACCTTAACGCTGTCCATTACCATCTCGAGACGGCGAAGTCGGCTTTGCTCTTTTTATCCGAGACTCAGGTGTCCTCTCCGGCTGATACTTCATATCTCTCCTACGCGTGGTATAAATTAGAACACTCCTTTGTGTCCCGGGCTGGAGTTTGCGTATACGTCACAGAGGACATCTGTTTTCGACTCCTCGGCAGTTTTGAAGGTATGGACCTGTCCATCCTATGGCTGCGCGTAGACAGCGACGACCATCCCCGCGTCTACGGGTGCCTCTATAAGTCCCATAGTGGTAATGCCGACACAGACCGACTCATCGACCACGTCCAAATTGCTGCAGAATCCTTGCTAGAACAGGTCCCATCCGCAGAGAACGTGATACTCGGTGATTTTAACGCCCACCACGCTGAATGGCACGGTTCTCGTGTAACCGATCATGCGGGTAGATCTGTCTATGACTTTGCTTTGACATATGGTCTAACAAAACTGGTTACTTCGCCTGCGCGGAACCCAGATGTGGAAGACCATGTATCTTCCCTGTTGGACCTTCTGCTGACCTATCATCCGGACGGATATCAGCTCTCCGTCGATGCCCCTCTGAGCTCTTCGGACCATTGTCTGATCCGGAGTACGGTGCCACTCACACTCCAATCGCAGTTGCGATCTGTAGCTTGCCGCCGTGTTTGGCACTATAGGTCAGCCGATTGGGACGGGATGCGGTCTTTTTAGCATCCTACCCTTGGGGGCGGGTTTGCTTCTCGCCGGAAGATCCCAGCGTTGTTGCCGATTCTGTTGCTGATGTGGTACTTCAGGGTATGGAACTTTTTATTCCATCCTCTGTGGTGTCCATCGGAGGCAGATCCCGGCCATGGTTTGGTCGCTCCTGTAAAATAGCATCACGCTATAATCAGGAATGCTACCGCATCAACGTCTCGGGATGTAAACACAAGCGCACTTAAAAATAAGTATAATTCCGCCTCCACGTCCTTCAAAAGCGTCGTTGCCAAGGCAAGGTCTGAGCACATTGGCAGAATTGGCGAGAAACTAGTTCGCCTTCCTTCGGGAACTCGTGCATACTGGCCTCCCGCCAAGGCTGTCCAAGGAAACTACTGTCAGCCATCTCTTCCATCCCTGCACAGAGAGGACGACTCACTGGCCCATGCTGCAAAGGAGAAAGCCGATCTGTTGAGCTCTCTCTTTGCGTCCAACTCGACTCTAGATGACGGGGGAACACACCGCCGACCACCCCGCGATGTGAGTGCTCCATTGCGAATGTGCGGTTTACACAGCGCTCGGTTCGCAAAGCACTCTTCTCCCTGGACATCAGCAAGATGAGTGGGCTCGATGTAGTCCCTCCCATTGTGCTGTAGACGTGTGCTCCGGAGTTGGAACCGGTTTTAACGCGTCTTTTCCGGTACTCCTACTCCCGAAGCGTAGTCCCGAATCCATAGAAGACAGCTTTGGTCCACCCGATCCCTAAAAAAGGCGACCGCTCAGACCCGTCCAACTACAGGCCTATCCCCATCACCTCCTTGTTCTCCAAAATAATGGAATCCATTATAAACTGCCAGCTCATGAGGTACCTTGAGGATCACCAGCTGATTAGTGACCGCCAGTACGGTTTTCGTCGGGGTCGATCAGCTGGTGATCTTCAGTCTATCTGACTCATAGATGGGCGGAGGCAGTAGATTCAAAGAGGGAGGCATTGACCTTTAGTTTGGACATAGCGATGGCCTTCGATCGGGTCTGGCACAAAGCGCTTCTTTCGAAGCTTCCTTCCTATGGGCTTCCCGAGAAATTGTGCAAATGCATTACCAGTTTCCTTGCTGATCGGAGCATCAAGGTCGTAGTAGACGTTGCATGCTTTGATTTCAAGCCTATCAACGCTGGTGTTCCACAAGGCTGCGTGCTACATATGTTGCAAACTACTACTAATAATAGGTAGCATTCATTGCTATGCGGACGACAGCACTGGTGATGCCTTATATACCGGCCGTGCCAATATTTCTCGGGAAAACGTCGCTGAGTACCGGGACAAACTTGTGTCTGAAGTCGAGTCTTTGATTACCAAAGTCTTGGATTGGGGGTGACTAAATCTAGTCCAGTTCAATCCTCAGAAGACACAAGTTTGCACGTTTACCTCTAAAAAGCACCCCTTTGTCGTATTTCTTCAGTTTCAAGGCACTCCCCTATCTGCCTCAGCTAGCATCGGAATCCTTAGCGTCGACATATCAAGTAGTGTGCAGTTTCGTGGTCAGTTGGAAGGGAAGGCCAAATTGGCCTCAAAAAAGCTTGGCGTGTTCAGCAGAGCGAGACAGTATATTTAATGCCGGCACATCGCTTGCAACTTTACAAAGCGCAATTTCGGCCTCACATGGAATACTGTTCTCATCTCTGGGCCGAGGTACCCCAGTGGCAGCTCGTTTCACTTGACCGCATCCAGTGCAGAGCTGTTCGAATCGTTGACGACCGAGTTCTTTCTGATCGATACACTGGCACTGCGTAGAGATGTTACATCTCTTTGCGTATTTTATCGCATCTATCATGGGGAGTGCTCTGAGGAATTGTACGGATTAATTCAAGCCGCTCAATTTCACCACGGCACATCGTGACTAAACTCGCGTTACCATCCATACCATTTGCATGATTGGCGGTCCACCACTGTGCGATTTAGAAGAAGTTTTCTCCCTCGCACAACTTCCTTGTGGAATCGATTACCACCAGCGATTTTTCCGGACCGATACGACTTAGGAACCTTCAAGAAAAGAGCTTACACCTTTCTAAAAGGCCGGCAACGCATCTGCGATTGCCCTGGTGTTGCGGTTGTTCATGGGCGGCAGTAGTCACTTACCATCAGGTGAGCCGCATGCTCGTTTGCCCCCTCTTCTATAAAAAAAAGAAAAAAAAAGAAAAAAAAGAAAGGAAGTATGATTATGTACTAAAAAGATTACTTTGCAAAAGTTAAAGCCTATATACGTTCCATGCAAGCTGGGCACGAGCTCTTTTATTTCTGGGCGGTTATGAAGCAATTTTGGAGCCGTGGTAGCTCAAGTGCTTAGCGCTTGTTGTAAGGTTTTTAACGTGGTATAGCCACGCTGTAGCTATATTATGGTTGTAGCAAGAATGGGCCGGCACTGGGGAAAACCACGCTCTCACAGAATATACCAGCGTAAAATAGCATCATCTTGCTGCTGTATTTCGTATGGTGAGTGTAGAGAATACTCATTTCGAGTAAAACGGAGGCATTCCATCTTAGTCCTCAGGGGTGAAAACGCATCTACATTTTGATTCTTAATCGAGGCTAAATTTAGTTGTCTATGGGCTACAGCATCTCTTTTCCATCGAGACTGTGTGCTCGTTTGTTACCATCATAACTATAAAAAAAACTACACAGCATGCAATCAGCACGTGTATGATCCCCGGCGGCAACAAAAATTTGTTCTTGCAGTTTGAAGTAATTACTGATTTATTTATTTATTTAACAAGTACACTTACAATATACATATATGACATTGTCACAAAAACTTACACACTTTTATATTTTCTGATATGCATATCAATTACAAGTGTACATAACATTTACAGAATGAGTCCTGCAACTTAACTTAGAATTAATTTGAGGTAGGAAAAACATACAATAAATGTAATAAAACGAAAAATAATTTAAGTAAATTATGTGACTAAATAGGAAAAAATCAAATTAAAAAAAAAAGACATCAGGTTCAATTATTGGGAAAGAAAATGGTAGATATTGTACTCTCTTTAGAAGTATGTACATTTTTAATTTAAATATAAAGTAGATTCTATTCAAAATATAATTTTTGATAGGAACTAATTAACTAGGCGATAAATGCCTAGTAAGTTTAATTTTGAAGGTCTTAAAAGAGTCGTGAAATATATCGATGCTAGGTATGGTTTTAGTTATTTTGTTATATTTGCCACATATACGAACAATAGGAGCATGATTCCCGAGATGAGTTTTTGCGAAAGAAATATAAAATGTTTTGAAGATGCGACAACGGGGCACTTAACTTTATTGTGTACTATTTTATGTAGAAAACACAGATCTACAATGTCTCGTCTATTTCGGAGAGACATTATCTTAAACTTAGCTAGTCGCTGATAGTAAGACTGCCTATGTGAGATACCACTGGCATGGAAGGCAAGATGTCGAGTGAAGGCACGCTGTACACTTTCGATGCGTTGGGAGTGCACACTAAAAAATGGATTCCATATGACACAAGCGAATTCAAGGTGACTTCTTACAAAAGTATTGTATAAAATAATTTTAGTCCTAGAAGAAAACCCTTTTGTATTGCGTTTAATAAATACTAAGAACTTAGCGGCTTTATTAACAATAATGTTTATATGAGATTTAAAGGTTAGCTATCTGTCAATAGTTACTCCTAAGTCTTTAATCTCCGGTAACTCTTGCAAAACTACATTACCAACTGAGTAACTAGAGACAAGTGGTTTTTTTTCTGGAATATTTTACGTGGAAGCATTTGTTAGCATTAAGAGTATTGACTAAGACTATTGACCTCACACCAATGGACATTCTATTCAGATCATTCTGTATGAGCTTTATATCCTCTACTGATTTTACTGGTTTATAAATTTTTAAATCATTAGCAAATATTGAGCAACGACAATTTTTGATTTCGGTGGTGATGTCGTTAATAAAAGCCAAGAATAATAGAGGTCCCAGATGCGAACCTTGAGGCACCCAGGATTGAGCTCGATACATTTGAGACTCGAAACCATTGACAACAACAATTTAGGATCTATTCCCCAGATAAGATCTAAGCCATCCAATCAAGGAAAGTTTGTTAATGAGTTGCTTGTGATCAACCTTGTCGAACAACCAACAGAGAAAGTTTGTTAACGAGTTGCTTGTGATCAACCTTGTCGAATGCGCTGCTAAAGTCCGTGTATGTGACGTCGATCTCCAGACCCCTATCCACTTCTTTTATAAGATCAGAAGTAAAATTGCACAAATTAGTTTGTACTGACAATCCACTTCTGAATCCATGCTGCGAGCTGGTAAGAAAATGATCAAGGTGCTTGGCAAAAACTGGGTATACAAGACTTTTAAATAGTTTAGAAAAGCAAGAAAGAATTGATATAGGGCGATAATTTTTATATCCATGCGATCACCCTTTTTAAACACTGGAACTATTCGTGCTTTTTTCCATTCCTCAGGGAACATACCGTCTCCTAGGGAACGATTAAAAATAAGTGTCAATGGAAAAGCAATTTTTGGGCCACAACGTTTTACAAAAATGGGAGGGATACTATCTGGATCGGCACCTTTTTTGAGTATCTAAAGTTTTAATTATTTTTAGGACATCAGTTTCAGAAATCTTCAACTTACTCAATTGCGTAACATTGCTTTTTTATTTAAAGTTTGCCATCATGATATTAGTTGTTTCGGTGTAAATGGATGAGAAATGGTTCCAGACTTTGCAACTTTGTTATCCAATTTCATGGACGAGGGTAGAGATGACTCACCTTTATTTTTATGTTTAAAGTATTTCCAAAAGTGTTTTGGGTTTTTTGAAATATCAGACTCTGCATTGTGTTTAAAATCGTTAAAGCATGAAACAAAGAGTTTGTGACATCAACTGCGAAGTATTTGAAATTCTATATTATCTCTAGGGTTATTGTATTTGTGATATTTATTGCGAACTTTTTCTTTCTCTGATAATAATTTAACCAAGATATGTTTGAACCAGTTAGGATGTTTTGCTGTAATAGTCTTACGTTTAGGTACTGATAAATCGATAACTTCAAAGAGACGATTATAAAGTACTTCAATTATAGCATCGACATCTTTGCATACAGAAAATTTATGCAACCAATCAATATTTTTAATTTTCTCAACAATAGTTTTATAATCAGCCTTAAAGTATCTGTAGTCGATACGACTTTTAGAACGAAGGAAAGAAATATGATCGTATTCTATACTTATTAACATACTAGGATGGTATGAATCCAGTTTACAAAGTATTTCGGGAGGCTTTCGAACTATAATGTTTGTTAAATTACTTAGCACCAAGTCCAAAAGTTTACCATCACAGTTACTTATACCATTATATTGATATAAATTATTAATAGACATGAAGTCAACTAATGAGTATCCTAGAGCATTACAATAATTACATGGAGTCATTTATGAATATTTATCACTAGCAGACCACTCAATAAAACCCATATTAAAGTCACCTATAACAACTAAATCATCTAAAAACTTGTTTAGATTTTCTAGTTTAATTGGTGGAGGCAAATAGACTACACAAAGTCCAATAGTTTTTGTGACATGGTTGTTATTGAATTTTAACACTATCCACATATTCTCTTCATCAGTTTCCCAATTTAGAATATGATAAGACGAGATCTCACGTGAGATGGCAATGAGAACACCTCCACCATCCTTTTTGAACGCATCAAGACACACACGATCTTTTCTATAGACAACATAACGGGAATCAAATAGTTCATTATCGAAAATACTAGGCTTAAGCCAAGTATCAGTAAATACAATAATTTTATAATTCGAAATCAAGATATTCTTGAGCACATCATAGGTCTTAGTTCTCAAATCTCGTACGTTCTGATAATAGACTTCTAACACTGCAGAAATTCAGGAGCCATAACATTCACACATTTTCTTAATTTATATTATGAGCTTAAGACTATCTTCATTTTTAATTATTATTGCTTGACTAAATTCGTCATTGCGTACGAAAATTTTTCCATTCCTAATCCATATGAAGCGATATTTCATTTCAACAGCTGCTAGGACAGCATCTCTATGCTTCATGGTACGAAGCTTAACAATAACAGACCGAGGCTTATCGGCATTTTTATTCAGCTTAGCTACTCAGGTAACATATTGGATGTCATCTACTGACATTGGATTTTTAACAGCTTGTCCTAACTGAACGATGGTGTTTACCAAGTTTTCCGCTTTGTGTTCGGGAATACCATTTACTTCAATATTGCATTCTCTCATATGTGATTCGACGATATTTAACCCGGTTGTAAGGTCCTTGACAGATGCCTGAAGTTGGTTATTTTCTTTTTTTAAGTTGTTGATAATAGCGGACTTTTCTTCAATTGCAGATTTCACTGATTTACCACATACTTGGCGGTAAGAGAAAACATCGTGAGGAAGCCGGACCACCAAAGTATAACCTGCATGACTAAGTAGTAAAAAAATTCGAGGATATGGTGACGTTCGGCAATACGCACTGGAGCAGCAAGGCGGACCACTTATTTCATGACATTAATTTGTATTTTATTGTAAATAGTTTTAAATTATTGAAATAATTCCAACATAATATGATATTCAAAATATCAAGTGTTATGAATTCTGTCAGACCAGGTAGTAAATACTATTCTATACTTATATTCATTCAATATCTACTTTATTAACCGTACATTCTTGTTTTTAATACCTATAAAAGGAAGATAATTATGGACATTATAAAAATTATACTCTACGTCGGTACGCTGTTGGACTCGCTCAATTGTGGTTTACGTTTCCAATTGGGTTTCGTGTGGACTTTCGGATTTTGATGACTACTTACCGTATTGCGTGCGTATTTATAAGAAGTTGTGACTACACAAAATAATATTTTAAAACTAGCTGTTCCCCGCGACTTCGCCCGCGTGTTATTTGGAGTTTTAATTTTTTGTGCGGAATCCTAATTCTTTTTCTAAAATAAAATTAACCTAAGTTACTCCTTAGAACATCAGCTATCTGCCAGTGATAATCTCATCAAAATCGGTGCAGCCGTTTCGGAGATAATCCGGAACAAACAGACAGACAGACGGACAGATAAACAGACAAAAACTTTAAAAATTGTATTTTTGTTATTAGTACCGTATATACCTTCATGTGCATTTAGTAAAAATCTGTAATTTTGAAATTACAAATAGACACCTCAATTTTATTTATTTGTATAGATATTCAATAAATAATTCAATGTTATAGGAAATTTGAACTTTATGTAGCAAGAGTACATTTGCTTAAGAACAAAGCTTTATTAGCTTTAGTTTGTGAAACTCTAATCTATACTTAATATAATAAAGCGGAAGAGTTTTTTTGTTTGTTTAAACGCGCTAATCTCTAGAACTACCAGTCCGATTTGAAAAATTCTTTTTGTATATTATAGGCAGATTCATGTGGAATAGTATAGGCTATCTAGCATTTCAACGTGGTAGAGCCATGCTGCAGCTATATTATGGTTGTAGCACGAATGGGTCGGTTCGACCGGGGAAGGACCACGCTCTCACAGAAAACCAGCGTAAAATAGCAGTTTAACGTTGCTGTGTTTCGTATGGTGAGTGTAGAGAACCGGAGACCCTTTTTACTGGCAAAGAGGCATTCCATCTTAGTCCTCACGGGTGACAACGCATCTGCATCTTGAGTCTTTATTGAGGATAGATATAGATGTCTATGGGTCACAGTAACCACTTACCATCAGGTGGACTGTGTGCTCGTTTGTCACCCGATCCTATAAAAAAAAGCATTAAGCTATATTACTCAGCTAGCCTTAAATTGGGATATTTGTTAAGCAAGTCAGAAGAAAAAGCACTCCCGAAATGATTTATCCGCGTACGCTGGTGTTATCGTTAGGGATACGTAAATACAATGTTCTAGAAAAATATAGACCTTTACTACCTCTAAAAAAAAGTCCGGGATACCATATGTCTATTTCTTATACATAAGCCATATTTTGGTATTTTGTAACAAAAAAATATTGAAAATTTTAAAGTGATTTATGAGCGTTATTATTAGGCATAGCCTATTTATTCTTACGAACGAAAGTTACTTCATCATGAAGACAATTTTATGTAGATAAACTTTGTTCTTTATACCATGTTATTTGGACGCATAGTTTAAGAGAAAATGTCAAATTAAAATAATTCAATACTTGGCTGGGCGCGCGAACGACGCTTAAACCCTAGCCGTTATAAAGTGCTTGAACTAGGTCATGTCGCGCACCTCGGACACGTGATGACGCGGGTGAAACCGCGGGGCACAGCTAGTTTGATATAAAAGAGTATAACTTGCTTGGTAATATACATCGATACTATTTCGTATTTACCACCAAATAAAAGCCTAAACTAAAGCTACTAAAGCACCAAATAATAAGTATTAGTAGTACAGTTGTAGCACAAATGGATCGGTTCTACCGGGGAAGGACCACTCTTTCACAGAATACCAACGTAAAATAGCAGCTTAATGCTGCTGTGTTTCGTATGCTGAGTGTAGAGAACTGGATACCCTTTTTACGGGAAACGAAGCATTCCATCTTAGTCCTCACGGGTGACAACGCATCTGCATTTTGATTCGTAATCGAGGATAGATGTAGATATCTATGGGCCGCAGCAACTACTTACGATCATGTGGACTGTATGCTCGTTTATCACCCTTATTCTATTAAAAAAAAACCTGATCTGTGAGTCACATCGCTACCTTTGTTACAGTAGAGACGTTGAAAACTTCAATCTTTATGGCTTACAAGAATTTCCACGATTGTTCGACACAAATGTTGATGGGTTAGTTAGACATTTATAATAGTACTGCATTTTTGTTATGTTGATATACTTAATTACCAACATTAGTGTAATAAGCCTGATCTACCTTCTATACCTTAGCCTGAGATCCTCTAACCGTTTTTATGTAGTGGAGCTTGGCGGCAGCTATATTATGACTGCAGCATCAATTGGTCGGATTGACCGGGGTAGGGCCACGCGCTTACGGAATACCAGCGTGAAACGTCAGAATATTACTGTGTTTCGTATGGCGAAAGTAGCTAACCTTATTACTAGTAACAAGGCATTCCATCTTAGTTAACGTGTCTGCATTCGAGATCCTTAATCGAGAATAGGTGTAGATGTCTATGGGCCGTAGCATCCACTTAGGTGGATGCTACAGGTGGACTGTTCGCTTTTCATCCATATTCTGTAAAAAACTTACCCCATAAGCGTTACATGGCGGACATATATTTTTAAGATTTTTACATTATGCACGATTTACAAATACCTAAATGTTTTTATTTAAGAACTCTAAAATTGATTGTAATGGCTACCCAGTCTCGCAATGAGTGAAGCAAGTGTTTATATGAGTAACTAGCTGTTCCTCGCGACTTCGCTCGCGTTTTAGGGTTTTTATGTTTTTGTGCGGAACCCTAATTATTTTTCTAAAATAAAATTAGCCTAAGTTACTCCTTATGAAATCAGCTATCTGGCAATGAAAGTCCCGTCAAAATCGGTCCAGCCGTTTCGGAGATTACCCGGAACAAACAGACAGGCAGACAGACAGACAAAAATTTTAAAAATTGTATTTTAGTTGTAAGTACCGTATTTACAATCATAAGCATTTAGTAAAAAACTGTAATTTTTGCATTACAAACAGACACTTCAATTTTATTTATTTGTATAGATGTATAGATTAATCTCGGTAATACATTTCTTAGATATTTTTTGTAGAACAATATAACTTTTTGTTGACGTCCGATATTGTTATTAGAAATGAATAAGTGAAACATGGTCCATTGACTTTAGGGTAGAAAATTTTAGCTTTGTAATCAATTTCCATAATGTACGTAACTTTTATCAACTCTATATATTATATTCTTTATATAATAGTTCTTTCTCTTATACACGAGTTGCCAATTAGTTGGGAGTACTACAGGAAACTGTAGCCTGTGTATCGGTTAAAATTATGAGGCACGCTATTACGTGTACATATACGACAGAAGACCCAATCTCACCGATTTCTCAAGAAATAAAAATTGTATTTAACTTGCTCAATCTTGCAATATGTGCGAATAACTCCGTTTCAATTAGAAGATTTCCATTAATAAGGAAAATTACATTATTAATTATTGTCATATTATACATATTTCATACTCTTAGGTTAACAAATTGTTATTATCATGAAAGCCAAGCTGTTGGCAGAAGGAATGGCTTACGTGATGAGACATCATGTATTACAATATTACAGAGTTCAGCAACATTTGCCCTTTGACTATAAATAATAACAGTAATAAATACCTGTTAAGTGTTAGGCAAATTTAAATTAAATGGCTACGGTTTACATTAAGTTTAAGACGTGGTGACATTAACAAAGACAAATCTGTTAGTGGCTATTAAACTATATAATTGAATCATTATTGATATATTTACCGTTAAATAGCATACTTATGTTTAGCCGTAGGCGTGCCCAGTGAATTGAACACGGGTGCTTTTATGGCATGAATCATCCTATTTCCATTGTCACTACTGCCAATAACGTTACTTTGGCATACGATGATCGATTCATTGAATTACAACGCCGTAAGGGACCCAGAAATAGCAATTACAATAATACGATTATAACAAGCTATGTATGTACAACGAATTTTGTTTTGATTTTTTAAGAAACAAATCCTCATTGACATTTTATCCGTCAATTGTTTTTATCGTCTAATATTTTTTACCTTTACCCTTATTTTTCATATAATGCATTGAGATTCGACATGTTATCTGACACTATCACTGGAAAGTCCCCGACTTTCTAGGTCTTCGTTTCAGTTACTGTCTATATATTTATAACATTAAGTTTGTAGATATTTTTATAAATATTTTTCATTTAATCATTATAGTAAAATCAGTACAGACTAGTTTTTATATGTAACTGTTTGTCTGAATGCGAGCTATCTTCTTTTTGCAATGAAGAGACTATCTATGTTTTAGAGGAGTAGAATTTCAAAAGATTGGCATCGCCAAGTTTGGAGACTTTCTGTAGTGTGAGATTCACACGCTAAATCATAGCATTTCTTCGCGAGGACTTGGTTGGTATCTCTCCACAACTGTGCTGTTGTCAGCATACCGTGCATAAGCAGATCATAAATATGCAGCAGGAAGAGAGTTGCGGAGAGAACGGATCTTTGAGGAACACTGGCGTTAGTCGCCACAGGATCGGATGAGTAGCCATCAACAACGACTTAGAGAGACTGTTCACTAAGAGAATTCCTTTACCGACTGGGTAATAATCAGACCAAATAAGCCGTAGGCTGGAAACTTACTCAAAAAGATAATATCAAGGGAAACAGCAAGTGCTTGTCCACTGTTCTCGAGTACCTCGCCCCATACGTTCGTAGCATACGCTAGAAGTCACTGAGTAGGTCATTCTGTTCTAGATACGCTATACGCTTCATAATCTTGCAGAGTATGGCAGTAATTGAGATTGGCTATGGATATGGCATTAAAATTGTAATTTCTAAAACAGAATGTCCATTCTCTTATATTTTATCAATTATTTATATCTAGACCAAGTAAGTTTTGCTAGAAATGCCAATTAGTAGACAAGCGCGGGCTATCAAAGAAAAGCAATCTTTATTATTGTTACACGTTGAATGTCTGTTCTGATTTATCAACCATTTTTAAGAATATTCATGAAATGGGCGCTAACAAATATTTTCAGTTACATTGTAATGAAAATCCTTTCATAAATTAAAACATTTTGACTTACACTGTAAAGCGTTTAATAAATTTTAAGAAAATCTAAGACATTGCAAAATATGATGTTTCAAAAGTGCTTAGAAATTATCGAGAAAATAATATATCGAGGTATTGTCGGGGCCAAATACTTGTAAAATAAACTTAAATACTATCAGATCTATTAGCTGTTGTTGAAAATACTATCAGTCAACAGTCGGACTGAGTTAAGCAGTTGCGCGTTCATTAATCTTGTCGCACTGCCGTTTTATCATTAGCACCTCACCTTAAAATGTGCTAAATCCAAGTGCAATTTACGACAAATCGAAACTTAAATTTATTGTCACAAAGTACATTTTTATTTTTTGAGCAGAAAGCGACAGGAATGTAAATGAGTATATTGGATTGGCACCTGCGAGTCTGGTGCTGGGATGACGTCACACCAATCAAGTAGTCAACGTTATAAATTTTTACTACATCGTCAACATTTTACTGACTTTAACTACTTATGTTATATGAACCGCTTCACTCACATGATCCATATCCGCCATATCCTTGTTTTGGATAGCTGATTAATAATGTCTGCTATTCAAAACTATTATTTATCGGTCAAGCGGACTTAATCGTAGTGTAATCATAAAATGCTGCAAATTGAACTTTACGTACAAAACAACACGTATAAAAACCATCATTATTATAGCCATACACAAGTCGCCTCCTCCGCCTCCTCCGCCTCCTCCAAGGAATATCACAAAAGAGGTCGATTTCTGCGAGCACAATCCGCTCCATAGCACGCTAGCGGTGATATCGTGTATCAGATGCACGTGAGGAGATGTGTAATCTTTCAAACGCTGCTCAGCTGAGTTGGATCCGTTGATTGATCTCTCGGTTAGAACCGTACTTAACTAGTCGGTCAATTTTTGGTAAATAAACATACTCTACATGGCTACTCTAGTCCATGGACACCTACAACCAACTTCGTACAAAGAAGGCTATAAGATGCGTTGTCATTCCCGAGGATCAAAATGCAATCCCTAACAGCCTATAGTTATACTGCCTTCATACCCTTTAGACTGGAACTAATAGGAAAGAGGGTGGTCCCAGACGGAATTCTAGGTAGAAAACGAGATATGGACGTCACACGTAACCTTTGTCTTGTCGGTGTTCATTTTAAGACCAGTCAATGGTGTTAAGACATACATAAAAGCAGCAGATCATAGTGGCATGGTCCTCTAAGGACACTGCCATATTTACCATTTTGCCGAAAAATTGAAGGTGAGTGATGTATATGCCATTGCTGTTGATACCGAATCCTTTCCGGTTTCCATTAATTTTTATTCTTGAAAGCCTAACAAGTTTTTTATATCCTAATGATACTTGAACTCTTAAGCCTCATCTCTGCTATTCTTCGGGATTATATATAATATGATATTTAGATGTACGAATAATAGGTAATCACATCAAGTAATGTGGTGCATGGTACACGTTAATGAGGTAGATTTTGTGTCACAAGCGGCGAGCACACGGAATTGCGGAGGCTCAATATTCAACTATTCTATGTGGTTACGAGCGGGTATCTGAAACCAACCTTAACCGGTCTTGGCCCTTACGGTCGACTTTATGGAGGCAATTGTTTGATTTATTCCTCTTCAAATTCATGTTGCAACTGCGTCGCGTGCTTTTGTTGGTGACTTCAGTGTATAGTGTTTAATATTTGTGTGACATTCGTTTGTAAGAGTTTGAATATTCATTCAAGTTAAAAATATGATATATACACTGGTATCTCGACAGAACTTTTTTAGTATATACTTCAAAATCGAACTTTTAACTAAAGATTTATGAAAATAATTCTTAAAAAATTAGAAGCGCTTAGCGCGATGAAGATGCATGTACATAAAACGATTTATTTGTTTTTTTTTAATTAACATCTTATTTTTATTTAAAAATTTGTCTTATTTCGCATAATTCGCATCGCTCATTTCGTATGAATGCCTCATTTGTCTGGTGGTCGTAAGTGCGATAAGAGTTTGAGCTCAGGTCGTGATGAAACTAGTTTTTGAGTTATTTCCACGAAGATCAGTAGCAGCTCTCACTTCCGTTCAGATTTCAATAGAGAGGGAGGCTGGGTGCTACTAAATGCTTGATTAATAATTAAAAAAGCTGAAGGTACTCCGGGCTAACTCTAAATCGGGACATCAATCACACAATGTAGGGCGACATTTCAATAGATGGTGTGACGACCTAGTAAGACATGCAGGAAGTCGATGGATGCAGGTGGCTCAGGACTGTATTTTGTGGCATTCCTTGGGGGAGACCTTAGTACAGCAGTGGTTCTGTAAAGGGCTGTAATGATAATGAAGATGATGATTTTAGGTACACTATCTTATCAGCAAGGGGCAAGAAACCAAATAAACAGAATTTGAAGAAATACTCGCCTAGTACACGTCTGGCAATCATTCTTAAGGTATATATGCCAATATTAAGAACTTTAAATAAATATAGAAAATGTTATACTAAATGCTACCCAAGTTTATTTGCACCTATGGAGTTTGCCTTCTGAAGTTGACGTTATATTTTTTTCATTATGATAATACTTTGTAATTGAAAATGAAATATAAATTCAAATCCACTTACAATCGATACTGATACATTTACACAATACAGTAAAACCAAACATTAAGCACCGAGACGAAGGCACCTACGATTCCCACCAGCGTTACACAATCGCAATGCTGTTAGCAGTTATCTGGATTGTTTATATCTCTCAAACTACATCCTACTTTACCTCCGATCTTATTACATAATCGGTGCATCGAATATGAATTAGTTATCACGAATGAGTGCCTTAGTGTCGTATACTTCTGACATTATAAAATCTACGTGTGCACCTTCATTGATACAGCGCAGCGTGTTTGGAGAAATAAGATTCTTCTTCTTTTTCTTTAGCAGTTTAACTTTTGCTGTTAGGCAAATATCAACTGATGTACATGTGTCATTTCCGTAGGTAGGAGACTCAGATGACAGATAGTTAATTTTGAAAATAATAATATAATAAAATTAAAATAAATAATTTCGAAAATTAAAGTATGTTTCACGTTAACATTTATAATAATACTAGCTGTTCCTTGCAACTTCATCTGCGTGTAATTTGTTACGATTGCATTTCATGGGTTTTATTTATTTTGCACGGAACCCTAATTCTTTTTCTAAAATATAAAAAGTATAAATTACTTCTGATATCTACCAGTGAAAGTCCCGTCAAAATTGGTCCAGCCATTTTGAAGATTAGCCGGAACAAACAGACAGACAGACCGAGAGACAGGCAGATAAAAATTATATAAATTGTGTTTTTGTTATAAGTACCGTATATACTTTCACATGCATTTAGTAAAAAGCTGTTATATTGACATTACAAACAGACACTTCAATTTTATTTATTTGTATAGATATAATAATAATAATGTCCTCCAGACATACCGAATTTCGGTTACGGCGGTCAGCCTCAACGGAGACTATTCCTGCGCGGGAAATGATTATAGTGTATACACAAGCACAAGTGCATTCTCTATTCCCTTACTCTTATAGTTCGATGAGACGGGAAACGACACGAACGGAGAGTGATCAGGCGTAGGATCTACGGCTTTACGTGTTTTTCGAGACACAGGGGTAAAACACTGCCAAGTTCCTGACTCCTGGCTGCTACTGAGAATTTCTCGATAAATAAACCCAATAACTGATTTTGACCCGAACCGGTATTTGGACCTGGAACCTCATGATCAGCAAACGCATTTAGGACCACTATACCAACGAGAAAGACGTATAATAAAAAAATATAACGATTTATCCTTTGAAAGCGACGTAAAAGAGTGTATCATCTAATTTCAATATAGAGGGAGGCTGGGTACTACCACCTGCTTGGGATCCTGTAATTAATAAAATTAAAATTAAACCTAAGCATACCACTGCAAGACTTCAAGACACAGTAAGTTCATTCTGCGTAGATCAGACTAAAATTAATAATTAAAAAACTGAAGGTACTCCAGGTTAACTCTGACATTGGGACGTCAATCAGCTCGGTCCCCCGTGACCATGGGTGCTATAAAGCACCCGAAACGTCGGGAATTAATAAAAATAAGTTAATTAAACGCGATAGAATCCGTAAAAGTAGTTTTATTCAATGCATCATCCAGTCCTCATTCCGTAAGTGTTCTAGTTGTTGATAATGGAAAATGCTATAAAAAACCTGCGGTCGTCTTTGTTGTTGATATAAACATCTTATACATTTTCGATATAGCATACGTAAGACAGCGCAGGAAGAGCAGCGTTAATAATGATTTAAATGTTTAACCAAATCGTTTATTCATCTACGAAAACGTTACATTTTATGTACTTATACACTGAGAATTTCTCATAAACCAGGGAGCGTTTTTCATATATAAAATAAACACGGATTACTGTCTTAGCCTAGAAACAATTAGTTGCAGTTGGTTCCGTGGCGAAATCGAGCTCGAATTTCGAAATCGAAATCCAAATGCATAGCTATTGCACTACCGAATTAAAATAATCATCGTCATCATAATCAACATTGAGCTCAAAGAGTTAACTATTGGATTAGTCGTTATCGCTACGCCTAGCACTAAGTAGCGATTGCAGCCAGCAATAGTTGTTAGTGAAATCTGAAATCAGAAAGTAACGTCATTAGGGTGTGTACTGCGTGTTCAACTCTGTCTATTACAGTATCTCAGAAATATACTAAAAAATATACTATTTCCATATGTTCAATTTTACATAACGGAGTACCAAATTGTGCAATTTGAGGATTTAATTTAATAATATTCAAATTTGTGTATCATATAAAATATCTTTATAATGAATTTTCAGTTTTTTTTCAATTGTTATTTAATGTTCTAACTTTTGTCTTATATCTCATATTTTTAGCAGAAAAGAGGATTTGTTAATATCTAATTAAATATCGTAAAAAAAAAAACTACGTTAATATAGTCTTGTCATATGTTTTTAATTTAATATTAAAATACTTATATACTTTCCGAATGCACAACAGATGTGAGTTTGTCAGAAATGGGACAACGAATATTACTCGTAATGATGAAATCGTTGTAGCAAGGCGTTGAGGAGAGACGACTTAAAAGCTATTTCGCACAAGAAATTACTTGCAAGCATTAATTTTCTGAATCGCCTCTGTCGTTTGGAATATTACTGCAATTATTTTCTGTTTCCGATATGTGGTTTTTGCTATAGCATACTTATTACAAATGTATGAGGGTTTTATTGCAATGTGAAAGTATGGTTTTCTATCATTAATATTTTTGTAAGCACGGATTTTTTTAATTTTAGTCTTTGTAATGATAATACGTATTTATAATACACTATATCTATGTTCATCACTGCCAGTGACTGCTAAAAGCTGTCAGGGCCTTTTAGTGAAAATAAATGCAAATGTGAACAACGAAATATCATTTTAACCTTTACTTTTTTAAACAACGAAATGTCATTTTAACCTTTACTTTTTTAAACTTCTGTATAGATGAAAGTTAAAAGAAATGTACTCATTTACACTACACGATATTACACTTACACTACACTACATTACTTACAGTTTTCCAATGACTTATATCCGATTTATGCCGTGTTGTAGTTTAACAATATCCACTACTACACATCCTCATACGAGTGTCGTAAGAGGTACCGGAGAAAATCATGCCCGGAGATGGCAAGCAGTTTCCGCCTAATTACAACCAGAAAATAAAAAACTGGCTGCCAACCCGGCTGCCAATCGTAGCAAATAAGGCAAATATCTCCCTTATAAAACAATCTATGGAGAGACCTATATTCAGCAGTGGGTTTTAGTAGGCTGTAATAAACGAATAAATTAATATCAAATTTGATACAGTGGATAATAGATGTATCAAGATGGGTACCGTTTAGGGTAGCGTCAAACCTTCTCGTCTATCATACGTCTTAAAATTTAAAAATCAACCTTTAAAACCAGTACATGTTGACAGTTATGATTTATAGGGCCGAATCCTTGGTTTTTACTTGATTTCGAACTTGGTCCTTAACAGTTGTTTTTTTTTTATAGAATAAGAGTGACAAACGAGCACACAGTCCACCTGATGTTAAGTGGTTGCTGCGGCCCATAGACATCTACATCTATCCTCGATTACGAAACAAAATGCAGTTGCTTTGTCACCCCTGATTACTAAGATAGAATGCCTAGTTTCCTGTAAAAAGGGTCTCCGGTTCTCTACACTCACCATACGAAACACAGAAACTTTGCAGCTACTATTTTACGCCGGTATTCTGTGAGAGCGTGGTCTTTCCCCGGTCGAGCTGACCCATTCGTGCTGTAACTATACCAGTAATATAGCTGCAGCAATTGCTCTGCCACTTAAAAATGGACCAAGTTCAAAATCAAGTAAAAGAGTACAGCGCGGAAAGCTATTTTCGGAATTTCTTATCGTGATAAAACCGCGTATTGGATCTCCACTTAACTATAAGGTTAATTAATATAGCCCATAGATTCACAGTTAGCTTACAATAGGCCGAACCACTGAGCATGGATCTGGAAAAAGGTTCCTAAGTCTTATGTGCAGTGTAGGGAAACTGCTATTAGATTTAGGGGTCTACTGATAAAGCATACAGAAAATCTTTTTTCGATTTAGGGGTCCGTTTGCGAAATATTTAGCTTTGAAGTGATATTTTTCATTAGAGTCGTGTCCCCCCCCCCCCCCTCTACCAACTATACCGCAATTTTTGGAAATGTGAAAGTATACACGATAGTAGTATATATAATGAACTTAAAAGGAAAACTATCACAGCTAAGTAGAATTAAGAAGTTAACGAGTAATAGCCGACCAACTGAAATGCACTTGGATAAGAAAAAATTTCGTTACAACTCCATAAAAATGACCTAAAAATAGCTGCATTATAACTTTGTAATACTATTGTAAACTCTTAAAATAAGTATTTTATGAAGAAAACGACTTATATGCATTACTACTATAGCTTTTCTTTTTCATTTGCGAGATAGGCAGGAAGGACCTTTCTTACTTAGTTATTTACTTACTAGTTTCACTTCTTTTTTAGTTGGTAGTTATTGAAGGCCTCATTCAATGTATTCATACAACATATAGCCTCATAGTTTCATTCGTCATACTCTTGGTTTACGCGGGCGACCACAGGATAATTTAGGGCAGTGGGGGTTTACCTGAAGGTTCGTTACAGTCATATATGTATATTTAGGGTTGGAATATATAGATAGATAGTCAACTATGATCACTTTACCTTGTACCTTGGCATGTGAATGTTTTGATGTAAATTGTATTATTTTCAAAAACGAAAAGATTTTTTTTATATTTTTTTTTGAATACCACTCCCCATAAATCTGATTTGAAGATAAGTCCTTCAGTTACGGGCGCAAATAGAAAGCTACATATTTGGGCACATTTTGGTCGTTATAGCGGTCAAACCGCGAGCTCACTTATTATGCTCATTATCAAGAAAGCACACGTATTGTGACAGGCAACTACGGAACCCTATTGTGTGAGGCCCCACACGCCTGTTTGCCTGTTTTTTTATATCTCAATATAATCGTCACAATTGTGAAAGCATCGTTGGTCTATAGTTTTTATATTTTTTTATAGAATAAGGGTGATAAATGACAGTCCACGTGATAGAAGTGGATATTGTAGCCCAAAGACATCTATATTTATAGTCTATTAAAAATCAAAATGCAATACGTTGTCACCCTTGAGGACTATGACAAAATATCTCGTATGCAGAATCTATTGGCATACACCTAAATATACGGCAACGGCAGAATTAATACCGCACCGTGGTAAAAATAAAGTGGTGGTGGTAAATAAAGTAAAAATATAAAACTTCTTAGGCTTTCAGATGAGGATGTCAGTTATTGAAGTTGTCATAGGACAAGTATTGTGCTTCGCCTACGAACTAGAAGAGGCCTACACTGATTAGAATGACGTAAGCGTTAAACTCGCATATCTAAGGCAAGAGAATCTTTTGCGATGATTTAGATCAAATTATGTTTATAAACGTGATCTGTCTGACGGGACACGATTGATGTGAGGTAGATTGCATCATTGCTGACGTCACTCGCCAACCATTCCACTAGACATTCGAGTCGGGTTGCGCCTGTGATATAATTGGAAATAGAAATCTAAATATGCCCTTCAATACTGTGAACTTTATGTGTATAATACAGACACTATAGTTTTATTTTAAAATAGGAACTAATATGAATTATTTTCATTTTTGATGTTAAATTTTCGTAAATGTTAATATTTATTCATTTTCATTTTCAGAGGCAGAAAAAGTTGATTATATTTGAAGAAAAAAATTAGTGTTCAAATTGCAACTTTACTCGCTGATATTTTACATTCTTGGTGGTGATCTACATAGTGAACAAAATAAAATATGTTTCTATTACGTGTGAGGTTCGCAATATGCACTGGAGTAATGTAGTTGATTTTTATCACATGTTTATTGCTTCTTCATCTCTTAGTTATGAGAGAAAAAACCTGTGCCCAGTAGTTGGACCTTAACTTTACTTTTTATTTGTAGGTTGTATTAGAAAACATTGAATTTTGCTAGTTAGTTCCGTAGGCTCTCGATATCACTGAATACTAATTACTACGATTCACTGAATAAAAATATTTTGATAATTGGCAGTGAAATCAATGACAGTTTGTCTGACGATCAAGAACAAAATTAAAAAACTTATGTTACTGTAAAACATAACATTTTAATGACACATATAATGTAATTACCGTGTGAACTGTAACCATAACCATTATTTTGTAAATTTTTTCAAAACTACAATAAACTTCTACTGTATTTTATCCATCTAGGAACTTTCAAATACAAAATCATAGTCTTTTTCACCGAGTGGAAAATCTTCTTTATATATGATTTTACTTTTGTACCAGTGATAATACTGGCAATTAATATTGATAAAAGATTTTTTTGAGGCACTCAAGTACTCTAACTCCTAGGTCAAGCGTTGAGCTTGACCTTGGAGTTAGAGAACTTGAGTACTGTGCCACTGGTACCGGATTCGTATTATAGTCAATTTTTATATATTTATGCAAAAGAAGAAATTGCTAGTGTAGTGCCCCTACGAGAGTATATATTAGTGTTAAGGTAGAATAAGTAATTATAAAATAAGTAAGTAATTTCTTGTTACATTTCCATAGTAACTTTATTTTAAAGCAGTATTTAAGCCAGAAACAGTTTACTGCTGTAGACGTATAGCTTCCTATGAAGTAAGATTTGCCAAAACACGTTATATTTGTGTGTGGATAAGTGACAGCCGTACACGATACCTATAAAATAAGGCCATCTGTTAAAGTGATATAAATAAATAAAATAGTTTACTCGTTTCTTCCTCAAATTCATGTTGATTTATTAGTTCTCATTTTTGCATTTGCACCAGCATTTTGCACCTGCCTACAATTTTCGTTGTCTTCCCTTTTAGATTGCTTAGACGGCTCCGTGGCGCAGTGGCTTAGCAATGAGTTGTTGCGCTGGGGGCCGCGGGGTCGAAACCCGCACGGAACAATTATTTGTATGGCCTACAAATAATTGTTCCGGGTCTGGTTGTTTGTCCTCGTGCAATTTACGTTTGTAAACTGCCTCCACGACACAGGAGAAAATCCTAGTGTGGGGGTAACGTTTTTAAAAAAAAACGCGTAACCTTTTTCAATGTGTAATATTTAAGAATAAATAATAAAATCAGTAGGAATTCTAAAATACAATTTTGATAGTTATATTTCACAGGTAATTTGTGACAGACCTACCGACCAATCTGATCTAAATAATATTAAACATAATATTATGAAAAAAAGGAAAAAAAAAGTACGATATGCTTATTTTAAGCACGGCCCTAAGCCATCTGCATCCATCAAACTCCTGCATGTTTTACCTACCTACTATCTACACTTAACTTACCGGTACGACGCAGCCGTTCGTGAATCTTTCGTCACTATCCATGGTCAACTCGTCGAGCTATATGTATGGGCACTGCCAGCTTACTAATTTCTTGGGCTATGTCAGTTACTTTTTCAGCTGTGAATATCCTTCCTCAGGCAGGGAAACTCTAAACATAACCCTCTCCATATCTCGCTGAGCGACTTTAAGCTTCCTTATACGGCCTGCAATGAAGAACCAGTTTGTGTGTCATTGTTTGGGGGAGGCCTATTTTCAGCAGTGGATTTGTGAAGGGCTGTGAATGATTATAGTAAAAGCTTATTATATATTGGTCAAATAATATGTTTGAATAAATACCGGTAAAAATATTTTATCCACAAGTATATGTAGTAAGTGTTGACACCCCGTAGTATAGTAGTGCATTCTAGGCACGTACAAAGAGCGGGCGCGGTCTCAAATACTGATTTATTTGCGGAATAACTAAACCATACTAACATTGGTAACAAACTGGGTATTATGAATGCCATTCAATAAACTATTTAGTATCAAATATTTACTAACGTTATAATGTTTAAAGCAATGAAATTTATAATTGCTAGCTCTATTAAAATCATTATGCTGATATTGACTTAAATGTTGCTATTTCTAGTTACAAGGATAGTAACGGGTTGACTTTTATATTTTACATCCTAACTTAGCCATAATATTCCGAATGTGACTGTATACGCTTCTTAACGTGGTAGAGCCATGCTGCAGCTATATTAATAGAGTAGGTGTTGCACGAATGGGTCGGCTCGACCGGGGAAGGTCCACGCTCTCACAAAATACCAGCGTAAAACAGCAGCTTAATGCTGCTGTGTTTCATATAGTGAGTGTAAGACCCGGAGACCCATTTCACTGGAAAAGAGGCATTCTATCTTAGTGCTCACCTCTCGGATAATATGGCAAAAAATTTTTAAAAATATTCACCTGCCAACTTGCCTGCTAAGTATGACAATTTTATACATTAATATCCCCCGAATTGATTCAATTAATTTGAATCCGACACTATATCAGCCAACTTAAAAATATATTGATAATGCTCTAACAGTCTATATATATTGGCTAATTAGTGACTGCGGTTATATTTTTATTTCGTGGTCGGTGCTTAACACGCCGCAAGGTTGTAAATAAACTCCATAACATCTTGATAGACAGGCGATGCAGACTGATATTAATTTCATTCCTTCTACTATGTGTCAACGCTGCTACCTCCCTATCATTTATAAGATATAAATCATCGCGGATAATCAACTTTGATGCGGTTAATATGAACTAAATTGCGTAGGTAGTTGTAGTTCGATACTCAATCGATCGATAAATTTATTGAAACGTTATGGAAACAGCTGTCTTGCTTCATCAGAAATGAGATGTATACCAATATTAACTTTGAATAGATTGTTCCATTTGATAGAATAATCTAGAAACAGTTTTTGTGTCAACTTATTACTTTTAAATGGTTTTTAACGAGTACTGAGGGCAATAAAGCTCTCATTTCCAACAATAAATGCTCGGGGTTGCATGAAGTATTAAATACCTTTAGAATTCATAGGAATGTCTACATAAATAAAAATTAGGTATAACTGTTTTAGGAAACTACGTAACTTTGTACAAAATTATGCTTTAAAATTTTGAATTTAAAGCCCTCAAGTAATTATTAAACCTTGCACTGGTAGGATTTTTCAATAATGATCATTTTGTTTCATCATTATCATCATCATCATCATCATTAAAGCCCTTCATAAGTCGCCTGCTAAATAGAGGCCTCCCCCAAAGAATGCCACACAGCACGGTCTTGAGCCATCTGCAGCCATTGACTTCCTGCATGTCTTACCAGGTCGTCACTCCATCTAGTGACTGGGTGCCTACCGGTTTGGTTCGTTCAACACTAATTCATCGATATTACATTTTTCCTTACAATTTTTAAACGGTTATATTTATAATATAAATAAAAATAGATTCTAAATTTTAGAATAGAAATTGCATAAAATATTACAAAATTCTTATAATTTCCTCTCAATATACTTTATTACCTATTTTTTTCATAACTTTCTCCACTATAATTTCTGAGATACGGAGATCTTATTTATTCTGTGCGTGAGCAGTATTAGAGCTATTTATAGAAGAAATCAAATAATGCTTCATCATTCATCATCATCATCATCATCATTACAGCCATTCATAAGTCCACTGCTGAACATAGGCCTCCCCCAAGGTAGTTGTTGGGAACACTAAGCTCGAAGTTGTTGACGAGTATGTTTACCTGGGACAAATAGTCCGACTAGGTAAGTCCAACTTCGACCGAGAGGTCAATCGACGGATTCAACTCGGCTGGGCAGCGTTCGGGAAACTACGACACATCTCTCGTCAGACATTCCTCAAAACCTTAAAACGAAATTATACAACCAGTGCGTGTTGCCAGTGATGACTTCCGGATCTGAGACATGGTCCTTCACTGCTGGCCCTATGAGGAATCTCAAGGTTGCTCAGCGAGCTATGAAGAGGGCTATACTCGGAGTTTCTCAGCGTGTTAAACTTAGAAATGAGGATATCTGCAGTAGAACCAGAGTGACCGCCATAGCCCAACGGATTAGTAAGCTGAAGTGGCAGTGGGCCGGCCATATAGCTCAAAGAACCGACAACCGATGGGGTTGAAAGGTTCTTGAGTGGCAGCCTCGTACCGGTAGGTAAAGTGTAGGGCGACCCCCCACGAGATGGAGTGACGACCTGGTAAGACATGCAGGAAATCGATGGATGCAGGTGACTCAGGACCGTGCTTTGTGGCATTCCTTGGGGGAGGCCTAAATAATGCTTAATATGATACATTTCTTAAAATACCACCTAACACGATTGTTTGAAAAGGTTTTATAAACTTTTCTTTTTCGTTCCTTTTCTACCTTATGGCTTTGATTGACTTACTTTTTATAACTAATGCCGAATTTCAGCCATCTACATGTTATATATAGTAAAAGAAGAACGTCTCTGATAATAGATAGGCAGGCATAGATAAGAGTTTCGTTTGGTCTATTTTGATACGAAAAACTGAAAAGGTGATAAAAAAGTGAAAATATAGAGGACTGGAATGGTATTTGATCTTCTCGTCTAGCTAGTATAAAATATGTGGTTATTGCTATTAACATACCTTATTTTTATAGAAGTATCATTTATTGCGAATATATCAGCTGCCAATTTTTGTACACAAATGGTGAAATTTTACAATAAATTATGTCGCTTTAAATGTACATATTTAAATTCTAGAAGATAAGAATATTTATTGCACAAAACAAAGGTACAGGTACATGCTTGCACACCGCCTGCAACTTTACAAGGCGCAGGTTCGGCCTCACATGGAATACTGTTCCCATCTCTGGGCAGGGGCTCCCCAGTGCCAGCTCCTTCCACTTGACCGCATCCAGCGCAGAGCGGCTCGAATCGTCGACGACCGAGCCCTTTCTGATCGGCTCGATTCATTGGCACTGCGAAGAGATGCTGCATCCCTTTGCATTTTCTTTCGCATCTACCATGGGGAGCGCTCTGAGGAATTGTTCGGATTAATCCCAGCCGCCAAATTTCACGAACGCACATCGCGGCAGAACTCCCGATTCCATCCACACCATCTGGATGATTGGCGGTCCACCACTGTGCGATTTAAAAGATGTTTTCTTCCTCGCACGACTTCCTTGTGGAATCGATTGCCATCAGCGATTTTTCCGGACCGATACGACTTAGGGACCTTCAAGAAAAGAGCGTACTCCTTTTTAAAAGGCCGGCAACGCATCTGCAATTCCCTCCCTGGTGTTGCAGTTGTTCATGGGCGGCGGTAGTCACTTACCATCAGGTGAGCCGCATGCTCGTTTGCCCCCTCTCCTATAAAAAAAATGCTTTAATAATAAAAATAACAAGAAATAAAGTTTCGAATTTATACATACAACCTAATACAACTTAGTATTGCTTTTTCTCCCATCCTTCAAATTCGTACCGTGCAATAAGGAACTTCGTTCCAAAATATTGGGAACATTATTCAGTGAGAAAACAGAGGAATACGTTTGTGTGTATTGTAGTTAACTCTCCGGATATTAAATAACAGACTAGTGAAATAAGTAAAACTTGTAAAATCCTTATTAAAAATAGAAGAAGAAGAAGAATATATTACGTGGTAGAGCTATGCTGCAGCTATATTAATAGTATAGTATAGAGGTGACTGCGCAAAAGAACTGAGATCTACACCGGCCACTATCAGCGTCTTGCTCTGCGTTTTGTTGGGGGCGATAACCTAAGCTGATTGGAAACCCTCTTTTTAAAATTCCAACACCTACGAATAAAAAACAAAACAATAAAGTGAAATTCAATTGAAAAAATTCACTGACAGATATTTTATAGAATTAGAGTGACAAACGAGCACACAGTCCACCTGATGGTAAGTGGTTGCTGTGGCCCATAGACATATACATCTATCTTCGCTTGCGAATTAAAATACAGATGTGTTGTCAACCATGAGGATTAAGATAGTATGCCTCTTTTCCTGTAAAATAGGTCTCCGTTCTCCGGTCTCACCATACGAAACACAGCAGCATTAAGTTGCTATTTTACGCTGGTATTCTGTGAGAGCGTGGTCCTTCCCCACTCGAGCTGACCCATTCGTGCTACAACTATACTATTAATATAGCTGCAGCATGGCTCTACCACGTAAGAAAATTATTATTAATTTCCCTTTTATTGACTTTATTGTAAAAATACTAAAATGCTTTACAAATATATTGTTTATTTACTAATAAAACCATCTATCTGGCATGGATTTAGTAAAAATCAAACTGTCTGGTTTTATATTGTAAATAGGTAAAATACAAAATTTTCATTTGTACGAATGGTATTGTATGGTCCCATTAGTCAGATATGTCGCATTCCAAGCATCAATATAAAAATAAATAGCAAAAGTGCATCCGACTTTAACTCATTCTCGAAAACATTGCTACAATCAGCATTTACCTCTATAATTAGCATACACACGACCAACAGCCGATATTGACGGGTATTGTTTCGTCATCACCAGGCAGCGAAGTTTGATTACAGCATTTTTGAATGAATTTTCGCCATTAAACAAAGAAAAAGAGGTAAGATAGATAAATAGAGAAAAAAAGTGTATTTGTAAGCACAAATAAAAAACAAACTCGAGAAAAAAATAACATTATACATGTTATGTGGCTTTATAAAGTTACATAAAGTTAACATAAAGTCCTACAGGATGGCAGGCAACATAAAGTTATCCAACTTAGTATAATTCTGCAGTAGCAGTACCGTCACAGCTGTTATTAGGCTGTTTTCATTTCGATAAGGCGAGTTGGCACTTGAAGAATTTTTTTATTGAATAAGGTGACAAGCAAGCACACACCCCACCTGGATTGTGGATGCTTTGGCCCATAGACATCTACAACTATCCTTGATTAAGGATCAGATGCGTTGTCACCCCTAAGGACTAAGATGGAATGCCTCGTACTCAGTAAAAAGGGTCTCCGGTTCTCTAGACTCACCATATGAAACACAGCAACATTAAGCTGCTATTTTACGCTGACATTCTGTGAGAGGGTGGTCCTTCCCCGGTTGAGCTGACCCATTCGTGCATACAAGCATAATGTAGCTGCAGCATGACTCTACTACGTATAAATGTTGGCATATTTCCCATTGCATTTTAAGTACAACAAAATAAACCTTTTTTTTCTCCTCACAAATACTGGTTTAAGCTGCTGCTTAATCCACAACCCGGTAGCCGCTGACTATTCCAAACTTATCTAATGAGGACTCTTGTACAATATTCTTATCTTACTCAGCGCAAGCTTTGCAATTAAGCACAAACGTGTTCACGACAATACGCCATTGATTGTGTCACAATGATTTACTGATCAAAGTTATTTCTATCAATGTAACAATCAGTGTTATCAAGTTTAACCATTTTCAGAGTTTCTTAAGTATTTATTTGTAGATTCGTAACCGCAGTGCGTGGCTAAGTAAAAGAACAAATGAATATTTGTTAAACCGGATAGTTTTTATGTATTATTTTTTTAAATAACTTAACCTCCATCGTCAAATTTTCTCCTTTGTCGTGGAAGCTTACGTCGTCCTAATTTACACTATAATTATCATTATCATGATCATAATCTCTCGAACTGCATGTCTTCCCAGGTCATTAGTTCCGCCATACATTTCTTCCACCAGTACGAGGCTGCCACTCAAGACTTTTCATCGGTTGTTATATCCTCGAGCTATATGGCCATCACATTGCTACTTTAGCTTGCGTTCTTTTACGCTTTCTTTGGATAATGTTAATTACTATAGTTACTCTTGTTCTTCTGCGGATATCTTTATTTCGAATTCTGTTATGCAGAGAAAATCCGTGCTTCTCCCCCACATCTAGCTAAGTGATCTCACGCTTTCTCACATGGCTAGCAGTGAAGGACCACGCCTCAGTTCCACTGTATCTCATTAGACTACCCGGAACGTCAGTGCTTCACATTAGCGTTATGTTCTTTTACATTGCATGGACCTTTTTGTTTGTACTTTGTAAGAGAGACCACATTCACAATCAAGCTTATATATCCCTTCATCTTGTAGAGGAATACTACAACTGACGGGTCGTAAGAACCGATTAACCTTCTTCAACGGCTCGTTGTATTTTTTTATATTATTTTTTTATTTAAAAAACATTACCAACACACTAGGATTTTCTCCTGTATCGTGGAGGCAGTTTACAAACATAGATTGCACGAGGACAAACATCCAGACCCGGAACAATTATTTGTACAAATTCTTGTTCGTGCGGGATGTTCTTATGGCAGCCCGCTTCAAGATGTAACCATTCTTGTCTGTGACTCCTCTAACATATGGTAGTACAGCAGTCCCTCGCTCAATTGTTGCCAGTTTCACTTGGTCACAGTGACTGTAACGTAGGCGCGGGACCCAAAGCTTATTGTCGTACAAGACTCCCTTGACATGCTGTAGGTTGGCGGGCAGATGTTTACTATCGCAGATCCCTTGTGCTCTATGAAACAATGATTTTCTCATGGTAGCTAAGTATACACCGCTGTAATCGTAACATAGCGTACCCAGAGTACCAAAGTAGCTACAGAAACCAATTATTTTCTATTATATGTACACGAGTGCACCAGGATCGTTTTTCATACAAACTAGACTGAACGAGAGCGCAGAAGCTGCGTTCACTCAGTACGTACGAAATTGTTTAAAAAATTTTGGTACATATACCGAAGAAAATTTCGAAATCATAACAGCTTTTCACAGGTCCACTGCTGAACATAGGCCTCCCACAAGGAATGCCATAAAGCACGGTCCTGAGCGACCTGCATCCATCGTTTTCCTGAATGTCTTACCAAGTCCTTATTCCATCTAGTGGGGGGCCGCCCTATACTTCACCTAGCGGTACGAGGCTGCCACTCAAGAAATTTCGAAAAATTATGTAATACCGAATATCTTATATACTCAGGGGTGACAATAAATCTTCAATTTGTTACCTGGTAGAGCCATGCTATAGATATATTATAGTTGTAGCACGAATAGGTCAACTCGACCGGAGAAGGATCGTGCTCTCCCAGAATACCATCGTAAAATAGCATCTCAATGTGGCTGTGTTTCGTATGGTGAGTGTAGAGAGCGAGAAATCCCTTTTACTGAATACGAGGAATTATATCTTAATCTTCAGGGATGATAACGCATGCTCATTTTTTTCTAAATCGAGGCTAGATGTAGATGTCTATGGGCTACAGCATCCACTTAACGGAACGGATAAAGTGCAACAAGCGTTTGTTTAAATAAGACATTTGAAAGCACTTTCGTGCTTTACTGGCTGACACTTGTTACCGTGTTAAGTAATTTTGAAAATTGTTAATTTGTCTTAACGCACATGAAACTCGGTGTGGAATGTGGCCTTACCATTTGACAGTCATTTCTAGTAAATGTAGAAATAACTGATGAATATCTTTTGTTTCCTGTTTTTCTTTAGCAGTTGTGTTTAAATAGTTAAATAACATGTAATGTTTTAGACGTACTTTCCTTTTCTTGAGAGGTCTTTTATTTGCATAATCGTCTATTTTTGGAGAGGCTTATGTTCAGCAGTCTTACCAAACTTTTCATTTCATGTGATAATTAGTGGTAGAGCCACTCGGCAGCTTTGGCTGTCGCACGGATGGGCCGGCTCGAACCGGGGTGGTGCCACGACCTCATAGAAAACCAGCGTGATGTAGAGGTTTACCTCTGCGTTTTGCTTGGTGAGTGCAGGTGGCCGGAGCCCCTTTTTACTGGAAATGAGGCATTCCATCTTAGTTCTCACGGGTGACAACGCATCTACATTTTGATTTGTAATAAAGGATAGATGTAGAAGTCTATGGGCCGCAGCAACCACTTACCATCAGGTGGACTGTGTGCTCGTTTGTCACCTTATCCTATAAAAAAAATATAAACTTATTTTCACAACAATTGTAGTAAAGTTACAGAAAATTCATTTCACAGCTGATCTTCGGTCATTACTGAGAGGGTTATGGAGTAATTAGTCCTCCGTACTGCTCCAGTGCTTTTTGAAGAACATCAAATGTTCTAGAAAAATATTTTATTGCTCAGACGCCAACTTCTTAGCGATGTTTTTCTTTTATGCCGAACGTATGGTACGCAACCTATGATTAAAGAACAGTTTCACAATGTGGGATTAAAATCAAAGTAATGCATAATTATTTTTTTCATTGTATTACCAACAAAATTAAAAAATGTATGAAAAAGTTTTTTGTGCGTTCATGGACTTGGAAAAAGCTTATGACAGAGTGGACAGGAATGTGTTATGGAAAACACTGAACTTATTTGGGTTGAGCGCTGGCTTGATACAGGCATTAAGGTCTCTTTATAGGGACTCTAGCTCTAGTGCTTGTGTCAGGATCAACGGGGTCTACTCGGACTGGTTTGGCATTCATAAAGGTGTCAGACAGGGATGTGTGGCTTCCCCGTGGCTGTTTAACCTATTTATGGACAGTTGTTTGCAAACTTTGAAAGTTGAAGAATGTGGGTTGAGAATGGGTGAGTCAACCGTCAAATGCCTTTTGTACGCCGATGATCAAGTCATATTTGCATCGTCGGCGGCCGAGTTGCAAATGATGGTTACTTTAATGAATTGGTCATTGAAAGAAAGGGGTATGAAAGTGAACGCAAGTAAGACGAAAGTGATGGTTTTTGAAAGAGAAGAAAGTAAAACTTTATGTGAAATAAAAATAGAAGGGGAGTTGATTGAGCAAGTGGATGACTTTGTATATTTGGGATGTTTATTTAGCAGGGATGGCAGATATGACAAGGATATAGAACGACGAGTGAACGCAGGTAATAGAGTGAATGGCCCCATTCTTCGTTCATCTACACGCTATTATGAGGAGTCAGAATGTGTCAACTTAGGCACGTATGGCAATTCATAATGCTGTGTTAGTCCCTACTTTAATGTATGGTAGTGAAAGTTGGGTCTGGCAGAAGAAGCATGAGAGTAGAATAAATGCTGTAGAAATGCGGTCCTTAAGGAGTATGCTAGGGCTGAATCTGAATAACAGGGTGAGAAATAGTGTGATAAGACAAAAGTGTGGTTTGCAAGATGACGTTGTGACAAGGATTAAGAAAGGAAATCTTCGGTGGTTTGGTCATGTAGAAAGAATGAACGAGGAAAGAGTGACAAAGCAAATTTATGTTGCAGAAGTGAACGGCAGGGTCGGGAAGGGACGCCCTAGACGAAGGTTTATCGACCAAATCGGCGATACATTAAAAATGGGCCAGATTAGGAGTACCCTTAACCGACGAGCGTGTATGCGTAGATATATGGATGTAAAAGAGGCGAGAGAGGTGTGTCAGGATCGCGCCAAATGGAAGTCCGTAGTCTCTGCCTATCCCTCTGGGTGACAGGCGTGATTGTTTATGTAATGTATGAATCGAAAATCGATGAATAAGTATTACTTAATTTTTATGAAATTATTTTATTATTACACCTTTTTTATAATCACGTTTTCATTTTAATTATTGCTATTTTAGCATAACACATGTTCTGACATCAAAAAATGTACCCCAATAAAAGCAACATATCGACCACCCATGCACGTTAAATTTTATCGCAGCGAACTGCTGCCCTCACAAATACAAACGTACTTTGTTAGAAGAAATAAAGTAACAATTTCATTTCAAAACAAAGCTACGGATTTCCTATGAATGAAAGTGCGTGGGTCGTTATCCTACATCGTCTTGTCTTTAAAATAACCTTCAAGAAAAAATTGTCCTTATAGTTTTACACTTAGATACTACTTTCCCATACGTATTTCTAAAAAACATGATTTGATCGAAACCTATCTTTATATACTATTAAATAAATATTAAATTGGCATAGCACGCATTTAAAAAGAAAATTATTAATGAAACTGCTACGAGTACAGGTGGCAATGCTTTAATGTATTTTTCTCAATGTAATTGCTCACTGCTGAGACATACAGTTGTGATAGCAGAGCGTATGTATGTTTGTATATTTTAAAATACGACGAAGACTTACTCGTACAATGACGTGAAATGGACAATGATGCGAATGTGAAAATTAACTAGTTTTGAGACTTTATAATCTCATGTAATGCTGGGCGAAAAATAACAAATAAGTTATTATTTTAAATAAAGGTTTTTTTATCAGAAATTTACACTTTAAAAATATTGTGCCCTTTAATAGACATCAACGCGCTAATACCCGTAGATTTGTCTATATTTTATTCTGAACTTACACAGCTTTGTGACTACTTAAAAACTGGTATTGGGTATTTTGTCATAATCATTTTAATCATAATTATAATTTATTTTTGGTTATTTTAGTTGGTAAATTTAAGTCCAGCATGCTTTGTCATGATGATGTCATACATATATTTATCTAATACACAAATTACTTTTTTACAAATAATATTACAAATATTTTTTTTTTCAAATTTATCATAATCGTTTTATTAAATTTAATTTAAAAAAATGTAATTGTAATTACTTAGTTCATTTTAATTTTGATGGCTAATCTTAAGCATAATATTTAAATATTCTTCAAAAGAGTAGAAGCATTGTTCCTCATACCACTGCTTAACAATCCTGTGAAAACGTACTTTTGGGAGTGATTGAAACTCTGTAGGCATTAGATTAAAAAAAATTATACACATAGCTGAACAATTTTTCCCATTAAGGCTAGTGCTTGGCATAACATCATGAATCAGTCTTTCAGTATGCCTCAAGTTCATCTGTACAGTATCTCTTAAGTATGTGAACAAAAGAATATTTTTTTTAACAAAACACCAAATTTTACATGTACATATATGGCAGCGTCAAAATGTGTAATTTTTTAAAATACGGTTTACACGATATATCTGGTGCCAAACCATGCATAGCTCGAATACATTTCTTTTGGGCTATAAAGGCCTTAACAGCATCTGTACTACTACCCCAAAGAAAAATACCATAATCAAGTGCAAAATAAATGCATGCATAGAACGCCGTTCTTAAAGTTTCATGCAATGTAATTCTTCTGAGTCTGCTAAGTAGAAAAATGTAACTATTGATTTTAGAACAGACCTTTTCAACTTGGGCTTTCCAGCTCACATGTTTGTCCAATAACATTCACAAAAATGTTGTTTCAGTCATTGCATTTACAGATTGTCCATTTAAATAAAACTAATTTTAAGGATATTATCGCGTGCGTGCGTTATATTCACGCGATAAAATCCGTAAAATTAGTTTTAATTAAATGTGTAGTGTTCGCGTAAATATAAGAAATCATTGGATTGTCCACTGTGATATATATTAAGATTGTTATTCAATATTCCATAATTACTAAATTGAATATAACATGTCGTTTCTTCGTTAATGAATAAATTATTATATGTCGCCTACTTTGAAATATTGCCAATATTTCAAAGTGGATGACATATAATAAAGGAGGTGCAATACCAGTGCTTGAATTTGAAATAATATTATACTTATTTTAAAGAGTATTACGTATATATGTTCACGATTTTTTGAAAACTATTGGATGTCATTAAACAATATATTGGCATTACGAGTAGGTTGAAATATCTTGTTCGTAAAACTGCAATCAAGCAATCAGAATCACAATTATATAGTAAGTTAATTATTTTTAAGAGGCAGTAAGTTATTTAGATTTTTACGTTTGATTAATAAGCATCGTTTTATAAATTAATATCTGTGTTTTATTGATCTGCGAAAACCTACTTTATAATTACCGACCTACCTAATATTTAGAAATACTTATTAAATTACTAAAAAACAATAAATTAAGTACAATATTAAATTAATAACTTACGTACAATAAGTATTATTAATATTAGATTCATAAATGTTATTCAGTTTAATATTTGTTGGACATCAATGATATTGAAGTTATGAATATTTAGATTTTAAAAATATTGAATTTGATTAATATATAATTCAATGTAATAAAACTACCTCTGAAAATTTTCGTTTATTAGACGGTGATAATTGAATTATCTTACCTATAAATAATCAAATTCGAATTGTAGTAACTGCTACTGATGTAATTCATTATTGAACTATTCCATCATTAGGAGTAAAAGTAGAGAGAAAGAGTCGTGTCAATATGAAGCTTCTTAAAAGTCTACAAACCTAATAAAAGTTACACAGAAATATTGTGGTGACGATTAGAATTAAGACAGAGACCTGATTTGCTTTTTAATATATAATATGTACAGTGTTGTATAATGAACTCGTGGCCTAGTAGTTGATAAGCAGGCTATTGCGCCGTGTTTTATGCCGTGTAGTGGCGGTCAAGAATATCCACTACCCCATATCCTCCCGTGGGTGTCGTAAAAGGCGACAAAGGGAAACAGGCAGGAGATGGGCAGCAGCATCTTCCTGATAATAGCCAAAATTACAATAAAAAAACTGCGGTTGCCAACCCGCTCGCCAAGCGTGGCAACTATGGCAAATCCCCCCTATGAATGTAACAAAGAGACGGCCCCCAGTCCCCGGCGGCCCCGCTATTCCTGGCTACGGTGGCGACCATGGTAACGGCGGGGCAGGGGGTGCTAAGAATCTCCGGTGGAGGTTCGGTTGCCACCTTAGACGACTCGACCTGGCAACGTACAACGCACGCACCCTGAGGACTGACGAGAAGATCGTGGAGCTGGAAGAAGAGATAGACAAGTTGCGCTGGCATATTATAGGATTATCCGAAGTCCGAAGAGAGGGGGAGGACACGGTAATCCTCGAATCCGGCAACTTGCTCTATCACCGGGAGGGCGACCATCTGTCCCAAGGAGGTGTCGGATTTATCGTCCACAAGTCTCTCGTTAACAACGTTGTAAAGATCGGGAGTGTGTCGACGAGGGTTGCGTATCTTATACTCAGAATCACCAAACGGTATTCGCTGAAGGTCATACAGATTTACGCACCAACCTCGGCACACCCCGATGAGGAGGTGGAGGAAATGTATGAGGATATCTCTAGAGCCATGCATTCCTCCAAACCCCAATATACGGTGTTAATGGGAGACTTCAATGCAAAACTAGGCACAAGAGAGAACGATGAGCTGAAAGTAGGGAAATTTGGAATAGGGCAACGGGACCCAAGGGGCCAGCAGCTGGCCGACTTCATGGAGAAAGAGGGACTCTTTATGATGAACTCTTTCTTCCAGAAGCGGCCCCACAGGAAGTGGACCTGGTCGAGCCCCGACGGTTCGACAAAAAATGAGATTGACTTCATTATGACGACCAGACGACAACTGTTCAGTGATGTCTCCGTGATCGCGAGGGTGAAAACTGGTAGCGATCACCGAATGGTTAGAGGCACACTGAACCTAAACGTTAAGTTGGAGAGGTCTCGTCTAATGAAGTCAACGCTCCGTCCCCCTCGTGCTCTGTTCCAAAGTCCCGAAACCTTTCAGCTCGAGTTACAAAACCGTTTTCAGTGCCTAGAAGACTGCAATGAAGTGGACGATATGAATGACAAGCTCGTGGAAACTGTCCATGCGGTCGGAGCTAAGTTCTGCAAGACCCGCCGCAGAAGAACACAAAAACTCTCCGATCACACTCTTAATCTCATGGCTGTTAGACGGGAGATGAAGCTACATTCATCAACAGACTTGACAGCATACAGGCATCTGAACAGACAGATCTCCAAATGCATGCGGCGGGACTTACGCAACTTCAATACAGCTCGTATTGAAGAAGCCATCGAGCGGAACCAAGGCTCCAAAGTCTTTGCCAGAGATCTGTCTGCCAGAAAGAGCCACCTGTCAAAGCTGAAGACAGAATGTGGCAGCATCGTTTCCGGGACACCTGAGATTTTGAGTGAGATTGAGAGGTTCTATGGGCAGCTGTACACGGCATCGTTGGAGCCACACGCAAGTGTGAGTAACGATCCAAGAGCGAGTCTCATCCGACACTATTCCGAAGATATCCCGGACGTCAGTCTGAGCGAGATTAGAATGGCTCTCCAGCACCTTAAAAACGGTAAGGCCCCAGGCGAGGATGGAATTACAGCTGAGCTTCTGAAAGCGGGTGGAAAACCGGTACTTGAAGTCCTTCAGAAGCTCTTTAATTCCGTCCTCCATGGTGGCATTACACCGGAGGCGTGGAGCAGAAGTGCGGTGGTCTTGTTCTTCAAGAAAGGTGACAACGCTCTCTTGAAGAACTACAGACCGATTTCCCTTCTGAGCCGCGTCTACCTGCTGTTTTCGAGAGTCATTACGAATCGTCTCGCGCGCAGACTTGACGATTTCCAGCCTCCCGAACAAGCCGGTTTCCGAAAGGGCTTTAGCACCATAGACCACATACATACCCTTCGGCAAATTGTACAGAAGTCCGAAGAGTACAATTTGCCACTATGTCTGGCGTATGTGGACTATGAGAAAGCCTTTGATTCCGTCGAAATTTGGGCGGTGCTGCAGTCCCTTCAGCGGTGCCAAGTTGACTATCGGTATATCGAAGTGTTGAAGTGCTTGTACAGTAGGGCTACGATGGCTATCCGAGTACAGAACCAGAGTACGAAACCTATCCAATTGCAGAGAGGTGTAAGACAGGGTGACGTGATATCCCCGAAACTCTTCACCGCTGCATTGGAAGACGTTTTCAAGCTTCTGGACTGGAAAGGATACGGTATCAACATCAATGGCGAGTACATCACTCACCTTCGATTTGCCGACGATATAGTCCTTATGGCAGAATCGCTGGAGGACCTAAGCACTATGCTCAATGACCTCGATAGTGTTTCCCAACGGATAGGTCTTAAGATGAACATGGACAAAACAAAGATCATGTTCAATGTCCATGTCACACCTATGCCGGTAGTTGTTGGGAGCACTAAGCTCGAAGTTGTTGATGAGTATGTTTACCTGGGACAAATAGTCCGACTAGGTAAGTCCAACTTCGACCGAGAGGTCAATCGACGGATTCAACTCGGCTGGGCAGCGTTCGGGAAGCTACGACACATCTTCTCGTCAGACATACCTCAAAACCTGAAAACGAAATTGTACAACCAGTGCGTGTTGCCAGTGATGACTTATGGAACTGAGACGTGGTCCTTCACTGCTGGCCGTATGAGGAAGCTCAAGGTCGCTCAGCGAGCTATGGAGAGGGCTATGCTCGGAGTTTCTCTGCGTGATAAACTCAGAAATGAGGATATCCGCAGTAGAACCAGAGTAACCGACATAGCCCAACGGATTGGTGAGCTGAAGTGGCAGTGGGCCGGCCATATAGCTCGAAGAACCGACAACCGATGGGGAAGAAAGGTTCTCGAGTGGCAGCCTCGTACCGGTAGGCGAAGTGTAGGGCGTCCCCCCACGAGATGGAGTGACGACCTGGTAAGGCATGCAGGAAGTCGATGGATGCAGGTGGCTCAGGACCGTGCTTTGTGGCATTTTTTGGGGGAGGCCTATGTTCAGCAGTGTACTTGTGAAGGGCTGTAATGATGATGATGATGATGATGAGGCTATTGCGCCGCGAGCCCCAGGTGTCTCAGTTGAAGCCGACATTTGTTCGAAAACCAATTACTGATTTTCAAGGTCAAGGTTGTGGCACCATAATATTTTCTTCTACGAAGTTGACAGCTTCCAACATTAAGTGTAATGGTGCCTATAAAGCACATATTCTTTTATCTGCTGTGTATGTCTATGTCAATAACATAAGTTGTCGCCTTGAAAATATCGACCTGGGGAACATCATTACATCATTAAAAAGATGAAAAAGAATACCATCTTAGTTCTCAGGGGTGACAACAAATCTGCATTTGGATTCTTAATCGAGGATAGCTGTAGATGTTTATAGGTCACATCATCCACTTACTATGACATGAATTGTGCGCTAGTTTGTCACCCTTATTTATAAAAAAAACCCACGGAATACAAATGATATGGAGGAATAGAAAATAAAATGTTGTAGCAACGGCTCTATTAATCTATATCTATACATATAAATAAAATTAAAGTGTCTGTTTGTAATGTCAAAATAACAGCTTTTTACTAATTACATATGAAAGTATATATGGTACTTATAACAAAAACACAATTTTTAAAATTTTTGTCTGTCTGTCTGTCCGTCTGTCTTTCTGTTTGTTTGTTCCGGCAAATATCCGAAACGGCTGGAACGATTTTGACGGGACTCTCACTGGTAGATAGAAGTAACTTAGGCTATATTTATTTAGAAATATATTATAGAAAAATAATTGGGGTTTCGCGCAACAAAATAAAAATCCTAAATTACACGCGGGCGAAGTCGCAGGTAATAGCTAGTAAAAAAATAAAGTAACAGCATATAAATTAATTGCCTTGTCCATAGTAAAAATATTGCTGCAAAAAACGAATACTTAATTAATCAATATTTATCTAACATTTCGAACCTAAAATAATGAAGATAAGCCTGTAAACAATTAGTTTTTATTATATTTATGATATTTATGATTTATATTTGGAGTGACGACCTGGTAAGACATGCAGGAAGTCGATGGATGCAGGTGGCTCAGGACCGTGCTTTGTGGTATTCTTTGGGGGAGGCCTATGTTCAGCAGTGGACTTGTGAAGGGCTGTAATGATGATGATGATGATGATGATATATATAAAATGCCTGCTACAGCAGTGGTGGCGTTAGAGTATCATTACCCCGTTCCGTCTATGCCTACGCCAGGTACAAATGGTATATACCCATATCGGCAACACAACAATCTCCATAGATCCATGATTGGTAGCAGCATCAAAATGTTTCCGCTTAATAATCGGCCTGCTCAACGTGTGTTTAGGAACATCTATCCAGTTATGCGGATATACGGGTCTTTGAAAAGGCCTACATTTGTAGTTAATTATGAAAGACTGACTGACGATCAACTATAGGTAAATATGTATGTCAATGACTGCCGATTTGGCGATAACAATCTACGCCCGCTGTACGTACACTGCTCTCGCGGCAGCGGCTTCAAGATTTTGCTGCAATTTATCCAAGAATTTACTTCACCCAGAAAATAAAATTTGACAAACTGCTGTGCAGGAATATATAAAGAGTTAACTACAAATTTTTATTTCGCATTTTACAAGTAAGAAACATATAATATGTCATACGACGTACGCCTGGATAATAGAGCTATATCCAGAATAACATGTGTTAGTTATATATCTATGTAAGGCGGAATTAAAAGAAATTGATATCATATTCGTAGAAATATGTCTCTTTATGTCTCTTTTAGTGTGAAGTTATGTATTTTTAGCTACAGAACGTACGGCAGTGGATAGCGGAAGTACGGTTCCAACGAACCTATCCGGCTTGTGCCCAGGAAATTGTCTGACACAATTTAACAACTTGCCTGTACGTGAAAAAGACACAAAACAATTGAAATGTTTATATAATATGTCTCACAAGACAGTGAAATAGCTAAAATAGATCCTCTCCGTAAACAAAACGGAAAGCAAATTTTAATTATATAATGTTATTTATAGTCGTCGTTTACTCCGAACGTTATTATTTTTGAAGACTGAAGATGTAACTTAACATGATGTAATAAATTTAGTAATAATTTATCTATTAAAAATATACAAAATGAATAGTTTTCAACACTCTAGAAAAACTTAATAAATAACAAGAAGAATACAATAGGTTTTACCCGCTTTTTTATAGGATAGGGTGACGAACGAGCACACAGTCTATCTGATGGTAAGTGGTTGCTGTGGCCCATAAACATCTACATGTATCCTCAATAAAGAATCAAAAAGCAGATGCGTCGTCACCCTTGAGGACTAAGATAGATATGCCTCCTTTTAAGTAAAATGGGTCTCCGGTTCTCTACACTCACCATACGAAACACAGCAGTGTCAAGCTGCCATTTTACGCTGGTATTCTGTGAGAGCGTGGTCCTTCCCCGGTCGAGCCGACCCATTCGCGCTAACACTATACTACTAATATAGTTGCAGCATGGCTCTACCACGTAGTTTGCTTGATTAAAGTAATTAAATTTGTATTAAAATAATAAGCCAAGTGTGTGTTGGTACACGCGTAAAACAGGGTTCAGTAACTTAGATATTTTCAATATTTTTTGAACTTTAAATTCTATGGTGTTCATTATAATCTTAATAGAAAATATTCTTCTTTTTGTTAGAGTGTCAAAGAGTTGCGTTTTTATTTATAGATAAGTGCGACGAAGATCACACAATCGATTTGATGGTATGTGGATGCTGTTGCTCATAGGGTGTCCATGTACATCTATCTTTGATTAACAGGATATGGGCTTTTGTAAGGAGAATTCACTGTCTGGCGAAGACGAAATGGCTATAACACCATCTTTTGGAAGTCATCAAACCTTGCTGACGTTTCCCTTACTCGCTTCTTACGATACCCACTACAAGTAAAGGGGTGATCGATTGTCGTACAAAAACGCATGGTTACAGACAATTTTCAATAAGAAATTATTTTTCCATTACTTTCAAGAATTTTGGTCACTTTATTATAAAGATGAGATAAAAGAAGGGGATATATAGCAGGCTTTACTAAAACCTTTACATATGTAAGTACACCTAGTAAAGCCTGCTGCATATGATTGGGTGAGTATTACTACCTGATATTTCGTAAATATGATATTTTGCAAAATAAAACTTAACATAAAAAAGTCTTTGGCTTGGGCAGTGCAATTGTTTGTGTTAAGAGCTTAGATTCAAGAAAGTTGCGGAATGGTGGATTCGACCCCACGAATTTTTTTTTACTATTTATTGGTTCCTACTCGTAATTATTAGGCTACTAAATATGTACTTCCAAAACCAGAAGTTATGATGCTGTAACAAAAAGAAAAGACAATTATAATAAAATTACAAAGATAAATTTTATGTCAGAGGAACCCTAATTATACTTTCATGCCGGGATAAAACATGTTTGTGTTATACTAAGACATTGTGCTTATATAAGGTTCTTACAAAATTACTCACAAACCATAAGCAGCAAAGGAAAAAGTTTATTAACATTCATAGTTGGATAAATGAAAGTTAGAATGATAACTTTCTCGTAGAAAGACATAAAAATTAAAGGAAATAGATTATTACAAATGTAAAAGTCGGAATATTGTAAACAGACGCCTAATTGAGATTGGGGTATTAATCGATTCTCGTGCGTGAATGTAGTTTGTCATTTTAGGAAGTCATTAGTTTCGTTTGTTTTTACGAGATTTAAATTAAGAAATGCTTATGTTTTGTTCCTTTTTCGACTATCGCGTTGAATAGTTATGACTTCCACTTTTTAGAAACTTATGGGACTCTTTTCTTAATTTTAAAGTCATTTTAGAAATGAAACAAATGTACACGTAAAGTGGCGAATTCGAGCACGTCGCATAATAATAATTTCAATGTTTTTTAAGTAAATATCATATTGATATAATAATTATATTAAAGTATATATGCAGCTTTTATTCGCCGCAATAATACGTCCTACTTTCGAGCACAGGCCTCCTCAAATTTCTGAAACGTTGCAGGTAGTCCACCGCGTTGCTGTAGTGAGTTTTGGCAGGTTCCATATATCCTCGAAATATATTTTTCTTCAAATATGCAGGTTTATTCGCGATGTCTTTTTTCACATCCGATTAAATCATTGTAAACCAGCAGTGAAACAGCAATTTGCCGATGACGGTTGGAATCACACTCGGATTACTCGCGCACTATGAAATTAACAACGAGCACTGATGAATTACGACGGTTCTGTTGTAAATGTTTATTTGTATATATTTAATATTCCCAAAAACATTTTGACTCTAGCCAACAACTTTTAAACGAGATTATGAGATTTTTTATAATATTAGAGATCCATGGATACCTCCAACAAACTTCAAATAAAGAAATCCACAGACACGTTGTCACCGCTGAAGATTGCAATAAAATATCGCAAAGCCTGTAATTATTTTTGTCCCTATTGTTCAAACCTGTACACAACATTGGACAACACTTCTATTTTGTGGCAGAAATAGACAATAGTGTGGTAATATCCCAGAAGGACTCCTAAGTAGGAATAGAGCTGTACCACCGGGAAGAAATGTAATAGAAATGCTTCTAAAACTTAATCTATTTACAATTATACTAACTATTTATTTATGTCTATTCAAGTGCTTTTCAAAAAATCAAAATCTAAGAGTCAAGTCAAGGAAGAAAGCCTTTTTGATGTCTAATAGATTATAATAAACCATGTCATGTAAGATAGTATCAAAATGCAAGTACTGGCGACGGCAACCAACATCTAATTTGCGAATGCCAATCCGTTACCGTTACAGTATATCGAAAGTCCACTGCTAAACATAATCCTCCCCACAGATTGGGGGATATCTGCCACAGTTGCCACGCTTGGCAACTGCAGTTTTTTAATATTTATTTGTTATTAGGAGGACGCTGCCGCCCATCTTTTCGTTACTTTCTCTCTCTGTCGCCTCTTACGACATCCATGGGTCGGCATTATGGCGGCGCTTCACGTTGGCTAACATAGTGGCGAATGTATTGGCAGAGATATTGGCCAAGAATTTGTGATCGCGTCCACACGTTGGAAGGTCGTTCAGTTTGCTTCGGTTCAGGCCAATGTGCGGACGAATTAATTAAAATGATTATTGATGCGCAAACGGCTGCTACGGTTTATTTATTCACAGCATACCACTATTTTTTATTTAATTTTCACTATTTTTAATATTTAATATTTTTAATATAAATTTTTTATATTTCTTTATTATACACTAACGTTATACAGATAAGTAAACTATATAATCATTACCGCACCTAGGCATAGGTATAATTAACTAAGGCCTGGAAAATATTCGAAGCCTGTCTATGAAACTGTTGTAAAATTTTTATTAAACAAAATCTTTTTAAAAAGGGTTATTATATAATTATAGAATATATTTATTTATTTACACTTTCATGCACAAAGTAGTACATATGGCGAACTTAATAATAATATATAATTTATTTCGTCAAACAGTTACATTATATGATCAGTGATCGAGCTCACCTAGTAAGCAAAATAATGCCTGTAACAGATGACTTCGCTCTTCCATAGCTAAAAATTACAGTATTATTAACGAAATAAAGTAACTACCAGGGAATAATAAAGACATTAAAAACATGATTTTAGTATCCTAACTTTTAATTTGATTTTAGTATCTTACCTAGTCTCATAGCATTAATACATCAATAAATCAATTAATACATCAATAAATAAATTAATACATCAATCACTACAACGTGAATGTGTATAAGAAAAGGGTGATTAAAAAGACATGGAAAAAAAGTAATTTTATTTCTTGACGGCTCCGTGGCGTATTGGCTTAGCAATGAGTTGCTGCGCTGGGGGCCGCGGGTTCGAATCCCGCACGGAACAAGTATTTGTATAGCCTGCACATAATTGCTGGGTGTTTGTCCTTATGCAATTTATGTTTCTAAACTGCCTCCACGATACAGGAGAAAATCCTAGTGTGGGGGTAACGTTTTTTTTAAAAGACTTATGTTTCACAAACAATTTTCGGCTTGGTAGGGCTCTATAAAGCGAAAAGTTTTTTCATTGGTCATTGTTACTGCCGTTATGTAGACACTAGTTACAATGCGTGCATATAAAATTTAAATCAGGTGCGTGCAATCTCTCTGGGAGCTCGTAGCAAACTGAACGTGCGCCCAATGTGTGGACGCGGCGGCCAATACTCTGCCAGAACCCTTTGATCTTTTGTAAAAAACCGACGCTAGACGGATCTCGCGCCAACTTGTGGGCCATCGTTCCAATACGTACCAATGTAGCTTAAACACCCGCTCTACACGATGGCCATCGTTGTTGGCCAACACATTCGCCAGTATGTTGGCCAACGTGAAGAGCCGCCTTTAGGTAGTGGATATTATTACACCGCCACTACACGGTTTATTGTTAAATCAATTAAAGCCAATGTGTGAAAATTTGCAGATTGCTTTCACTATCGGAAAGACTTATGTCTAACAGTGTTTACGAATTGTTAACGATGACAGCTTTAATATAATGTATTTATTTAATGATACAACATTATGAAGCAATGTAAATTAATTTAAGGTAAAGAATTTGAATTTATCAACATTATACTGTCTTATTGATTAAATTACTGATAAAGCTTAGCATAATTATCTAATTTACATAACTATAATTATAAGTTTATAAAATTACATATAAAATATGTAATTTATTTTAATTTTTGCATAATCAAAGATTTTCCGATATATAAAAGTTGTCTTTCATAATTATTAAAGAATTTTCCCCGGGCAGTCTTCTGGAACAAAGAACTGAAATCTGCAGAACTATGTCTCGGACGCCGTCTCCAGCCAACTTATCTCCTCATGTGGATTGCCCAGCGGTTGTTTTACAATATAATATCTCAAGACCGTTTCGTGTATACAGCGCCTTATTGTTCTCAAATATTTATTCGAAGTCACAACATGAACCAAAAGGAGTATTACTTCTCGCCTTTTTGACATTTTTATAACAGGAAGAACCATAGGCTTTATTTATCAAAAAAAAAGTAAAATGACAACGTTATTGCGCATGTCGGACCATAAAAAACGTTCGATTACTCATCGCCTACCACAATATATATTGTTTTTTATTGCATCTGATGTATGCATTAAAACCAATGCAAGACGTAAGGGACCACCTCTAGTATTCGCAACAAAGAGTACAAAGACGCATCGCGTATAAAATAATAAAACTTCATAAAGAAATAAAATTTTACAGCCAGTAACAAAATCTGTCGAGACATTGGCTATGCAAACGCTAAATGTAACATTATCTGAGGTAAAATTTATATGACATTACAGACGTTGTTAACCTAAGGCGAAGAGGAAACATTATTTTATAATAAAACTTAGGAGAATGTGCATATCTGTCGGTAAGTAATTTTATATGCCCATTTTTGTTCATCTTCATCTTTTTAAACATACGTATCATATTATGAAAATAAACTGAAAATTAAAGAATATAATATATATTATTAGCTATAACACATCACAAAAAAAAACAAAAGACAAAAAAAATCTAATAACTGATAATGGTCTGAAGTAAGGAAATTATCACCGACCCATTATACTGTTATGCTGTCGGTACCTTGGATAAAATTCACGAACGGTCATAAGGCATATTTACTTACATTTTAATACGACCTTAAAATAAAATACTGACATAGCTAACACAGAATAAAGAAGAAGGTAGTAACATTTTTATAATAGCTCTTTGACATTTAAACTTTATTGTAAACTAGCTGTTCCTCGCGACTTCACCCGCGTGTAATCATTCATCATCATTACGGCCCTTCACAAGTCCACTGCTGAACATAGGCCTCCCCCAAGGAATGCCACAAAGCACAGTTCTGAGCCACCCGCATCCATCGATTTCCTGCATATCTTACCAGGTCGTCACTCCATCTAGTGGGGGGACGCCCTACACTTCGTCCACCGCTACGAGGCCGCCACTCGAGAACCTTTTTTCCCCAACGGTTGTCGGTTCTTCGAGCTATAGGGCCGGCCCATTGCCACTTCAGCTTACTAATCCGTTGGGCTATGTCGGTCACTCTGGTTCTACTGCGGATGTCCTCATTTCTAAGTTTATCACGCAGAGAAACTCCGAGCATAGCCCTTTCCATAGTTCGCTGAGCGACCTTGACCTTCCTCATCCGGCCAGCAGTGAAGGACCACGTCTCTGTACCATAGGTCATCACTGGCAACACGCACTGGTTGTACAGTCTTGTTTTCAAGTTTTGAGGTATACCTGTATACCTCTAGGTATTCCTGGCTACGGTGCCGCGTGTAATATAGGGCTTTAATCTTTTTTTTTTTTAGAGGAACCTTTTTTCTAAAATAAAAGTAGCCTATGTTACTCCTTATGACATAAGCTATCTGCCAGTGAAAGTCCCGTCAAAATTGATTCAGCCGTTTTGGAGATTAGCAGGAACAAAAACAGACAGACAAAAAAATTTAATTGTATTTCTGTTATAAGTACCGTATATAATTTTATTTGCATTGAGTAAAAAGCTGTAATTTTAACATTAAAAACAGACACTTCAATTTTATTTGTTTGTATAGATTTGTAGGCATACAAATAAGTAGAAGTAAAAGAAAATTATTTTATTATGGTTTAAGTCGGCATATTTTCGGGGATTTCAATGCACATATCTTACAAGTTAATATTGAGACTTTGTAATATTTTAAAATATGTTTTTTTTCTGGCACATATCTGGTGAACTATATTTATCTAATATATAAAAATTTATATTTGTTTGTTCATATTTTATGCGCTGTCATACCGTTCATCAGATTGCGGTAAAACTTTGTCGACTTATTGCTTGCACTTGAGCGAAGGTTATACGAGCAGGTATAGTAAAATTAACTTACAGTAGGTGGCGCACGTATCGTACCAACAAATTTATTTGAAACTTACATATCATTTACATTTAATGAATATATTGTCATTGCTCTTTACACAATATAACTGTTCCAAATTTAAAACGACATTTTCGCATTTAATTCTTCTGCGGCTGCAACGAGCGCGGTAAAAGCTAGTTATTATATAAATTAAAATAAATGATTTTCCTAAAAAAAATTGAAAAATTCAACAAATCCAACAGAGGGACAGCCTCGTCCGTGCTCGCCAGTGCAGTGTAGGACAATCCTTCACTATTAGTGTAATATCATGAATAGTGTGACTGTATCATGATTCGGTAGACAAGAAATGTGTAAAGATATAGTAAGATATTTTTTATTCGTTCGATAGTTATTAATTTATTTCAAGCAACAGAGGTTTATATATAAATATTCATGGATACAATTAAAGATTATAAACTAACACATGGTTATAACATATTTACTAACAATATACGCTACCACTATTATGCACCACAATTATACGCGTCATGTTTCATGGTCATGGCACCCTTCAGCCAAAATTCTTCCTTCATGAAAGTCATAATTTGTATATGTACATGTGGTGACCTTTCAACTCAAACTTTTCAACTCTCAGTGTAAAGTTGGTCTTCACACTGATGTACTTCACAAACACCTGAGACTTAGTGGAGTAACGGAGACACGTACAGCTGCGTCGTAGATGTAGCAGGATGCAACAACATATTTGGATAGTTAAGTGTGCTACCACATTGATTACGGGGAATGGACGTCTTCTTTCCTTCTCCACTTTAATAAAGCCTTTTTGGTCCGCTTGTCCTTTACATGTCACCGAGCAGTATGCTTCAAATAGTTTCAGAGGGCATTTGTTCACCGTCGAGTTTATTATTAGAGCTGCTTAGAGGACAGTCGACAGGCTGCAGCTGATTAATCATGTCGAGATGTGATGTGATATGCTTAGACTTGATGGCTCTCCAGCAACAGGTGTTGAGGTAAGGCGGGCGAGGACACACCAAATTGTAATATGTAAATGCAACGAAGAAATTGTACTGTGAATGCATTAAATCATCTTGTTCTCAATGTTTAGGATTATTAAAATATATTTTCAAAAATAAGGTATTTACAAGAATACGGCCGCAGGATATACCAACCTGGCGCAGTTTTGTGCGTAGCGAGGTACCGAGGCATTCACTTGTCGTAATTTACACGTACATACGTAATATAAAATTTAAAATTAAAAATTTTGTACAGCCGACTTCAATATAAATTATTGAGAATAACTCAAAAACTATAGGTCTAATCTTGATCAAATTTATATAGGACCACACGTAAAGTATCAGCTTTCAAATAAAAAAAGAATCATCGAAATCAGTTCACCCAGTAAAAAAGTTATGAGGTAACACACATAAAAAACATACAGTCGAATTGAGTAGCGTCTCCTTTTTGAAGTCGGCAGAAAATGTAATACAAGTTTAAAACTACAGTACACCCAAACTTAAATTACAATCTTTTATAACAACCCTTCAAATTGTAGGTACTGCCACTCTCGGTGTTGAAATGAGAACGATTTAAAAAAATACGAAATGGCAAAATCATAAACAGGATTGTTTTAGCATTTATTATATTGGCGATCAAACCACTTGCGGTGATCTAATGTCAAACTTAATTCGTTTTACTAAAATATCTCCGCAATTGACACTCATAAGCACTAAATCAATATTTAAATAACCTAAACATTTTAACGCCAAAATATTATTTTTAAATAAAGCGCGAACGTTCACACGCACTAGGAAGGAGACAGTGGCGTTGCTATTAAAATTGAAAATATGTTTATTGAGTTGTAAGAGACTTTACGATCGGGGTCCGCGCAGAATGCACTTTCTTCACGGGCCATATCGGACAGTTATATTTATTTACAGCACCTCGGAATTGCATTCTCGACAGTCGGTATGATCGTCATTTTAGTCTGTGATAGTGCTGCCGCAAATCTGGTTATTATGGAAAATCCTCCATTATGAAGACGATAATAATATAATAGTTCTTTTCAAAGATTTTTTATTTATTACATTGCGAGAAAATCAAAATGACTTTTAAAGACTTTTAATGACTTTTAAAGTTGAAAACCCTATGATTTTGCGTTAAATAGCAAGAGTGGATAGTTTCCCTATTGCACGTAAACATCCCAAAGATGGGCACAGGTGTCCTTTCATTTCTAAGAGAGTTGTGGAGCAAAAGTCCGCCGCACTGCTCCAGTGCGTTTTGTCGGACTTGCATGTTTTCGAAATATATTTATTTTTCAGACATGCAAGTTTCCTCACGATGTTTTCCTTCCGCCGAACACATAGTAAATCAATACCTAAAATTGCAATTAATATTTTTATTGATGCCTGCGGGGATCGAACCCGGGTTATTCGTGTGTTGTGAAGTTACGGCTGAGCTACCACCAGGATTGTATGTACTATCGTACTCGTATTAACAGACAATAAACATCGCGTTCTTCCACCACCCATTATGGTATCTTAAAACGTAATACTAGATAATATATTTAATCTTAGCGTCGCGTCGGTGAATATAGATGTTGTAAATACGTAAGTTGAATTATATATGCGTTTTTTATTAAGAAGTATTGTTCCCATATATTCAGCACTACGCTATAGAGTCGTTTAAAAGGGTAATAGGAACACGTTTATCTTAATAATTAAGCTTTAATTGTAATAGTTCTTTTAAAGTAAAAGTAAAGTGGTAGATCTAGTCATCACTAAACAGAGTGACGAACTGGTAACACATGCAGGTAGTCGGCGAATGCGGGTGGCTCAGGACCCGCTTCGTGGCATTTCTTGGGAGAGGCCTACGTTCCTATGCCTATTAGTAGTCTTGTGAGGGCCTGTATTATTATAGTGATGATGAAGATAAGTAGTAGTGATAGTATAAAATAAAGAGACTGATAGCAAGAAGCAGACAACATCTTTAGTAAACTTCCGATGAACATGACGGTTGATAAAACAATGGTATAAAATTTACTAGGTACTAATAAAAGTTACTAGGACTCCATTTATGTGTAGGAGTCTAGGTAGTTAGCACCACCTTACTTATTTCTTCCACCAAATAGCAGGACCTACCTGCACTGGTGTCTTCAGGGCTGAAGGGTAAAGAGGACCCGTGTAATAACAGGCTGTGAGACAATCCATCTCAATTACTTTCATCTAAATTTTTATAGTATAAGGGTGACAAATGAACACAAAGTCTACCTGGATGCTGTGTTCCCGTAGGTCACAGAAATGATCTCAGAACGACCATGTTTTATTTAATGTTCATGTTGCTTAGGAATGTTAGGTTATTTTAACTTTTTAAAATATAAACTCTATTTCGTTATACGAGAATTATAACTGACGTCAACATAAAAGATGCAGTGTGCAGAGTCTACAGAGGCAAAAAACCTAAACCAATATTTGGCCATTTAAACTGCCGAGATCAAACGAAGATACGCCCTTGTTAATAAATTCAAAATTAAATTTCAAAAAGGAACATAAGCATAACCGCAGCGACTATGGCGTCATAATTAAAGAGCCTACCACACGATCGAATTGAAAAAAATAAAGATGAGTCAATGATTTGGTTGCCGTGAGAAAAATGGCATACAATAAAAAAGTAAAAGTGCTTTCTTTGTACAGAGGCAGGAGCATGCAATATAGAAGTTTGATTATCGATGCCTAATTTTGGATAACATGATTCATTGGTCCAAGTGCATTGAAATTAAAGATAAGGTACAGGATACAAGGTACACGCTGAGAATTTTCGATTAGCAAGAATGATGCGAACTTTGACGGTATAACGGAATATTCGACATTCTGAGACACTGTATAATGACGATGCCCATTTATTTCATCACATCAGCGCGAATCGTACTTAATTTTTTCCGCGCCGTGTAATTGAAAAATACAGTTAAAAATTAGTTATCGATTTATCATATTTCTTTTATATTTTATATAACATCGTTCAATTGTAATAGGTTTACACTTTTTGAGAAAAATTACGATGAAATTAGTAAATCAAATTTCACTAAAGCAATTTATGATCAAGAAAAGGAAAGGACAGGAAACTTATAGATAACAATTTAGTAATGTCTATAAAGAAATCGGAAAAAAACGGTACAATGTTTTTCTTTTTAAAAAAAACAAATTGTTCAAAATAAATTTATAAGCGATTTTGATATTTAATGAACTTATTTTGTTAAACTGAGCTTGTCTAACTTGGTGCAGCCACCCTCTAATATTCATATGAAATAACTTTGCGTGATAGAAATCGGCTCGAATGGATATAAACCAGCCTCTATAAATCACAGAATACCACCGTTAAATAGCAGCTTAATGCTATTGTGGTCCTTATGTTGATTTTAGAGAACCTTTTCATTAGTAATGAGGCATTAAATCTTAGTCTTCAAAGGTTACATCGCATCTATATTTTTATCCTTAATCGAGGATATATGTAGGTGTCTACGGAACACAACACCTACTTAAAATCAGGTGGACCGAGAGCTGTTTGTCATACTTATTCTATAAAAACATTAAACATTGTTTCAATGTTTAGCGTTCGTCCATCCTCAACCTCAATGACCCAGTTCTGACAGTGTTATTATGTCGATGCATCGAATGACTGGATCGTTATGCTCGCGGTGCGTCACATTTTAACTGTCTTACGAATGGCGTGACCGTTATTGCATTCGAATAAAAGTTCGATAATTAACGGTAAAGGTAACGGGTCGGAGGGCAAACGGAACATTTAAGATAAAGGATCTCAGTGTATTGTTATTGCTCGGATACGTCACTTTAAGGCGGTTTTTGCGTGCCTTAAAAGATTCATTCAATAGGGGTGTGTAAATATTTACTTCTGTTCGAGAGTGAATTTTGTGTATGATACTTATGTATAATAATTTGTTTTATTGGTCAATATTATTTAATCGTTCTATAATAACCATGTAATTACTATGTATTTGCTGTATAAATATCCACTACACTATAGTTATAGTGCCGTGGGTGTCGTAAGAGGCAACAGAGGGAAAAACCAGGAAATAGGCAGCAGCGTCTTCATACATTCTGCACCTGGTAGAGCCATGCTGCAGCTATATTAGTAGTACAATTGTAGCACGAATGGGTCGGCTCGACCGGGGAAGGACCACGCTCTCACAGCATATTAGCGTAAAATAGCAGTTTAACACTGCTGTGTTTCGTATGGTGAGTGTAGAGAACGGGAGACCCTTTTTACTGGAAAAGAGGCATTCCATCTTAGTCCTCACGGGTGATCATTTTTCATTTTTCGTCTGCAAACGAGGATAGATGTAGATGTCTATGGGCCACAGTAACCATTTACCATCAGGTGGACTGTGTGCTCGTTTGTCAAAAAATAAAAACAACAAAAAGAAATAAATACCTGCAGTTGCCAATTACCCTGCCAATATATGTGTAATATATGTCATGCCTCCCACGAGTCAATCTATGGGGGAGGCCTATGTCCAGTAGTGGACTTTTGATAAGCTGCAACGGTAATCGGTCTATAAACTAAATCTTGAATTAGATCAGTGATTAATTGTCATCTTCTTAATTATCAACATTATGAATCTACTACTGGTAATCTTGTTGTGATGGTAGTCTTGTAATGAAGCCCTCTTGGTCACCCTCGTGGTTGTTTATATGTAGTACATATATATAAAGTCAAATGAAGATACAGCCTATGTAAGTCCCACTGCTGGGTGCAGGTCTCATTTCACTTTTGACAGGCTTTAGGTCATAGAAGTGTCCACCGCGGTGGCCCAATGAGTGTTGGAGGACTTCAGATGTCTCCAAAATATATGTTTTTAGTTTCTCAGGCATGCAGGTTTCCTCCCGATGTTTTCCTTCACCGACGCCTTTCCCGGCGGGGATCAAACCTAGGTTGCTCGCATACTGTGAAATTTACAATGAGCGCTGAGCCCCTGAACTACCACAGCTACGGCTTGATAGTATGAATAAGAATACATCAAATGTCACCAGTGTTGAAAGTTTGGCCTAAGGTGCTCTTGACAGGCGAATTGCTAAGTGTTTTACAATACAATACAATACAATAACTTTATTTCAGGCATCAAGGACTTAAAAATTAAGAACATTGGCCCAATAGAAATATATACCTTAACCTAAAAATATATATAAAATATAGACATAACACTATTTAGGGAAGTTTTTTCTTTGTCGCGTCCCTGTATCGGCGAAACACTACCCCAGAGGGCCAGAAATCGGGAGCGAGGAATGTCTCTTTGTGTTTTGCAGGAACCTGGAGTATGTAGGATTTGAAGTTTGTTGACCTATTAGACTCCAGACGCTGCAAATGTAAAGAGATCGGATCCTCAATGCGGCATCGGCTTCGTTCTTCCACGAAACGCAGGACGTCTTCTCCCGACGTACTTTTGTCCAAACGGGAGATGTAGAGCTGTATAGTTGGCTCCACAGCACGATTTGCCGATAGCATTGCATTATTAATACTGCTATCCAGTCAATACTGAAATACACTAAAGGGTGAAGGTGGATCAGTGGTTTAATGTAATCCGATACTTCGAATTGCAAACGTTCTTGCTTGACGACTATGATAAATTCCAAGGCATAAGAGTGAATGAAATATATTAAAATTTTCTAGCCAGTAGGACTCTCTTACTGCCTAGGATTTTATCTTTGTATGAAAAATTCTCTTACCTATTTCTGCCACCAAGTAACGGTGCCTGAATTTCTGTTTTTCGGTCTGAAGTGTATACAGAGCCAGTATAATTACAAGTGGTGAAGCATTTCATCTTAGACCCAAGAGGTAACCACGCATATGTAAACTTTTTTGTTTAAAGTTAACTGATGTCCATAAATAGCAGAAACCATTTATCATCAGATGAACTGTCGCTTAAGTGGCATAAAAAGTAATAGGCAAATTTCTTTCACTTTAAAAATATATTTGCGGAATACGAGTAGTAGAAAAATTATGGGCCTCTCCAGAGCTATCACGGGACTCCTTTTTACTTAATATAGCCATTGTTTATAATTTTATGCATATATTTATAATGGTAAAAATTTTACTGGCAAATTATTTATTTAAAATGGTTATTAAATAATTAAAGACATGAAATGGTTTGAATTTCGAATGGTTAATGATTGTCTTCTTTTTAATCTGTCCAAACACATAAAATCAGATATTCACAATATTATTTGCGGGCAGTATTCACGTTATGAATGGTATTAAACATTTCCCCAGTAGCGTCTATTATTAGGCCCTTAACTGCGGTAGCCAATAAGCGGTGAACGCCTCGTGTGGGCGGGACGGGCCTAGGCCCGATTGTCGCGAATATGAATACGTTTGTATTGAATTACGCGCTGTCGGGTTTATGTGATGTACACGACTAAATTTCTTTTTTTATCTCCACTTGCTATTACTTTTAACGATCAATAATTTCTTAAGTTTTAACACTCGTGATTTTAGCAGCCTGTAGAAAGTCCTGCTTACACAGACCTACTTTCATTTCCAAAGGGAATGTTTGTTAGGTCAAAATAATAATATAACTCGGTAGTGCAGTTAAGTAATTTGGTTAGGGTGCTGTGGCCGGGCGTACGAACGCACGCACGGAACGTGTATTTGTATGGGCTAATTGTTCTGGGCCTGTATGTGTGAACTTGTATTAATATTTTATAGAATAAGGGTGACAAACGAGCACATCTATCCTCGATTAAGTATCAAAATACAGAATGTATTAAGGACTAAGTTGGAATGCCTTTATTTTCAGTTAAAAGCTGTTTCGGTTCTCTACACTCACCATACGAAACACAGCAGCATTTAGATGTTATATCAAGCTGGTATCCTGTGAGAGCATGATCCTTCCTCGGCCGAAACGACCCATTGTACTACAACCATAATAATAGTTGAAGCGTGGATTTTCTGAGCTCTAAACAAAAAACACTAAAGATGTGTTTGAAATTACAGATATCCAATATTAGTCCTTGTATGTAACATACAAGGACTAATATTGGATATCTGTAATTATATTTCTATAAACTTTAAATCGGAACTTAACAGTAGGTGCACTGCTACTTAGCGACAAAAATAAGTAAGTGTATTGTGCTAACCCATTCGAGCTCCGAAAGAGCTACCAAGAAGTAAATTTTTCTTGTTTTAGGTTTAAATTATATCGTTTATGTGTGTTGTAAGGTGGCATATAAAAACTAAAACAAGAGATGGCTAGCAGCATCTTCTTGATAACAACAAATAAAAACTGCGGTTATATGTTTTAAAGCAATTTAAGGGAGAGGCCTGCGTACAGTTGTAGACTTGCAATGGGCTGTAATGAAAGTAATCAATTGAAATTCGTATTCTTATAAAATTATCATTATCAACCAAATTCATATAATATTCTAAACTAGCGACCCGCCTCTGTTTCACCTGGATAGAATCTATTAATGTGGTGTTATTTAGATTTAAGATAATCAAGGAACAAGGACACACTTCAATATTATATACATTTATAGGTATAATGTTGGCTGCATTGAACTCAGACCAACAAAAAACTATAGACAGAACGCGACGCACATTTTAAGTGACGTCAAACCCTTGCTCACAATTTACGGATCTATTTACAAACATAATTTGAAGTCTTAACAGCGCTAATATCTCCATTATATTGCCACAAGCGTACACAACAGCTGACTCGTCCTAACTTAACTGTGCTCATTGTATTGCTCAAGCTATTTGATCGGTATTCAGTTTTAGTAGTATACAATCAAAACACAACCATACCCGGATTAAAAACCAATTATTTCTATATTTGCGCAATGTTGGCCTAGGTCTAATACCAGATTCCAATTCATGACTGTCATAAGATTCAAAGCATTAAAACACAAATTTATCAATTCAATCTATTTTTCTACCGACTTTAAAAAGGAGACGGTACTCAATTTGACTGTATGTTTTTTTTATGTAAAAAGTAAAGTAAAGTTGCAGCCTATTTACGTCCCACTGCTGGGCACAGGCCTCCTCTCATTTCTGAGAGGGTTTTAGTGTGCGTGTTGGCGAACTTCACATGTCTTCGAAATATTTTTTTTCTTATTTCTCAGACATGCGTGTTTCCTCACAATGTTTTCCTTCACCGCCAAGCACGTGGTAAATCAGCATTTAAAATTGCAATTAACAATTTAATTGGTGCCGGCGGGGATCGAACCCGGGTTGCTCGAGTACTGTGAATCTCACAGCGAGCGCTAACCATCTGAGCAACCACGGCTTTCTTCTTTTTTTATGTGTGTTACCTCATAACTTTTTACTGGGTGAACCGATTTCGATGATTACGAATTTTGAAATTCGAAAGCTGGTGCTTCACATATGGTTCAATATAAATTTGATCAAGTTCTGATCAATAGTTTTTGAGTTATTCTAAATAATTTATATTGATGGCGGTTCTACAAAACTTTTAATTTAAAATTATTTTTAATAGAATTAGGATGACAAACGAGCACACAATCCACCCGAAGATAAGTGGATACTGTGGCTCATAGATTCTTAATATCTACATCTATCGTCGACTAAATATCAAAATGCAAATGCGATTTTACAATGAGCACATTTAAGTTTTCACCTCTGAGAAATATGATGGAGTGTCTCGCATTCAGTGAAAAGGGTCTCTGGTTCTCTACACTCATCATACGAAACAGCATTATTAAGCTGCTATTTTACGCTGGTAGTCTGTGAGAGCATGGCCCTTCCCTGGTCGAATCAACCCATTCGTGCTACAACCATTATATAACATGCATCTTCTTCGTATTGTATGACATGTAAAACCTTCTATTAAGCTGTTAAAGTATACCGCAACCACACAACAATTGATTTTAATGCTCAAAGTTAACTCAATTTGCATATGATAAAAAGCATTGTATACATATAGTAAACTAACCTAAGTCACTGTGAAGACAAATACTTCCCAACAATCTATAGCATGAGGAAAATACTGAAGCATCGTAAATTGTTACATATTCAAACTTAGAAACCTTAACGTACTACACTATCCATTCAGCAACGCAAAGTAATTGCTTTCAAGTTTTTTTTTTTTAATATTTAACATTCACCCTGCCTCATCCTTTTTCAGTTTATTTAAAAAAAGGATGAAGCAAGATGAATCGGCGGATATCTTTTAATCGGGATCGGAATCGGGATTTAGTTAGTTTTCACATGGTAGTATAGGAGTCCGTCTGGTTTGATACAGCTGTATTATTCAATGTGACGCCAAGCATTGCACTCATACTGTTATGGGGCTTGAGGAGTAAGAGAGCCAGAACAAATGAAAGTTGTGAGGCATTACATATTTGTCCTCAGGGGTGACAAAGCAATGAGCAGAAGTAGGCACTAAAACATTATAAACCTATCAGTTCGATAACAAAGTTTTATAAAATAGTAATTTGAAAACGAGATGGTTGAGACGTTTCTTGATAACTTAGCGCCCCTTATCGCGAGCATCTTGGAATTTTTCCTCAACACATGCCTCATTATCCATATATGAAGCTTGTGGGTCTGTCACAAAGAACGTATTTCAAACGGAAAGTATCCGAAGCTAAATCAGCTCTCAACAATATAAATTTCGCATTGACACACATCGGCCCAGCCATAAATATTGTATTCGTTTTGTTTCCCACCAACATTTTTATGTGGACAACTTGAAAAAATAACTTCCCAAATAACTCTGGGCATAAATAAATAAAGCGGTGTGGTAGTAAATGTCAATAATATGCAAAATAATGGATGTTAATCTCGGCTGGATACGTGATTTGCGAGCTGGTTCACATCAAAGATTAGCCGGCGGTTATTATATTTGAGGGGATATTTTTTATAAACCGCGAGAGGCCATGTGGCTACGAACTGTCTTCAAGGCTAAGTTCTGTTCGTGCCTATTAAATACGTAAGCGATCAAAACTATCATCGACCCTACCGTAACATTAGTCTGAACACAAGGCTACCCATGTACTTACTCATTCACGTCATAGCTACTACAATAAAATTAGAAATGTTATCTCAAGTATAGTAAAGAGTTGAAGTATTTTAAGACAATATGCAATGAAGTCTTAAAGTTGAAAAATAATCCATAAAATCATTATGTGCGTAATACATATTTTAGATTAAATAATTGCTGTCTATAAAATTATTTTATCAATTTATAAAAATATAAAAGAAATTATTTATTTAAATTTTAGTCACTTGCCTAAAATATTTTATTAAATTCAAAATGTTACTTTGAGTATTAAATTATTATAAACTAGCTGTGCCCGCGGCGTAGCTCGCGTATACAGGTTTTACATAAAGAATTTGTCGTTTAGGTAAGAGAATATTAAACGATTTATTTCATTACTGTATCAATAAGTGGTAACTAAATAAATCATTATCATCAAAGTTCTAAGTCGTTTATGATAGAGCTTCTGTGTAAACGACGTTAGAAGTAGGCTTAGCCGGGGTATACACAAAAAGGTTACGGGGGCTACTAACGCGGGAAAAAGCAACATAGAGTTGGCCATGTGCAAAACAGTCAGTACTGAGCACAGAACACTTAATATAGATATTAGGTGTTCTGTGGTACTGAGGTACACTCCTACAACGCGTAAAGTTTGACCTTGCGCTTTATTTACGGTCATCGCATAACACACACTCACTGTAACTGGGAACTGAACGCGCTTAAAACTGAAAGGAAAGTTACTTCTTAATAGAGGGTTTTTGGGCAGTGCTGCCAGATAAAAAAAAACTCATTCAGCTCTAGGACAACACAAAAAGCGCTAGATTTCATGAAAACAGCGCTTTAAAAAAGCCCTAGTTTTCGCGCTAAATTAACTACAAACAAAGTTTGTGTTTTTTTATATAATCATAATAAAGAAAACAACATTACGTTTTTTTTCTGGCAATATTTTTTTGATGTATCAATACTTCGCAGGACATCGACTTATAATTATAGCAATTGCTGTCAACAGTAGTTAGTATTGTACGAACAATAAAAATGTCATTAATTGTTTTAAAGTGCAATGTATTTCGCAACTTAGTTTCAGATGTCAGCATCTGATTGCGGTTGCTACACAGTTTCTTTGTGTTATAACTTCTAAGTAACTTTTAACTTAGCTGTGCTCTAAACAACTGACTGAAACTGAATAAAGCAAAATAAATGCGTTGCCAAAACCATGAACGAAAACTTTAATAAAGGGGATTTCTCCGCTTATAGTCGTCGGTAAAAAAATCAAGTTGATCATCCTAAAGGGGAAGCCAGGAGATCCATAGCACAGGGTATCCTAGTTTGTACTCGTCTCCCATGCTCTTTGTTTTGTGGAAAAAATATGTTTGAAAAAGATAAACTGCAATGTACTATTTGTGGGAAAAAATAATAAAGGTCATTATTATTATTATCGGTAATATGGACTAACAGTGCTGCTATAAAAGAGTTAATAACCCGCTAGTCGCTAAAGTATTGAAATGTGTGCTAAATACACCAAAAAGCGCTGGATTAAGCGCTAGGTGCTAAAATTTCGAAATGCGCGCTATACATTCCAAAAAAGTGCTAAATCTAGTTCCCAAAGCGCTAAAATGGCAGTTCTGATTTTGCGTATATTTTAAATACAATATCACGACATTTCGTTGCAAAATTTTTATTTTTGTCGGGTTCCATTGTATGGCTTCGATGGATACAAATTTCTTCAGTAAGTCTCAATACGATTCATCGGCGAAAAATCTCAACACCGCAATTCAGAAAAGTTTGTAATTTGTACAACTCCATCTATTACGTCCTTTGTGTGAGAAAACATCCTATCTCTTTTTGTGTTTTAAGTATAAATATATTAATTATTATGGAACGTTTTTTTTACACAGAAATCTTTTTATTACTATTTCTGAGATTTTATGGCGCCATTGAACAAATTCGAACCTACATTTCAAAATTAATGTTTTCAAAAATTACTTTCGATAGAGTTAACCAATTTTAATAAAACAAAGATTAAATGTAACTCGAAGATACGCTTTATGATATTCTTAACGATTTGTTTGAAAATAAAAGATGTTTACTTTAGACGTGATGCGTTCATGCGACAAATAGACAGACAGACAATTCTAAAAATTATAAAATGTTCTTATTTAATTATTTTCAGTTCCCCATAATGATTTTAGCCACCAAAATATATATACAATGTACAGAAAGAGACACAACATGTTATCATCATTTTTATTATATGTTTATATTTAAAGAGAGATGGCGCTGCTAACATCATCAATTCTAAAAATAAAAGAGATTAATTGACGCGATTGATACATTATATAAAACGCAAGAGAACTTATAAATCAGTTTTCACAACACCACCATCTATCGAAGAAATGGACTATTGTGCTTCAGATTTAGTTAATAAGGTTAATATATTTTTGTATAATTTATTTAATACGTTCTTTATTACTTTTGTTTACTGCGTTTTAGATATACATAATTATATCATTATTTTACATAATTTAACTATGATTTATGATATGATATTAGTTTAAAATGCACTTGATGACTCAAACAAAGCCACCGTTGAGCAAATTCGTACCTATACTTCCCTACCCATACTTCAGAATATTTATCATAACTTTTGATGGAATGAACTGATTTTAATGAAATAAAGACTAAATGTAACCCGAAGATACACTTTTTAATTTCCTTAACAATTCTTATGATATAAATTAGTACTTTATACGTTATACGTTAACAAACAAACAGACAGACAGACAGAAAATTCTAAAAATGGTAGAAATGTATTTAATTACTTATTTTTAGTACCCCTTAATCACTTTTATTACAAAAATATAAAATGTACAGACATCTGCTATTTACAGTTTTATTATATGTATAGATATGCCATACAAAGAATATTTTAACGCACTGGTAATGGTTGATACTTTTATGTTTACTGTAATCTGTAACTATATTAGCTTCATTAACAAATTAAATTTTTTTTCATACATAATTATACATTTACATTCATAAAACATACAATATTTATTATTGAAGTAAAAAAAAAACCTAACGCGAGAAACTTAAATGATCATACAGTATCGCGGTTTAGTGTCCAGAGCGCTGGCTGCGTTTACACGCAGAATTGCATTATTTTCTCTTGAGCAAGAAAATAACAAGCTATTTTATTACCAGCGGTGACAACAAGTCGCTGATATAGTTCTTTTAGGAACTTCACTGCACAGAGATTCCTCGAACCAATATTTTCTGCAGCAGTAGCCGTCTCTGATGCCACCCCGAATCTAAACTAGGTACACTTGAGATGAGAGGTTGCCAAAGAGTCTACACAAGAAGCGTCACATACAGTAGGGTTTTACCTCTCTCCCAAGGGACCACAGTCATACCGTCGGTTCTCCTGCCATCGTCTCTAAATATTCTACAACGCTTTAAAATCGAGGGAACATATCTTCATGATTACAACTAAACTAATGAAAAAAAAAACTGTGGTTGCAACTAAGCTTGGGATCTGTGGCAAATAACCCTCTATGAGAAAAATCTAAGCGAGAGGCCAATGTTCTTCGATGGACTTTTGATAGACTGTAATGAATTAATTGATATAAAAAAGGTAAATAATAAATTTGCTGTTGTAGCAGCGGTAAGAGAACACTTCACCGCATTTCGTTCTATGGATGGTGTAAGAGTTGTAATGGGCCATCGTAAAGACCAGAAAGACTTCACGGTCAGTGTCAAAAATGCGAGACATCTAGTACCTACTCGACAATTGGAGAGATCTATTTCCCACAGTAGTGTATTGAATGTGATGATAAAAAAGAAGAAACAAATGAATAATTAATCATAAACAATAGAATGTAATCAATTTTACTAGTTAATTTGTTTTTCATCTTTTTTTATAAAATATATATATATATAACAATTTTGAATTTGAATTTGAACAAACGAACTTACAACCTGCCTGATGGTAAGTGGTGACTAGTGGTGTTGTGGTGACTAGTGATGCTAAGTGGTGACATTGGCAACCAACGTCCCCCCGTGACCATGGGTGCTGTAAAGTGCTCAAAACGTCCGGGAATATAAAATAAGTTAATATACGCGATAAAATCCGTAAAATTAGTTTTATTTATGTTGGCAACCAACGTCAAACCAACCATCACAAACGAAGGAAAAATGGATTCTGTTTGACAATCGCAAGCGCTCAGCAAGTTGGATGGATCCTGGTTCAGCACCTAAACAATGCCCTAAACGAGAACTTACCCTAGAAAAGTGATGGCCACTGCTTGGTAGTCTAGCGCCGGTGTGATTCGTCACAGCTTATTACAAACGGGATGAGCATTACTGCAGGTGCGTACTGTGAAGAACTGAACACAATGATGGAGAAGCTCGCACGTCTCCAACCAGCTTTGGTCAATCGCTCGTCCCCGCTGCTCCTGCACGACAACGTGCGACCTCATACTGCATAACGGGTGGTCTCCAAGTTACAAGAGCCGGGGTTGGAAGCTCTGTGCCATCCACCGTACTCACCAGACCTTGCGCCTACAGACTTCAACTTTTTGCAGGGTTTGGATAACTATTTGGCGGTCAGTGTCAAAAATACGAGACATCTAGTACTTGACAGTTGGAAAGATTTATTTACCAAAGTAGTGTATTGAATGTGCTGATAAAAAAAGAAGAAAGAAACGACGACTTAAACAGAAACAATAGAATGAACTCAATTTTACTACGTTAATTCGATAGTCATCTTTTTTTTATAAAAATTATATAACAAACGAACTTACATCCTACCTGACGTTAAGTCCAGTTCATGAACATTGGCAACCAATTTCAAACAAAGAAGGCTACAGATGGGTTGTCACCCGTTGGAAATAAGATGGAATGCATCACATTCCGTAATTATACTAGGTCCTTTAAGATCAACAACACAACACAACACAACAATGCAGGCACTGCTATTTGGCAGAAGAAATAGGTACAAAGGTGGTATCTACCCTATTGGACTCAGAAATGTGTCCTACCAATAATAACTTTTACTTGTAACAAATTTAGAAATGTGAAAATTTTTTCGCCTTGTTTTACCTTTTTTGTGTTTTACTAAATGTTCGTCATCCATTATGTCTTTAAAACGGGCCTTACATTTTAACTTATCTTTACCAAATAATCAACTCACTTTTAAAGACATAAATATCGGAAATCAAGTAAAAGCTTTTCGTTCGCAAAATCGTATTAAGATAGCTAAAACGAAACGTTAAGCAAACAGGTCATAGACGGATAACGATGAGTAATTGAGGCAGCGGGACGCCCACTGGTGACCTATTGACATTGTTTATTATTTTTGTTATTGCTCGTTACGAACCGAGTAAATAGTAATTAATACCTACACACTTTCACATTCGCGAACGCTATTAAACGACCCAAATCCGGTCACCGGCCCGTCTACCCAGTTTATCGCACAAGGGACATTAGCTTGGCCACCGTGCGACGTTTATGCAAATGTAACTTGACACAAATCTATGATGATGTCATGTGCTATTAATTAACACGATCTATTTTTTACGCAAGACGACATAACGGCTGCTGTTGAGGTTTACTACATTGAATATAAACCCCAAAGCTTGTTCAAGAAGTTCTTTTTGTGATTTGTTTTCGTAATAATATGGACAACACTAAAATAAAAAAGTAACGAATAGTATTTAAACTCGCAATTATAATCAATTGCAAGCCTTACTGACATGACAAATATGTCTTTACGTACGTACAATTACGTGTCTTTATTATTATTTCGCACCCAATGTACAAAAACAGAACACAGGATGCTTCACTTATAGGTATTAAAAGAGATCAAATAATTAATTTGATGATATTTTTTCTTAAATGAGTTATTTATTCGAATCGAAAATGTAAGCTATTGAAACGTATTAATAAAATAAAAACAAGAACGTTAGTCTCTATTTTTAGCAGAAATATCAAAATTATCATGAACAATATAAAGACCATAGCAGGTTCATGGGTTAGTATCACCTTTAACTCCCACGCGCATCCTGCACACAGTATGTACAGGGCCCGTCCTGTAATCTTCTCTAATTATAGCATTCTCTCTAATTTGGCCCGCACCCTTGGACGTAGGTGTCACACTCTAATTTAGTATTTCCATCTCATTGAATTTGATCCTTTTGTTCTTGATGCGAATGCACTTTTGCAAGTATCACATTTTTGTTAATAGCTCATATAGTATCCATACAATAGCGGACGCGTGACATAGTGCTCGGAGTACCTGACTCTAGAACGTGGATACTGGTGTCTATATCTAGTCCCAACATTTATCATTTGATTTCTGACTTTGGTTGCAATATAATCGGTCCCGAGTCTTCTTGTTCACTTGACATGGGTCCCTCCCGCTGTAGGAAACGTTTGCCTTAATCGTCACGCTTGTCAGATAGAAAGAAAATACTGAATTTTATTACGCATAATATATACTCTAAGTATAGCCCTCTCCATAGCCCGCTATGTGACCTTAAGATTCCTCATACAGTCAGCAGTGAAGGGTCGCGTCTCAATTTTTCTTTATAAAATAAGGGTGACAAAGGAGTACACAGTCCACCTGATGGTGTTCATCTATCCCCGATAAAGAAAAAAAATGCAGATTGGTTGACTAAGATGGAATGCCTCTTTTCCAGTAAAAAGGTCTCCAGTTCTCTACATTCACCATACGAAACACGGCAGCATAGAGCAGCTATTTCACGCTTGTATTCTAGAGCGTGGTCTCTTCCCAGTCGAGCCGACTCATTCATGCTACAATCATACATATATCAACAGCATGGCTCTACTACGTATAAATAAGCATACTCGTAGAGATCAAAAACTTCAAGCGTATATATTTTTTTAGGTGTAACATAGATATTACAGGTGATTTTTAAGACCTATGTATCGGAAGACACTTAGATACATCGATAGTCAACCCAGACTAAATTATGATAATAAAGTTTAAAAAAAAAACTTTCACCACGTGCATTGATCATAAACTGCGATGATGCTAGTCAGAATACTTAATACGTCTGCAAAACTTCAGATTATTCAGGCGTCTGACGGTGGTTAACATGGGTCAAAACTGAATTATAAAATACATATATATATACACAACACATAAAAAACCTACACATAAATATGTTCCTTCTGTAACCTCTTACGACAACCCCGGGACGATATGTAAATAACTATTATCTCTTTTTGATGTAGGTAAATTTGATAATCTATACAAATAAATAAAATTGAAGTGTCTGTTTGTAATATCAAAATACCAGCTTTTTACTGAATGCATATGAAAGTTTATACGGTATTTATGACAAAAACACAATTTTTAAAATTTTTGTCTGTTTGTCTGTCTCTCTGTTTGTTCCGGCTAATCTCCAAAACGGTTGGACCGATTTCGACGGGACTTTCACTAGCAGATAGCTGATATTATAAGGAGTAACTTAGGCTACTTATATTTTACAAAAATAATTAGGATTCCGCGCAACAAAATTAAAACCCTAAATCATACGCGGGCGGGCGGGGAACAGCTAGTATTATACATAAAACTTTCATATACCCATATTTTTTTTCTACCATTCATACTGCGTATATACTATAATAATTATTAGAGAATATAAAAAAAAAAACTTGGATTTAGCTTTATTTTACAAAAAGAAAAAATGTGATCCTTGTCATGTCAACGATGTCAATAGGAAGGCTTTGTTTATAATATATAATATTATGTTATAAATAAAATAAATGCTGTTCAGAAAAAGGTCACTAAACCCAAAGAACTTTTCCAAATCAGAATAAAATTCAACCGTTAGCTATCATTCTTTTCTTTGTTTTTCAACTCGGTGGCATACGCCAGAATAGTTAAAACTTAGTAATGATAGAAATCCGTGAATTCTTCTCATACAGGCACGCGTAAGTTTTCTTAGAAGAAATATTCATGGGACTTTGGTATTTTATGGTCATTGTAATGGTATGCATAAAATTAACCTTTAAGTATAAGTGTACTGTATAAAGAATGTATAAGTGACGCGAAGATTTTCTTAATAACGTATAAAAAGCGATCATGTGTCTTACAAGATTGCCAACGTTGCGGGATTGTCGGCGCATTCAGAGAGGTAAATGGGGAAATAATTGATTCTAATGATAAACGCGGCGATGTCATTTTAACTTGCGCCAGTACGTACGGTTTGAATGCATTTACTGATGTTATGAGGATGTAATGATCCTACAAAAAATGAGAACAAACAACATTTCATATGTTTATGCGTTGTTAATTGGCAGGTTCTGAGCGATGGCAGCTTTGATTACACCTATGAGGTCTTGAGACTCGCTATCGGAAACTCGGCTGTTAATAGCCTTTATGCTTATGATCGCTGAGGAATTTCGATAACGTTTTGTTATTTTTTTATTTCTTTGTTAGAGGTTAGGTCGATTTTTAATTTATGGTTAGAAAATGAATGAATGATTGCGTCGAGCCGTAACTGGCAAATAAACCAATTGGGTTAAATGTATGTTCGTTTTTGATCGTATCTAGGTTCACATCGTAGGTAGCAGTTTTCTAGGTAAGGGTTTTATATCAGAAGATTATTAAGAAGACTAAGTATGCCGTTCCGTTTAGGCGAATGTTTATCGTATATTAATAAATTGCTTTTGTCTTAACAAAAAAGTCTACGTTCTATTTATTATGTAAGACCTTAATAGAACTTTTTGTGTCTATTCAATAGAATTTTGTTAAAATATTTTAGTGGAAACAGTTTTGGCGCTATGTGATTAATTTAATGTTCAATTTTAATTAATTTTTTTTCTAATTAAACTTATTTGTACCATATGCTATATATTTTCCTTAAATCAAAAAATCAAAAAATTCAGTCGTTATTTTCTTTCATGTATTCTTTTATATTACAATAACCGTTTTTGAGACAGTATTTGTTTAATGACATTTTAAACTTGACCAACATTGATATTTTCTGTGATTTATTTTGTATAAGCGTATTCATTACGCATAAAATCCTTGGGGGAGGCCTACGTTCAGTAGTGGACTTATGAAGTTGTCGCTGTAATGATGATGATGATGATGATAAATAAATAACAATAATAATAAACACTCACGCCTGTCACCCAGAGGGGTAGGCAGAGATTATGGACTTCCATTTGGCACGATCCTGACACACCTCTCTCGCTTCCTCCACATCCATATACCTACGCATACACGCTCGTCGGTTAAAGGTACTCTTGATTTGGCCCATTTTTAATCTATCGCCAATTTGGTCGATAAACTTTCGCCTAGGGCGACCCTTCCCGACTATGCCGTTCATTAACATCCTGATGATAAATAAATAGTAGAATAACATTATATATATATATATATATATATATATATATATATATATATATATATATCCCACGGCTGAACACAGACCTGCTTTCGTTTATTGTAGGATTTTAGGGTAACGAAGTGTCCGTCGCGTTGCCCCAATGCATGTTAGCAGAACTTTATCTTGAAAAAGGTTTCTTTTTTTGGGATTCCGTACCCAAAGGGTAACCAACGGGACCTTATTACTAAGCCTCCGCTGTCCGTCCGTCTGTCATCGGGCTGTATCTCATTATCCGTAAGAGATAGACAGTTGAAATTTTTACAGAATGTGTATTTCTCTTGCCGCCGATAACAACAAAAATAAAAATAAATCATAAATTAAAGGAGTCTCCCCTACTAGAAACGTGTGTGATGGTACGTAGCCCTTCATGTGCGAGTCCGACTCGCAGTTGGCTGGTTTTATTTCTTAGATATGCAGGTTTTCTTACGACATTTTCTTTAATTGCTCTGCACTGAACACGCGGTCAAACACTACTTAAAATTCCAATTAATAATTGATTACTGCTGACGGATAGAAGTTGGTTCGCTCGCTGCGAAACTTAAGGCTAGGCTCTTGTCCCAGAGCCTGTGCCTGAGGTACCATGCCTCTCTGTACATAGATAGTTTTACGGTCACCTTACGAAGACTAAAGACCTTCAAAATATTTTCCTAAGTCGTTCCTTATACCACCCACGAGATTATTGGGTGGGAAAATTGTCTCGTTTCAATAATTAATATAATAAAACGATAATATGAAACTGTGATTACTTCATGATTTGTATCCTAACCATAATAAAATAGTAGTTCGCTAAAATATAATAGTAACAGGAGAAGATTAAAGGTTAAATTAGTTACATTTTAACATAAATACCTATCCACCTCCATCTCAAGATTGAATATCAGGAATATCCTAGTTTGTATCATTATATCATTTACATTTTTATCATATTACAAAATACAAAATGTTATTCCTTTTAAGCAATGTTTTTTCTATCTTCGAAATATTTTAACAATTTGTTCTTCTTTGTTTTCTCGTGGTTGACTAATTTAATATGTCTAGCGGGGCGGCTTGATGAACACAGTACTAAAGAATCGCATCTTTAACACTGCTTTCCGTCATTGATCGAAGCATTTTACATATATCGTCTGTTATGCGGAATAGTTATGTCGACACCTATTTGAGGTCATCAGATCTGGAAACTCCGTAAAAGAGTGGTTTAGCGTTTCATTGTGGCGCTAAAGGTCACAGTATCGAAACAACCACCACGAAACAAATACGTACATATATGTGTAAATAACGAAACATTGTTCCCGCATTGGGTCTGTGCAATTTCAGATAATCTCTCAACGGTTAAAATGCTTCATTTTTTGGATGTTTTCAAGCACATACAGAAAGACAAAGTGTTGAAGAGAACATATATGTCAAGAAAGTATAAGCAGTTTACCGAGGGCTGGCTTACCTACTGTGTAGAAAAGCGATTACCCATTCTGTGCTTGTGTCTGTGCAATTTATATAAAATAACTCCCCGATACAGAAAACGTACTAAGTGTAGGAACTCTGCTTGCGACATGAAACCATTTCCTTTAGTCACCCTTAAAACGCTGCCCCCATTGGCCTTCGCCACCATCACAGAGTGTAAGAATGTAGTAAGCAATGTCTATTAAAATAAAGTTTTTGAAAGTTCCAATCATTAAAACAGTCTTCATTCAGCTCACAAATGATGCCACCGTTGGAAAAAAAGGTCATTCAGGTTCTAAACACATTCATGTAGACATGCATACGCATAGCGGACCGTGTCAGAGTCAACGCTTATAAATTAGGTGCGGGAGCGCAACCACGATCAACAAAACCACGCGCTGCCCGGCAAAATATCAATTCCGACATCTAAGCATGCTCTTTACGACTCACGAGTTGACTATAAAATATATTTAATATTAAAAAAACAATTAAAGTTTATCACTTAGCGAACTTACAGTGCTCTTTGTGGTAAGCGGCTACGGCAGTCCATGGACACCTACAGTCAACTTCAAACAAAAAAATTTTAAGTTAAAGTTACAGCCAACTCCAAACATACGTTGTCACCTTTGACGACTAAGATGTAACGCCTTGTAGCCTGTAATTATATTGGTTCTCTATACTCTTCCGAAGGAAACTCAAGAGTGCAGCACGCGCGGTTTCTTAGACTCTGCCTCTAAGAAACCGCGCGTAAATAAGTGTGCTTCTAGGTAGATACCACCCACCCACACAGAAGGCATAAAATTTATGTTTCTGTCTTGTTTTATTTACTAACATTAGTTCTTAAGTTTTATTTTCTATTTTCGTTATGGGCCTACGATGCCTGAAAAATAAAACATTTTTATTTTTATTATTATTATTTTATAAAAGCGTCCTACCAATTAATAAATACAATAGTAAATAATAATTAATTTATATTATGAAAGTCTTTATACCTTTACCTAACTTTTATTTCTATTAAAAACTAGAAATTTTCTAAATTTTAAGTTAGGAAAGTTTACCGTTTTTCTACACTAAAAATGTTTACGCTGTTAGCCTATGCGGCTCTTCATCTGACACAGGCCACGAGCCCTGTGTCAGATGAAGCTGTAAGAGCCGCATAGGCTAACAGCGTAAACATCACAGAAAATAGACTAAAAATGTTCAATTTTAACAATAGATTTAAGTCGTGTTAAACTAATAAATATAAAATATTATTAGGTACACTCATTAAATACAGTTTATTTTAAAGTTTGAAGAGTGTAGAGTGATAAAGCATTTTTTTTAAATACGAAAGTGTCACATGTTTTAAGTACAGCTGCATGATCAACTGAGGACTGAGATGGTATACTTTATAAGCTCACATATCTGGTGTTCATATACTTTATTATATATTGTTCTTCTGTCCGTGTACAGTGTCGTATGTGACTGAATTCCTCCTAAACGCCTGGCCTGATTCTGATCAAATTTTGTGTGTCTAAGTTGAATCAGGAATGGCTTATATTCACAATTGGACCCATCAGGTGGCGCCGCTGTCAAAATCCAGAAATCATTCGTGCCAAGCCTAGCTAGTTTTCATATATAATATTTTTAATGCAAGTATTTTTGTACAGTCAAAATCCTAATTTAGTGATAAGATCATTTATAATTAATACTTCTTTGATTTACGTATGCTATTATAAAAATAAGCAGACCATAAAGCGATCGTAGGCAGTAAATGTCTCACATTCACAGACGCCGCCGCAATACCCGCTAGGCGCCGCTCGGTAACCAAACGTATTCTTTTTGGGAGTTCTCATCGTCTTTTTTCAGTCTTTTGGGGGTCTACAAGCGTCGTTTTTTAATGAATCGGTGTTAACCTTCACGTGGAACGAGTAACAGGGTGCCGATTTGAGATAAACGGTTGGTCTCATTTGTTTTTTTTTATGTTTAAAAATAGTAGAAATGACAGGACGTTCGGTGCGCTCTTTTCCTTGGCGTCGGATGATAGCTATCTTACGGGACTTAATTTTCTTGTTGTCTTGAATAATGTTTCCTGAATGTGTGTTGTATAATCAAGTAACGATTTTTTTTATTTACTGATTTTTAATTATCAGATTTTTATTTTTTTATTTATTTTTTAAAATCCTTTTAAAATTTGTTATAGAATAGGAGACAAACGAGCATACAGCTCACCCGATGGTAAGTGATCACCGTCACCCGTGAATACCTATACTACTAGTGGATTAACCAGTGCATTGTAGATCTTTTAGATAAAAGTTATTCAAAGGAAAAAAAATTAACATAAACAAATGAAATGTAATAGTTACGAGTATATGAATAAAATAGTTTTACTGTTTCACTTTTATATTCAGTCAGGTTATAAACTAATTGATGATTTACAACAAACACCGTGTAGTGGCGGTGTAAGAATATGCTCTATCCAATATCATTTAGTGGATGTCGACCAGTCCCAGCGGCGTCTTCCTAATAAATACTAACAATAAAAAACTGCGGTTGCCAACTCGCTTGCCAAGCGTGGCAACTATCCCCCTTAAGAGGCAATCTATTGGGGAGGCCTATGTTCAGCAGTGGACTTTAATAGGCTGCAACGGTTTCATTCTTACATTCAGTCAGTTTATAAATGATTTGATGGAAATGAATAAAATCAGTTATGTTACGAAATAGCTCTCTCTATTTATACTACGTCGTGCCGTGACTGGTGTATATTAATTTAAAAGTGCACTAGTATTACAATTAAGTTAAAATTGCAGTATTATTAACATTCGCTTTCTAGTAGCGGCGTATGAGTAAAGAAGGAAATGCAACAGCACCTGATATCAACGCAAAATCTCCCAATCATATGGTAATCTATGGTAGAGGCTATCTATGTTCAGCAGTGGACTTTTCATATTATCAGTCTATTTAAGTTAATAGCTGGGCATAAACCTTTCCAGGAATGCGCTAGCTGGCAGCAATTTTCTGAAAAAGAGCCAAATGCACTATAGTACCTACACTTTCGCTCAGGTGTTGGAACTGCAGACCTAATTTTTTTGTTATAGAATAGAGTGATAAAAACGCACACAGTCCAGCTGATGGTAAGTGAATACTGTGTGCCTATATACATCTACATTTATGTTCAAATAAGAATCAAAATGCAGATGCGTTGTCCCCCCTGAGGACTAAGATGGAATGCCTCATTTCCAGTAAATAGGGTCTCCGGTTCTCTACAGTCACCATACGAAACACATCAGCACTAAGCTACTATTTTACGCGGATATTATGTGACAGCGTGGTCCTGACTGGTCGAGCCGACCCATTCTTGCTGCAACCATAATATAGCTGCAGCGTGGCTCTACCACGTATAAATGAAAGCCTTACATTGGTAATGCTGCCTTTAGATCCATCCTTCTGATACCTTTGGGATATATATATATTCGTTTTGTTTTATATTTTTTTCTGCGATTATATTATGATTCTTATTATTGTTAAGGTGATCAGCAGATATCCAGAATGTTTTTTTTGTTTGTACAGAGTTATTTGAAATACCTGGCCATCTGTGAATTGTTAACCTTGAGCGTGATGTATATATTGAGACTGGGAGTTCGTTGCACAAAGCTAAAGTAACTACTCTGAACTCGTTTTACTCTAGGTAGGTAAACCTAAAAAAATGTATAACACTATGTGCATTTAATATAATAACGCATTCCGAATGTCGATAGAGTTGCATCGGGATTGTTTCCGGAGGTGCATCCGTTCGAAGTTGTGATGCCAATCACATCTTGGCAATGATAGCCAGGAGAATGGATTCCTTCTATACGAACCACTATTGCAGGATGCATATGGAAGGGATTCCAGGATCAACAAAGTACCTAGTTTATTAGTGTATTGTGTTTCTAATAAGCATTGTTATTTACAGGTTTGTATTACTTGGTTTTAAGTAATAATTATAATATGTTGTTAGTTCCAAATCACAGTATCACTTGTTTTCGTGATATTTTATGATAACTGGGTTGAATTACCATCTCAAAAGTTTTTTCTATATTTATCAAGCCTGAGTGGTAAGTGATGACCCTATATTATGAGGATGGGATGAAATTACTCAAAAACAATTTTGTCACCCATACAAAATACAGCCGACATTAAACGATGATGTCTGAATTCTTTAAGCAAGTGGCAAAAACACAGATATAGACGACAGGAAGACGCGTTTCATGGCAACGCAATTTATTTCACGCGGTTGTGCCGGTTTGGATTCACATATTTAATCTTAAAAATAGTTTATAGTACCTACTGTTTATTTCATCATCATCATCATTACATCCTTTCATAAGTCCACTGCTGAACATAGGCCTCCCCCAAGGAATGCCACAAAGCACGGTCCTGAGCCATCTGCATCCGTCGACTTCCTGCATGTTCTACCAGGTCGTCACTCCACCTAGTGGGGTGACCCCCTACACTTCGCCTACCGGTACGAGGTTGTCACTCGAGAAACCGTTTATTTATTTTTTATTAAAAAAAATAGGTTAAATAAATAATGGAATTGATTGGTTTTATACACGCATAATCTATAATTGCGTTTTACCGCCATCTATGGTGAAAGCGTGAAAATTAAAATCAGTATGTGAAATTAATGCGATTTATGCATCTCATTTCTTTTAAATTATCAATTTTAAGTTTAAAATTATATTAAGTGTAAAATATGGTCCTTAGATTTAGTGATTTTGATTATATCCTTTGATTTCGTATTATGTTACATAAAGGTGATTTATCGATACTTTCAAGAAGTTTAGCTACTCGACAATAGATGGCAGAGTTTTCTAATCAGTGTTTTACACATGATGTGAATTATGAATTACTACAATAAAAACGTTATCAAATATTTTATTGCATAGTTATAATAAACCACTTAAATAAAAGCAATCAAATAAATATTAACAGCCGAAAATTGCTCTGCCAAACAACGCTGTAAAAATAAGTATAAATTATTTTTACTATGTAATTAAATTGTTCGAAATGGATCATAACGAACTTGACGACCGCAAGCCCATTGTTGCTGACTTCTGTTTCATGGTTCTTTGTTTTCAAGTTTATGTACATATTTTTTTAAATGTAGGAATATTATGGATGTATTGAAAATAGAAGCGCGAGGAGGGATATGCCATTTTTATATGGTTTTTGGTGTAACCTGATGTTTGACATAAATGCAATGATCCCATATTTCACAGCCTGGCGATAGACAACAATGAGGTAGTGGTTGTAGTAGCGGGTCAAAAAAAATTGAGTTATTTAGTTTATCCATCAAGAAATTGTAAGTAGCTGCCCGGAGTCAGGAAGTGGGCAGGGTCTCACCCCCGTGCCTCGGAAAGCACGTAAAGCCGTTGGTCCTGCGCCTGATCTCTCTCCGGTCGTGTCGGTTTACCGTCCTATCGGCCTATGACAGTGAGGGAATAGTGCACCTGTGCTTGCGCATACACTTGGACACTATAATCCTGTCGTGCGCCGATGGCTATCCTCTGTTGAGACTGGCCGCCGTGACCGAAATTATAATAAAAATAGAACTAATTTTACGGATTTTATCACGTATATTAACTTATTTTATATAGGTGCTGTAAAGTGCTCGAAACGGCGTGAATATAAATTAAGTTAATATACACGATAAAATGCGTAAAATTAGTTTTATTTAAATGTGTAGTGTTCGCGTAAATATAAGAAATCATTATCTAACTCTTATCTATATCTGTGTTTGTACCAGTTAACGCATGTCTTGTAAATGTGTGTCCTTATCTTTATATATAAAAATTACGTGTCAAGTTGTTTGTCCGCGATGAATTCCTAAACTAGTGAACTGATTTCAATGAAATTTGCACACATGCAGTTTGGTCCAACTTGAGATATAGGATAGTTTTTATCCTGATAAGTGACACTCAATATTTTTTTTATTACGAATTTAAGGATTTTTTATATGAAGGGTCGTCGAAAAGGGCAGAACCTAAAATCGTCTGCCTGGTCAGCTAGTTATTGTATATAATGTCATGGTTATGTGGTGGCGGATTACGAAAATCGGTCACACCATCTTTAAACCAGGTCGGAGTCGTAATACGAGTAGATTATTATGCGATATGTCGTCTCCGATAGAAGGTGGCTTAAAAATTTTGAATATGCCAGATGTAAGACCCATCAAAAGCACGGGGAGCAGCATCAAAATTGGGAGACGTCCGACGCTGACGCAATCGCCAATCTGCCAGTAGTACGTGGCAATTATAACAGGAGGAGGATAATGTGCAGTGGTGGATTATTGCGGGTTAATAAACGGGAAAAAAACATATTTTTAAATATATTCTAGACTTTCAATGAATGGTATACGTGGTAGAGCCATGCTGCAGCTATATTAGGCTCGATCGGGGAAGGATCACGCTCTCACAGAATACCAGCGTCAAATAGCAACTTAAAGCTGCTGTGTTTCGTATGGTGAGTGTCTAACCTAGGTCTAAAAGGGTCTTTTTTTACTGGAAACGAGGCATTTCACCTGAGTCCTCACGGGTGACAACGCATCTGCATTTTGATTCGCAAACGTGGATAGATGTAGATGTCTATGGGACACAGCAACCACTTACCATCAGGTGGACTGTGTGCTCGTTTGTCACCCTTATACTATAAAAAAAAGATTGCTGTAAAGTACTGAAGAAGTTTCACACAATAAATAGCAATACAACTGGTAAAATTAAAAAAAAATTACAACCGACTTCAAAATAAATTAAGAATAACTCAAAAACTACTGGTCACACCTTAATCAAATTTATATGGGACCACCTGAAAAGTATACCCTTTAAAACAAAAAATAATTTTCTAAATCGGTTCAGGCGTGTTCGAGTAATCGGTGAACGTACATAAAAAAATTCCAACGAATTGAGAACCCCCTTCCCAATTATTTTTGAAGTCGTTTGAAAATAGCTGTGATTTGAATAAAGATAAAAAAGAGCGATATATATTAAATTCAAAACTGCAGTAGAAGCACAGGGATAAACTTCATCTCCTTTATCAACCCTAAATGTCCATTACCGTGACTGTTAGGTACAATTAATAGAATCAGGCGTTACTTTGCGGAAATCCATTATATAAAAGCTTTTACAAAAATTCACTTCGCAAATATCCGCGTTATAAAATAAAATGATGTGTCTTACCTAGTATGAAGAAGCACCTCCCGCCCTCCCTCAATTGCGTGCACTATCCCCGTCACCACTAATCCCAGCACCGCTACTTCCAACACCACTACACTAGGCAAGACACACCACTGACGATAATACGACACGTGTTTCGCCTCTACACGAGGCATCCTCAGGTGATATAGACTCTACGGTGGCTAACCGCTAAGTGAGCGGCGAGCCAAAACAAGTGCCTTTTATACAAACCGATGATGCAACCGCTCTCCACCTAAGTAGCGAGCGACTGCGTCATGCGATAAAACATGCGACCAATCACCGCTGGACTTACGCAGCCGTTTGTAAAATTAAAAACAAACCGCCGCGCAACGCCCACATTATTAGAGAGCAGGCTTGAAGATATTTAAGAGAGGTGAGTTAGTAACATTTGTTTGTTCATTCAGCAATGCAACGGTATTATTATTACTTTTTAATATCTCTAACTCTTCCAGCACACACAGCCGCAGCCCTTTATTACACGTATGTAAGACTTTAAAGGAGTGGTCGTTGGCTAGGTTGTGTCCAGTGTCCAAAAGATGTTTGGCAAAATGGGATTTATCGGGATTGCAATTCCTGTACGCGGCTAAATGCTCTTTATAACGTGTCTCGAAATTGCGACCAGTCTGACCCACGTAAACGGCGTGGCATTCGTCACAAACAAGTTTGTAAACACCTGACTTTTGACGAATATCCAACTTATCTTTACTATTACAGATATTTCTAAGAGAAATGTTTGTTTTGAACGCCACATGAACGCCGTTTTGTCGAAGAGTATTAGCTACTTTTTCAGATATGGGGTCTAAGTAGATAAATATTTAATATATTATTTTAATTTGATAAATTATATTAAGTTCTTTTAAATAATTTTCTTTACTTAATGGGACAGTGAACAAACGGTTAATGTAACAGTAAAAAGCGGCTACTTTATGTTGCCATGGATGACATGATGACGCTGGGATGACCGTGTCGGTGTGAGTTGGCTTTCGATAAATTTTTTTTTCATCATTCCGCCTGTGACACCGCTCTCGAGCGGTCGTTCAGGTAGTCCGCGCAGCCGTCCCCGTACGGTAGTGCTCTCTCGCTCTCGCGCCTCCGCTGTCTTGCTCGCGCTGTACAGCGTCGACGCCTTGGTGAGTCATTTCTGCTATCAGTTCTTGCCCCCCTGTCCTCGGGCGGGGAGGTTTGACTGACCTCCGCTTGTTACCTGTTATATTTTTTTGTTATTTTTGTTAACTATTTCTATTTTTGTTTTTGTTATTTATTTGTATAACGTGTACGTGTATACTGTTTCTAGGGAGTTACTTGCTCTTTTCAGAGCAAGGCCCTGCTCTTTTAAGAGTAAGGGCATTACTCCTTGAATAAAGAACGTCCCGTTCTTCTGAGAACGGTGATCCCGCCCTTACTGCTTAGGTTCAGAACGTCTCTGTTCTTTTCAAAACAGCATCCCCCCAGTCCCATTCGTTTCTCAGCATCATGTCCAAACAAGACCTTATAGGGTCCATCGTGTCAGGCCTTAATAGGCTGGATAATTCGGCTCTCGTCGCAATCGTGGCAACTATTGCCTCATATGCCCCTCAGGCAACTCAACCGCCGCCCGTTATAGCGGCCTACCTAGAGTCCAAGAACTCTTACGCCCCTCTAGACATGGAGTACGCATGCTCCGAGTCTGAGTCCACTGCATCGGCCCCCCGGAAGAGACCCGCCACCTATTCTGGCACCGATTCATCGGAGTCCTGTGACTCCGACGGAACCGGTGACTCATCCTTCACGACTGTCTCCTCAAAACGCGGCGGTAAACGCACCGCGAAAAACCGCACACCTCCCGTCTCAGCGGCCCCTGCCACTCCTTCAACCTCCGCAGCCCCCGTTGCTGCCTCAAACCCCGCAGCTCCCGCTGCCGTCTCTGCCCCCGCAGCCCCCGCTGCTGCTACGGCTCCCCTAATGTCAATCGACATCGCCCCACCATCAAAGCCAGCTTCCCGCTGTGTCCCAATCCTTGCAAAGAAGCAAGTCCCGCCCCCTGTCTTCCTAAGAGACAAGGCATTATTCACCAAGCTGTCGAAATCCTTATACGACGCAGGCATTAAATATGACCATGCGATTAACCTCGGGGAGACTATTAAAATCATTCCCAACTCGATCGATGCCTTCCGTAGTATCACCAGGCTATTCACAGCCGAAAAAGTCTCCTACCATACTTATGCTCTTCCGGAAGAGCGTAAAGTCAGGGCCGTCATCCGCGGCGTGCCATTCGAATTTTCCAACGAGGAAATCCTTGAGGACCTTAAGTCCCAAGGTTTCCCTGTAGAAGCCGTGCACAAGATGCACAGTAGAACGGGCCAGAGGTTCAACCTGGTCCTAGTCATCTTAACTAACGTGCCGGAGGCAAAAGCCATCTTCCGGCAGGTACACACAGTGTGTGGCCTGTCGAGAGTGAAGGTTGAGCCCCCACATAGGCGCGGGTTCCCGGCGCAGTGCCACCGCTGCCAGCTTTATGGTCATGCGGCGGCCAACTGCTCTGCCCCACCCAGGTGCGTTAAGTGCCTTGAACCCCATAACACTAAAGATTGTCCTCGGCCCAAAGACGCCGAATCCCCACCCGCGTGCGTCCTGTGTAAGCAAACAGGCCACCCGGCTAACTACAGAGGCTGCCCTTGCGCACCTCATCCTCGCCCCAGTAGGCAAGCTCCACCGCCGGTCAATGACCGCTCATTCCCGGCTCTTTACCAACGGCCCCGTCAGGGCCTTTCTCAGCCCATCCAGGGCTTCTATCGACCCCCTCAGGGTCCCCCTAGGCCCCCTCAGGGCATTATTCGGCCCCCTCCGGGCTTCTCTAAGCCTATGCAGCCTCCAGTCTTTCCCTGGGGCCCGAAAAAGGCAGACCCACCGCGGACAAACTCCGCCCCACAACAATCACAGCCCTCAATGGCTGATGACCTAAAAACGGTGTATTCCGCTATTAGGAACATCAACGTTGAGGAAATCGCTGTGTTAGCACGCAAATTGCGCGCTGCGAGGTCCCCTCAGGACCGTCTCCTCGCTCTTGCAGAGCATCATAATCTTTTGTACTCGTTGTAAGTTAAGTTAACTTCATTAACTTAACTTCACGATGACAGAGCAGTTTGCTCTACCAAAATCCCACGGTCGTATCAAACCTAAGGGTTTATCGCTTGTATCGTTTAATATTCGCGGTTTGCGAAATAACCTCCCAGAACTTAAGCTCTTTCTTCGAAGTCGTGAAGCCGATTTCCTCCTCCTACAGGAAACTAACCTCAAAACTAAGGACACTAAAGGCCTTTCTATTAAAGACTTTTCTCTTCTTCGTAATGACAGGATCGACCGCCAAGGTGGCGGTACGGCCATTTATTACAAGAAGACACTCCATTGCTCTCCCATTTCTACTCCGCAGCTTACCAATATGGAAGCCACGGTATGCAGGCTAGCTATGACTGGACATCAGTCCATTCTCATAGCCTCCTGCTACATCCCCGCGGGAACCCTTCCCCTCAAAAGAGATTTTGAGGCTATTTTATCTTTAGGTAACCCAGTCATTATGTTTGGAGATTTTAATGTTGTTTGTTCCTATTAATGCAAAACGCCTGGAGAGATTTAGAAGTAATATGTTAAAAATCCTTCCATCCCTTTCTTATAAGAACAATGCAGACTATTTATATAGAGAATTATTTACCTTTATAAACAATGAATTTAATAAAACATTCACTTCTAAAACATTCTCCAGAAACAGTCGCAAGTCATTTAATGAGTGGGCGACAGTAGGAATTCATAAAAGCAGACGAAGGTTATATGACCTTTACCATGAAAGATCGTATAATCTTTCCGATGCTTTTAAAGAATATGTAAAAAATTATTCTAAAATGTTTAAAAGAGTTTGCTCCACAGCCAAATCATTACATATTAGTAACAAAATTAAGACAGCTAAGAATAAAATTAAAATGACGTGGAGTATAATTAACAGCGAAACCGGTAAAGAGAAACCTCGTAATACAAACTATCAATTAAAAATTAATAATGAATTGACTAAATCAAATCAAGAAGTTGCAGCGGTGTTTGAGAAATATTTCACTGATGTTCCTATCTTGACAACAGAGTCATTGAATGCTTCTCCAACTGTCGCCGAATCATTACTTAAACAGAATGTTAATACCTGTTTAAAAGAATTTAGATTTGAAAAAGTATTACCGCATAATATTGTAAAATACTTCAAAACCATTGATGTAAAGAAAACCGCAGATTTGTGGGGGATTTCCGTTACAGTGATTGCGTCCATAATAGATTTAATTGCACCTCATCTTGCTATTATTTTTAATACTTGTATCGATTCTGGTGTGTTTCCTGATTTAATGAAGTATAGTAAAGTAATACCTTTATTTAAATCTGGTAGTACATTGGACCCCGCTAATTATAGACCTATTTCTGTACTACCAACTCTCAGTAAAATTTTTGAAAAAATAATTTTGGATCAATTGTTAATTTTTTTTAATACAAATAAATTACTTCATAAAAATCAATTTGGTTTTACAAGGGGTCGCTCGACGTCTGACGCCGGTGTTGTGCTTATGAAATATATTTTTAATGCCTGGGAGAATTCACAAGATGTCTTAGGTATTTTCTGTGACCTTTCCAAGGCTTTCGATTGTGTTCGTCATGATACATTAATCAGGAAACTACAACATTACGGTGTAAAAAATTTGGCGCTTAAACTTATTACTTCATATTTAAGTAACAGAACTCAAAAAGTCGTCATTAATGGTAAATGTTCCTCCGGATCGGTAGTATCAATGGGCGTTCCTCAGGGCTCGATTCTTGGCCCTTTCCTGTTCTTAATCTATATTAATGACTTACCTTATCTTGTAGGGGACAATCACGATATAGTATTATTTGCTGACGATACCTCTTTAATTTTCAAACTGAAACGGCAGTCAATTAAATATGACGATGTAAATAATGCTCTATCGAAACTAGTACATTGGTTTAACGCCAACAATTTGCTCTTAAACGGCAATAAGACAAAATGTATTAAATTTACAATACCTAATGTAAAACATTCGAAAACCAATGTGCTCTTAAATGGGGAGGAGTTGAGTCTTGTGGATACCACTGTTTTTCTCGGTATTACTATTGACGCGAAACTTCAATGGGGCCCCCATATATCTAAATTAGCAAGCAGACTTAGTTCTGCAGCATATGCTGTAAGAAAGATTAGAAGTCTCACAGATGTTGAGACAGCTAGGTTAGTGTATTTTAGTTACTTTCATAGCGTAATGTCTTATGGAATTTTGCTATGGGGTAATGCGACTGATATTGAAGCTATATTTGTTTTGCAAAAGAGAGCCGTACGGGTGATTTATAATCTAAATTGTAAAGAGTCCCTTAGAGAAAAATTTAAAGAAATAAACATATTAACTTTGGCATCGCAATATATTTATGAAAATGTAATGTATGTACATAAAAACATAAATAGCTTTAATAAGAATAAGGATGTTCATACCTTAAACACTAGGAACAAACATAAGCTTGTAATGCCACTTACAAGACTCCACAGAATTAGTAATTCATTTATGGGGCAATGTATACGCTTTTACAACAGAATCCCAGAACATGTTCAAAGTTTGTCAATAAACAAGTTTAAAAGTTTTATTAAAGAAAAACTGTACAAAAAGGGTTATTATAATATCAAGGAATACATGAATGAAAATAACCCCTGGGAATAAGGTGATCGCCACCATGCTGGTTCTATGAAAATTCATTTAAAATTGTATAATCAAAATTATTGTTAAGTGAAATTATGTTTAAAACAAAGTCCCGCTGGGTTTCTTGCTGGTTCTTCCCAGGACAGAGGTATTTTCCGAACCAGTGGTAAATAAAATAATGACTTTCAATAAGTATTATGTAATAATCCATATTGAATAAAAATCATTCTATTCTATTCTATTCTATTCTATTCTATTCTATTTAACTCCAAGCATACTGAATGGACATGCCGTACTACCACCCGTAGTGGCAAGTTACTGCTCGATATCACGCAGTCTCTTGATATTACCGTCCACAGTCCTCTCGGTGTTACTCACTTTCCCGATAACACCGACTATGCCCCCGATGTACTAGATTTTGCGTTACTCAAAGGAGTTACTCTCAACCTTAGGGCAATCGAGACACTAGACGATCTAGGATCCGACCACCGACCGGTCTCTCTCATTCTTGGCCATCAGCCACCACTCCCAACACCCTCTACCAAAACCTTCACAAATTGGAAGGGCTTCAAGGAGTCCCTAGCGAAAACTCTGGACTCACAGAACTCTCCCATCTCCCTATCGTCTGACTTAGACAGTCCCGAAAAAATCGACACCGCGGTCGATTCACTCTCCACCCTTATTAAAACCTCCCTTAAGGAGAATGAAAAGGAAGTCCCGGTTGCTAAGAATAGTGGGCTTCCCCTACATATTAGCAACCTATTAAAAGCCAAGAAAGCTGCTTTCCGGAGAGCAGCAAAATATCCCACGCCCGAATATAGGCGCACGGCCAATCGTCTTCAACGAGAACTCCGTTTCCGCCTCTCTGAATTTCGAGACCTCGAAAAGAGTAAACTCATGGAGAATATATCTCCCTCTCATACAGCGTACTATCAGATAGCTAGAGCCCTCCGTATAGACGCTATAACCCACACTCCCCCTCTCTCCCGCCCCGACGGTTCGGTTGCCTTCGAGGACGAGGAAAAGGCTGAGTGCTTTGCAGACAGTATTGCCGCTCAATGCTCTTTTAGCTCTCAACCCGTCGACCCTTCACACGTCCAGGCAGTGGAGGATGAGGTCCGCCGCCGGAACTCACCCCCTACGGCCTCCGAACCTATCTCTGTGTCCAATGATGAGATTTCATCCCTCATTAAAGGACTTAAACCTAAAAAGGCTCCGGGCGCGGATGGCATATCCAACCAAGCCCTTAAAAACTTTCCCGAGCAGGTGTTAACCCTTTTATCTATTATCTTCAACGCCTGCTTCAACCTTAGTTACTTTCCCACTACGTGGAAAGAGGCAACTGTGATTGGTATTCCCAAGCCAGGCAAGCCTCTCAACCTCCCCTCCAGTCATCGCCCCATTAGCCTCCTCAAGGCCATGGGCAAGCTCTTTGAAAGAGTCATCCAAAATCGCATAAGGCGCCATCTGTTTCCCACAGACAGTGACCCTCTTATCATTCCCCATCAATTCGGTTTCCGAGCGAAACACTCCTGCCCCCAACAAGTTCACCGTATTGTGGAATATATCCTCAGCGGTTTTTATCCCCGTCGTCATAAGACTATCGCGGTCTTTTTCGACATCGCCAAAGCCTTCGATAGAGTCTGGCATACAGGCCTTATCTACAAACTATACAAAATAGGTCTCCCCGATCGTCTAGTACGTCTCGTGGCCTCTTATCTTAATCATCGTACCTTTCGTTTTAGACACGAAGGCACGCTATCTTCACAGCGCCCCATCAAAGCTGGTGTCCCTCAGGGCTCAGTTCTTGCTCCTCTGCTGTACATACTGTTCACCAACGACATTCCCATTCCGCCGAAAGGTGTTCAGCTCTCCCTCTTCGCAGACGACACTGCTCTCTACTGTAAAGGTATCTCGCTACCTTTCATACGGAACAAGGTCCAAAAGTCAGTTGATGACCTAGGAGCTTGGTTCAAAAAATGGCGCATCGATGTGAACCCGGAGAAGAGCTCCGCCGTTCACTTCGATTATAAACGACGCCGTCTCAAAAACACTCCACCAATACGTATGCTAGGGACCCCTGTCCCCTGGCATACGTCTGCCAAATATTTAGGTGTCAATCTAGACACAGGGCTAACTTTCAGGCCCCACGTCAAAAGAGTAACCCGTCACGCACGTTTTTACCTGAATAGGCTCAACAGTATGTTGGGCCGACACAGTAAAATGTCCCTCAGAAACAAGCGTACCCTTTATAAGGTCTGTATACGACCAGTCATGTCCTACGCGGGCCCCATTTTCGCCCACTCTAACCCTAAAATTATTAATGAACTCCAAGTAGTTCAAAACCTTTTCTGTCGTCGAGCTGCGAACGCACCTTGGTACGTCCGCAATGCCGACCTTCATCGGGACCTAGAGCTCCCTACAATTCAACAATTCCTTAAAAACCTCTCTGAGAACTTCTTCAAAGCCTCAGAGTCGCATTCCAATCATTTTATTCGTGAGGCTGCTAATTATGCAGCCCCACTCCCCTCCCGCTATAGCGTCCGCAGGCCGAGGAACTCCCTCTCGGACCCGCCTAATAAACTTTCAAACGACCTGAACTGCCTCCTGGCGGCTCAGGCCAACTCTAATTAAGTTATTCATAATTAATTTGCCTTCGTAGGCACTCCCTCAGCGGCTAATAGCCGCCTGCGCCCTCTTTTCCCAAAAGAGGGTCGCTTCAGATACGGTATAAGAAGCTTTAAACAGCTAGTTGCCAGTCCCCAAAGGCGGTTTTAGTGGGTATCACTTAGGTTCCCCAGTAGGTAGTCACAGTGAGTCCCACATAACCACGATAGACCGGCTGTCGTGGTATGCGTAATGCATTTCCGCCTCCCTCCGGGGTAGCCCTTTTCCAATTGCTTCGGGCGCAAAAAAAAAAAAAAAGCTCGCCGCTCACTTAGCGGTTAGCCACCGTAGAGTCTATATCACCTGAGGATGCCTCGTGTAGAGGCGAAACACGTGTCGTATTATCGTCAGTGGTGTGTCTTGCCTAGTGTAGTGGTGTTGGAAGTAGCGGTGCTGGGATTAGTGGTGACGGGGATAGTGCACGCAATTGAGGGAGGGCGGGAGGTGCTTCTTCATACTAGGTAAGACACATCATTTTATTTTATAACGCGGATATTTGCGAAGTAAATTTTTGTAAAAGCTTTTATGTTAGGTACAACATAGATTGCCCCAAAAGGAAATTTTTGTCATAATTGCCACGCTTGGCAAGCAGAATTCTTTAGTTAATATTAGGAAAACGCAACTGCCCATCTCCTGGTTGGTTTCCCTCTGTCTCAGAAATTCCATCCTCATCATGTCGATGGCTGGCGGTCCACAATCGTGCGATTTACGCGGAGTTTTTCATCTCTCACTACTACACTGTGAAATTTACTGTCACCAGCGGTTTTTCTGGACCGATGCGACTTAGGGACATTTAAGAAAAGAGCCTCCTTCTTTCGAAAATGCCGACAATGTACCTGAAATTCGCCTGGTGTTGCAGATGTTTGACGGTGATCACTTTCCATCAGGTGAACCGTATGTTCTTTGCCTCCTCTTCCAAAAGAAAACCCATTACTGGTCTGGGTATTTAACTTCTGGAGTAAACGAGATTGTTATAACGCAAACTATCGCAAGTCATAAAATCTTTCAGACATTTCCCATCAGCCCACAGGGTGATAACGCATCTGCCTTGTGTCCTTAATCAAGGATAAATGTAGGTGTCTATGGGCCACAGCGTCCACTTACCATCAGTTGGACTGTGTGCTCGTTTGTCACCCTTATCCTGTAAAGAAAATGAGAAAATCCAATCAAATTTAGAATACGGCTATAGTGTAGCATTTTTAATAATATTGAATTTTTATGAAACACTTGAGATTTTAAATCGAATAACTTATAATATTGATATTATCTATTAACTTATTTAGTGCGTTCTTAATTGCCAACCTACGTTCCAAGCGTGACAACTATGGCAAATATCCCCTTTTGAAGGTACTAACGTTCGCGGTTACTTTTTTATTTAAATTTAAAAAGACTCTAAATAATTAATATATCTATTATTTTATATTTATATATTAATCTATCCTCGTTTGCGAATCAAAATGCAGATGCGTTGTCACCCGTGAGGACTAAGATGGAATGCCTCTTTTCCAGTAAAAAGGGTCTCCAGTTAGACACTCACCATACGAAACACAGCAGTGTTGAACTGCTATTTTACGCTGGTATTCTGTGAGAGCGTGGTACTTCCCCTGTCGAGCCGACCCATTCTTGCTACAACTATACTACTAATATAGCTACAGCGTGGCTCTACCACGTGCAAAACTAGCAATTGTTCTGTCACACTATATACTTTGTCGGCTGGTGTGTTATACATTTTAACTGCGGCTATTTTCGGGTGCGGGTTCAGTTTCCAGTACATGACCTACAAATAACTGCTCTGGGTTGGGATATTTTTCTATGTGCAATTTATGTACGTGAATCGTCTCTATAAAAAGTCAAAAATAACTGGAACCTACTAAATCACAAAAAACTATTAGAGGGTACCATTATGGAAATATTAATAAAATAAAATCAACACTAGCCTTAAAACCCTGTCATTAACGATAGGAGGACAAACGAAGGAGTGAAATATATTTAGGTTGTAAATTTACTTTCATTTTATGTATTAAGCACTACCATTATAAATCTAAAGTCAAGTTAGAAGAATGATAACATGCGAAGAAATAAACACTAATGTAATTTTTTATTCGGACAATGGACATAAAAAAATTGATTGAAACCTCAACACAATATATCCAAAGCCAATGTTTTCTTGTGTTTCGTCTCATAATGAAAAAGTATCTGAACTAAAGCGAAAGGATAAAATCCATCTGTTTATGACAGAACCGAACACTCAAATCGTCGGCGGCACCTTTTTAACCGCTCACCATGGGATTATAAAGTATTCGTTAGCTCAGGATTGTTATTAAATTAAACGTTAAGCGCCACCGGATGTGGGCGGATTATAGTACAAATTGGCGTGATTGTAGGCGCCGGTGTTTTCGGTCATCACAGGCTCCTTTTTTCACGCTTTTTCTTTTTCAGTCATCCATCAGTTCTGAGAAGCGTGTCGAGTTATTGGCGAAATCTGTGCGAACTATGCTTTGATATATTATTATTCATTTTAATTGCGGTTTATTTTTTAACGTTTCAGTAGTGTGACAGAACAAATCCTATATTTGGTATAGATTAGATAGATGATTCAATGGAGCTGACGATACTAAACTACGAGTATAAAATTGATTGAAAAAGAATCCTCAACAAGTTTAATGGTTAAAATAGTATTAAAAAAACCCGACTGCGTTAAAGTTTACCAAAAATACCTTCCTCTCCATTTTTTGTATTTGCAGAAGCAATATATAACACACTTCATATGTTAAAATTCATCAAACCGTTTAGGCCAAAAAGCGTGCCAAAGAAATACACGTACATACTCTCGAAAAACATTACATTCCTTCTGGGGCAGCCGGGTAAAAACACACTGATGATGATCATTTGGTAAAGCGTTTGTGACTTAAGTAGGTACATAATTTGAGTTTTCGTTCCCTCTGTTTTCTTTTTTAATTTGATAATAATCCATAATATTGTATTTTTTTCTTGAGTCATTAGGATTAGACACAACCTGTGCTTGGAAAGTCGGGTGTTCTAATTCGAAATTCCCTTTGAATAAATATTAAATTAAAAAACAGATATATGGATCTGAAAGAAGCGAGAGAGGTGTGTCAGGATCGCACGAGTACCATAGGAAAGTAGTCTCTGCCTCTGAAGAACAGGCGTGAATGTCTATGTATTTATGTATGTATTTATATACATACTTACTAAAACTTACTAAATATAAAGTTAAAATAACGTCCTCCTATGCAATCTATAGGGGCGACCTATGTTTAGAAGTGGACTTGATAGGCTGTTAAGGTAACGGTATGTAACTGTAACAAACGGGGATACAAATAACTTGATGGCAAGTGAATGCTATATGGCCCAGAGACACAATAACTTTACATTTTGCTTTGATACTCTATTAGGTTCCTACTCAATCGAACGGATCTATTCATACTGCAGCCATAGGTCAGTTCCACCATAGCTCTACTACTCACAAAGTTAGTTAAAGTTAAAGTTACAGCCTATATACATCCCACTGTTAGGCACAGGCCTCCTCTCATTTCTGAGAGGGTTTTAGGACAAGAAAATGTCCGCCGTGCTGCCCCATACTTGTTAGCGAACTTCACATGACTTCGAAATGTATATTTTTGCTTTTTTCTCAGACAGGAAGGTTTCTTCACGATGTTTTCCTTCATCGCACAGCACGTGGCAAGTCTTAGCACTTATAATTGCAATTAACAATTTCATTGATGCCAGCGGGGATCAAACCCGGCTTGCTTACGTACTGTGAGTTTACAACGAGCGCTTAGCTACCCTGTACCATTCATAACTTAGCTTAATTGAATAAGACTGAGCTCTATCCATATAACCATGCCAGTGTTTATGGCAATTTAGTATATGCTTTACATTTGATATCTCATTGTATGCCTAAGAAATAATAAGTGTTACAATATCAACTACGAAGCTACATTACTTATTACTGTTGTGTTTTAAAGTATTAATTAGTTCAACAACTATTCGTATAATAATTGTTGTAATTTAGTCCGTATTATGTTTATAGTTTATTTTAAATTGCATTACAAAATACCTAATTATAAATATTATTTGCGTAAATCTACATAACATTTAAATAAAATTTTGTTTATATTATAATATTCAAACAATAAATCTTTATCATACCTTTTAGTCGAAACCGATTGCATTTAAATGATAATCACGTGTCCTTTATCTTATTATTTTTACAAACACTTAAAATCCTAAACGATTATGTGTTTATACCTTTTGAACCAGACAAAATGGAGCCTTAAATCACATAACCGAGATAACAGGACATTTGTATTAACAAATAGCTTTTATAAAATTCGGTCGACCGAAGCTGCGACGATAATTCCACACGTAAGATTGCACGAGATAAAACGACGCAAAAACTTGGATTTTGGCAACACCAACCACTTTGTTTTAGAGATTAGCATCTGCTCAAAACCTTCAATGGATGTAACTGTACCTGATTTCATAAACTATTCAATAAACAGTTTCTGAACTCATCTTTTGGGTTACAAAGGTATTAATCCGTTAAAGTAGCCGACTGTGCATAATCACTCTAACAATTGCCGGACCAAACAAAGTTTTGGGTTCTATTATTGAACTAACAAAGGGTTTTCAAATATACGGTTTTACATTGTTATAAGTAAACGACATTACACGGGACTTGTAATGCCTTGACGCTTCTGTGTCGGTCGCATAATGTGCGCAGTGATGTAAACGAAAGAATTAAATGATTCATTCATGTTCTTAAATTTTCACGCAACACATCCGGGTTATTATAATTTCGCGTTTAATTAAAACGTGGTTAGTGTACTCGACAAATATACTGTTGTTACACGCTCATAATTCACTCCTTTGTTGGTCTCAACAAATTAATTTTATGCTACAAGCATCAAGTAAATATTTTTCGCGCGCCGTGCCGTCATTATGAGACGTGGCCTCAAAATGCACTCTAGCATATACCTAACCATAACAATGCGCCATCGACATTCCGCACGCAAAGTAACACCATATCCTTGGGAATGTATCGTTCTCCCATCGAAATATTTCAAAACTCGATCACTATCTCGGCGACTACGCAGCGAGTTATTGAATAAGACGTGAAAAATGATGAACGCGACGCAAAGGCTTTGCCGACGATCGCTTGTCTCTTTCCATGATCGCGTTTCTAACAAGCAAAAATGGGATAGCGAATTTGGGTGAACAAAGGCGGTATGCTGTGACAGCAGTGTTCAATATACCTTTACCTACCGCTCAGTGAGGTCTTTCCGCAGCGGGGGGCTATTCCGTACCCGGGTTTTCGTCTCGTCTACAGTGCGATCTCTCACAGTTTTGTTGTCACTTAATTACCTAATTTATTGCGCTCCGTTACTGCTATCAGGCGACGAGTCGTCAAGCACCTGGGTTGACTCAGTGGGATTCTTTCAGGGGGCGGTGTGTTTGCCTATCGACGTAGGTCCATTCTCGAAATTGAGACATTAGCGGCATGGCTTATGCTTAAGTAAATCGATGCGGTGCGCTTTATGTGTCATCTCTGGCGAATTTATTGCAGCGAAACAAAGCAACTTATTTTTACGATCACCTTACATCATTAATAGCAAATGGAAGTCACCTCCACTGTTATACTTTATCATTTAACATTAATCGTTGTAATAAATTTATATACATGCAAAAATGTATTTGTTAAAAGAAGTTAAAACAGCTGAGTAACTACTTAAGTTGTATTTTATAAGTTGCTCAGAAGCAAAATTTATGAAGAAATTCCAAAATTTCATCCAAAACGCGTTCCAAATATTTTAAAAGATAAAACAAAGCAGAGGTCACGTTGCTGTGTTTAGTGTGGGATAGTTGGTATCAAACAACTAGGGGCCATCAAGAGAGGACAATGTCCACAAACCAGTCTGCGACGGAACGACGTTGTCGTGCCTAATTTACAACAACCACCGTGGTGACACATTAAATTATACCGTGCCCGACAATGTTGTATAATTTATTGAATGTTTTACAAATTTATATCCAGTAGTCACTAAATTTAGTTCACATGACAATTATTACTAATTAAAAGTAGAAGAAACGTTGATTTTAATAAGAAAGTAAAGCCCACTAATTTAGGGTTAAGACATAGTGTATTAAAAAGCAACTGCTTTAGAAACTAATATGTGGAAACTACGAGTAACTTAATAGTTTTAGTTTTTTTTTTACTGTTTTGAGTGGATGAAAAATATAAAAAAATCTAATGTCGTCCAAGTAGTTACATAATCTTCTATTTTTCCATCCTTAGACAATGTTATTCGCAGTGGAATTTCTTTTTATGAGTGGAATTTTTTCTTAAAATATACATGGCGTCACCCGTGACGTACCGTGTAGTGGCGGTGTTAGAATTTCCACTATCCCTTATCATCCCGTAGGTATCATAAGAGGCGACACAGGGAAACAAATCAGGAGATGGACAGCAGCGTCTTCCTAATGACGACTAAAAAAACTGCAGTTGCCAACCCGCTTGCCAAGCGTGGAAACTATGGCAAATATCGCCCTATGAGGAAACATATGAGGGAGAACTAAATTCAGCAGTGGACATTAATAGGTTGTAACGATAAGGGTACGATATTATTTATTCAAAAATAATTATTTTAAGCGGTTCACATTTGACGAAGGTGTTGCGTAAAAAATAAACAAGAAAAAAAGAAAATACAGTCAAATTAAGAACTTTAAACAATATAAAATAAAAATTACTTTATTTAATTTCCAAAGAGATACCGTTATCATTATAGTCTATTAAAGTCCACCGCTGGACATAGATTACTCATAAGTGGTATATTTGCCAGAAGAAGTACGGAAGAGCCTTTCTGATAACAACTGCAAATTAAAAAACTGCGATTGCCAACCCTCAATTTGATTAGCCATATTTCTCCCATCAGTGCCTCTGTGGTAGCAGCGTCGACAAGCTTGGGCTCAACGGACTTTCATGTAAGAAAAGTGCTGGTAGGATTTCACGGCACGGTTCTTTGAACGATGTCATCCGAAGGGCTCTTGTCTCTATAAATGTTCCCTCGGATTTAGAGCCTTATGGAATATTTAGAGACGATGGCAAGAGTCCCAACGGTATGACATTGGTCCCTTGGGATACAGGTAAAGCCTCAGTGTGGGATTCTACTTGCGTAGACACTCTGGTGGCCTCTCATCACAGGGGTACCCCGTTTAGAGCCGGGGCGGCATCAGAGGCAGCTGAACTGAGTAAGTGGCGCAAAAATGAGTCTCTGAGAGATGACTACATATTTGTGCCATTTGCTGTAGAGACTATCAGTCCGTGGAGTCCACGTGCGTTGAAGTTTCTAAATTAACTCCATCCGCGGCTGGTCGTTGCTACTGGTGATAAGAGGGCTGGTTCTTTTCTCGCTCAAAGGCTAAGTATAGCCATTCAGCGAGGAAACGCAGCCATCGTTCTTGGCACGATACCGCGGGGAACTGTATGATAATCAAGTTACTAGTTTTAGCTTTTTTTTTTGTTTTTACTATAGTATATAATAAAAATTTATTTGTGAATTTTTATTTTTATTTGATCGCAGCATTAAATTTAATTATCTGTGAAATACGCTTGTCACGTGAATGACAAATCATATAACCACCACTACGGTTAGTGAATGATATAATCTGTAGGTTAGATACTTTTTGTGACATTGTCTATACTAATTGTAGTAAAAGTTAATATTAAGGACAATTGAATATGTTTCCATTGCTCTTTTTATGGTTTGTTTAGTATATGCTTCACATTTACAACTTTCTTTTTGTATTGACATTTTTATCGTTTATCGCCATAAAACATGCAAAAGTATTTTAGTTAATATATATTTATTTTTAAACTGTTGCGCGTTTAATAAAATAATAATTAAGGAAATGAAACAAATACTGCATTATCTTAATTAAGAATACATGAATGAATACAACCTCTGGAAATGAGGCACTTGAAAACAAGATTTTTTATTTTTAAATAATATTCTAAACAATCACAATTTAGTAATATAAAGTTATTTATTCAAGAAAAAAGATAACTTTTCACAAAATATGTGACTATTCGCAGTTTTAATCCGTGTATTATATCAAGTAGCGTCGTAATAAAATCCATCTCCATATTTCCTCCCATCGTCGTTGGGTGTCGTAAAAGGCGAGTGGGAAAAGCTAAGAAGGTCTTGCGGCTTCCGATATATGACGGCGTAACTCACTTGTGTAATATGTCAGATATATAATACACTTACCGGTGACAGGGAGCAGTTTCAACGGTACGAGATTTCTGGTAGACAGATAACCAATTCATCAGTCAGGCGTACCGATTATAGCTATCACCTCTACAAATTTTCTCCTAAGTACCAGAAGCATATGTCAAGCAGTAGTCTTTAAACGAAACGAACTGTTACCGAAAACGAAGAAATAAAGTGATATAAAATGAAAAGAGATAAAGGAGATTGGTCGAAGAATAGTTTTTATAACGCAAAATTTAATAACTATTATGAATGTTGTTCACCTTAGTTGTTTTTATAGCATTTAGAAATACGGCATCTCAACAAGTAGATTTACATTGTTACAATAAAATTTAAAAAAGACTATTAAAATGTCGGAAAGAAAACGTGGCGTGGCATAAGTAATTTACAATAAAAGTCAAGAAATCCTAAATTATATTAACTCATGGGTCACGAGCCTCGAAAGTAGCAAACAAAGTGGCAAAAGGCTATAACGCGGAGAATGAATTGCAGCAATAACGTATATCGTCATAAAAATATCCCATCAGTGCATCTCGAAACACAAAACACCCGCCAAAACTAAATCTCAAGTTATATTCTGATATGCAGTCGGATGTGAAAGGTTTACTAATGCGCAATTTCATACTTTAGTGCCAATAAAAGCGGGTGAGGCGAGGATATATGCGTCGTAAATAAGGATGTTTATATGTAGATAATAGATCGAATAATTGGGCGTAAAAGTGAAATGGAGTGGCACGCTTGAGCGCGTGTGAAGAAGCCGCGCGACGCTGGCAACCGCTGCCGCCGCAATTGGTTGCCCGACATTGTACTTGATTTGTAAAGCCCCCTCACTTGATGCACACGGAAGGGGTTTTTATTTGCGTCAAATATATGTCACTTTCTTCCCCTATTTTAGTACCTAATGTCTTAAAATATTTATACACATATCATTTGTTCTATAATTGAATATATTTATGTTTTTAGAACTTTTTAATCGTCGGATAGAAATTATCTGTCAAGTAAATTATAACCTGCCTGAATATAAAATTTAAACAGAATTATTTTCTACTGACTTCAAACAAGAGGAGATACTCAATTTGGCTGTATGTTTTTTATGTGTGTTACCTCATAACGTTTTTCTGGATGAACCGATTTCGATGATTCTTTTTTTATTTGAAAACTGGTGCTTCACATGTGGTCCCATATAAATTTGATCAAGGTCTGAGTAATATTTTTTGAGTTATTCTTAATAATTTATATTGAAGTTGCTAAGATGACGGCTGTACAAAATTTTTAATTTTAAATTATATTCATGCACCAGTAATTTTCAACTTGTTTCCGATGCATATTTTCCTACGAATTTTGAAAATTAGAAATTTAAATTTTTAAATTAAATTATTTTAATTAATTTTAAATAAAATTGAAATTAGACAAAAAATTCCTATGAACATTTACCAGATCATTGAAAGATCGACCCTTAATTGAATGTATTTTATATTTAAGTATCGATGAACACATAATTAATACATATAATATGTTTTGAATATGTGTTTTTAACGGAGATTAATATTTATTAAACATATTATTTCTATTTTTACATATTATTACTTATTTTTATTATAATTAAAAAGTATTCATTAAATAGTATCCAAAATATATACATGTGGCTAAATCCATAATATAAAGAATTTCACCCCGTGTGCAATCAGCAGTCCCAACCTCCCGATGATTATCTCGCGTGATAAATGGACCGTGTCAAAATTTATTGTGGGCTCTAACTCCACTATTGTCTCAATGAATACTTTTTTATTGTCATAATATTATAAAGCCTCACAAGTGGCGTTTAGGATTATGTCCTACCCTCAAATAGTCTTGTATGTTATGACAGGCTGGAACTATTTCGTGTCGGATCGTAAATTGAATTTGATGTCATTTTTGTTGTAAAACTAAATCGATTTTTGATTTTTATTGGCATGTGTTTTCATATGCAAATGTTATAGATTATGTCTTTGATCGACTGCATTCAACGTGGATTCAGGAATGTATCCATACTAGTCGTTTATGGAAAGCTATGCGAGATCTCGATTCGGAGAGCTGGAGACAAGGTTGTTGGCACGTTATTTTACGTTGACATTATTACTAACACTGGCGCGCCAAAAAAATCTTGTAACATATTAATTTTTTTTTTTTTTTTTTTTTTTGCGCCCGAAGCAATTGGAAAAGGGCTACCCCGAAGGGAGGCAGAAAATGCATTACGCATACCACGATGGCCGGTCCATCGTGGTTATGAGGGACTCACTACCTACAAGGGGGAACCTAAGTGATACCCTCTAAAAACTGCCTTTGGGGACTGGCAACCAGCTGTTGAAAGCTTCACATGCCGTATCGTAAAGCGACCCTCTTTTGGGAAAAGAGGGCGCAGGCGGCTATAAGCCGCTGAGGGAGTGCCTGGGAAGGCAAATTAATTATGAATAACTTAATTAGAGTTGGCCTGAGCCGCCAGGAGGCAGTTCAGGTCGTTTGAAAGTTTATTAGGCGGGTCCGAGAGGGAGTTCCTCGGCCTGCGGACGCTATAGCGGGAGGGGAGTGGGGCTGCATAATTAGCAGCCTCACGAATAAAATGATTGGAATGCGACTCTGAGGCTTTGAAGAAGTTCTCAGAGAGTTTTTTAAGGAATTGTTGAATTGTAGGGAGCTCTAGGTCCCGATGAAGGTCGGCATTGCGGACGTACCAAGGTGCGTTCGCAGCTCGACGACAGAAAAGGTTTTGAACTACTTGGAGTTCATTAATAATTTTAGGGTTAGAGTGGGCGAAAATGGGGCCCGCGTAGGACATGACTGGTCGTATACAGACCTTATAAAGGGTACGCTTGTTTCTGAGGGACATTTTACTGTGTCGGCCCAACATACTGTTGAGCCTATTCAGGTAAAAACGTGCGTGACGGGTTACTCTTTTGACGTGGGGCCTGAAAGTTAGCCCTGTGTCTAGAGTGACACCTAAATATTTGGCAGACGTATGCCAGGGGACAGGGGTCCCTAGCATACGTATTGGTGGAGTGTTTTTGAGACGGCGTCGTTTATAATCGAAGTGAACGGCGGAGCTCTTCTCCGGGTTCACATCGATGCGCCATTTTTTGAACCAAGCTCCTAGGTCATCAACTGACTTTTGGACCTTGTTCCGTATGAAAGGTAGCGAGATACCTTTGCAGTAGAGAGCAGTGTCGTCTGCGAAGAGGGAGAGCTGAACACCTTTCGGCGGAATGGGAATGTCGTTGGTGAACAGTATGTACAGCAGAGGAGCAAGAACTGAGCCCTGAGGGACACCAGCTTTGATGGGGCGCTGTGAAGATAGCGTGCCTTCGTGTCTAAAACGAAAGGTACGATGATTAAGATAAGAGGCCACGAGACGTACTAGACGATCGGGGAGACCTATTTTGTATAGTTTGTAGATAAGGCCTGTATGCCAGACTCTATCGAAGGCTTTGGCGATGTCGAAAAAGACCGCGATAGTCTTATGACGACGGGGATAAAAACCGCTGAGGATATATTCCACAATACGGTGAACTTGTTGGGGGCAGGAGTGTTTCGCTCGGAAACCGAATTGATGGGGAATGATAAGAGGGTCACCGTCTGTGGGAAACAGATGGCGCCTCATGCGATTTTGAATGACTCTTTCAAAGAGCTTGCCCATGGCCTTGAGGAGGCTAATGGGACGATGACTGGAGGGGAGATTAAGAGGCTTGCCTGGCTTGGGAATACCAATCACAGTTGCCTCTTTCCACGTAGTGGGAAAGTAACTAAGGTTGAAGCAGGCATTGAAGATAATAGATAAAAGGGTTAGCACCTGCTCAGGAAAGTTTTTTAGGGCTTGGTTGGAGATGCCATCCGCGCCCGGAGCCTTTTTAGGCTTAAGTCCTTTGATGAGGGATGAAAGCTCATCATTGGACACAGAGATAGGTTCGGAGGCTGTAGGGGGCGAGTTCCGGCGGCGGACCTCATCCTCCACTGCCTGGACGTGTGAGGGGTCTACGGGTTGAGAGCTAGGAGAGCATTGAGCGGCAATGCTGTCTGCAAAGCACTCAGCCTTTTCCTCGTCCTCGAAGGCTACCGTACCGTCGGGACGGGAGAGAGGGGGAGTGTGGAAGATAGCGTCTATGCGGAGGGCTCTTGCCATCTGATAGTACGCTGTATGAGAGGGAGAGATATTCTCCATGAGCTTACTCTTTTTGAGGTCTCGAAATTCAGAGAGGCGGAAACGGAGTTCTCGTTGAAGACGATTGGCCGTGCGCCTATATTCGGGCGTGGGATATTTTGCTGCTCTCCGGAAAGCAGCTTTTTTGGCTTTTAATAGGTTGCTAATATGCAGGGGAAGCCCACTATTATTAGCAACCGGGACGACCCTTTCATTCTCCTTAAGGGAGGTTTTAATAAGGGTGGAGAGTGAATCGACCGCGGTGTCGATTTTTTCAGGACTGTCTAAGTCCGAAGATAGGGAGATGGGGGAGTCCTGTGAGTCCAGAGCTTTCGCTAGGGACTCCTTGAAGCCCTTCCAATTTGTGAAGGTTTTAGTAGAGGGTGTTGGGAGTGGTGGCTGATGGCCAAGAATGAGAGAGACCGGTCGGTGGTCGGATCCTAGATCGTCTAGTGTCTCGATTGCCCTAAGGTTGAGAGAAACTCCTTTGAGTAACGCAAAATCTAGTACATCGGGGGCATAGTCGGTGTTATCGGGAAAGTGAGTAACACCGAGAGGACTGTGGACGGTAATATCAAGAGACTGCGTGATATCGAGCAGTAACTTGCCACTACGGGTGGTAGTACGGCATGTCCATTCAGTATGCTTGGAGTTAAAATCTCCAAACATAATGACTGAATTGCCTAGAGATAAAATAGCCTCAAAATCTTTTTTGAGGGGAAGGGTTTTAGAAGGGATGTAACAGGAGGCTATGAAGATGGACTGATGTCCAGTCATAGCTAGCCTGCATACCGTGGCTTCCATGTTGGAAAGTTGCGGAGTAGAAATGGGAGAACAGTGAAGTGTCTTCTTGTAATAAATGGCCGTACCGCCGCCTCGGCGGTCGGGTCTATCATTACGAAGAAGAGAGAAGTTTTTGATGGAAAGGCCTTTAGTGTCCTTAGTATTGAGATTAGTTTCCTGTAGGAGGAGGAAATCGGTTTCACGATTTTGAAGAAAGAGCTTAAGCTCTGGGAGGTTATTTCGCAAACCGCGAATGTTAAAGGATACAAGCGATAAACCCTTAGGTTTGATACGACCGTGGGATTTTGGTAGAGCAAACTGCTCTGTCATTGTGAGTTAAGTTAATTAAGTTAACTTAACTTACAATGAGCACAAAAGATTATGATGCTCTGCAAGAGCGAGGAGACGATCCTGAGGGGACCTCGCAGCGCGCAATTTGCGTGCTAACACAGCGATTTCCTCAACGTTGATGTTCCTAATTGCGGAATACACCGTTTTTAGGTCATCAGCCATTGAGGGCTGTGATTGTTGTGGTTGAGGGGCGGAGGATGTCCGCGGTGGTACTGCCTTTTTGGGGCCCCAGGGAAAAACTGGGGGCTGCATAGGCTGAGAGAAGCCCGGAGGGGGCCGAATAGTGCCCTGAGGGGGCCTAGGAGGACCCTGAGAGGGTCGAGAGAAGCCCTGGGTGGGCTGAGAAAGGCCCTGACGGGGCATCCGTTGGTAAAGAGCCGGGAATGAGCGGTCATTGACCGGCGGTGGAGCTTGCCTACTGGGGCGAGGATGAGGTGCGCAAGGGCAGCCTCTGTAGTTAGCCGGGTGGCCCGTTTGTTTACACAGGACACACGCGGGTGGGGATTCGGCGTCTTTGGGCCGAGGACACTCTTTAGTGTTGTGGGGTTCAAGGCACTTAACGCACCTGGGTGGGGCGGAGCAGTTGGCCGCCGCATGACCATACAGCTGGCAGCGGTGGCACTGCGCCGGGAACCCGCGCCTATGTGGAGGCTCAACCCTCACTCTCGACAGGCCGCACACTGTGCGTACCTGCCGGAAGATGGCTTTCGCCTCCGGCACGTTGGTTAAAATTACTAGGGCAAGAGAGAACCTCTGGCCTGTTCTACTGTGCATTTTGTGCACGGCTTCTACGGGGAAACCTTGGGACTTAAGGTCCTCAAGGATTTCTTCGTTTGAAAATTCGAAGGGGACGCCGCGGATGACGGCCCTGACTTTGCGCTCTTCCGGAAGAGCGTATGTATGATAAGAAACTCGTTCGGCTGTGAATAGCCTGGTGAGTCGCCGGAAGTCGTCGATTGATTGGGGGATGATCTTAATAGCCTCCCCGAGGTTGATGGCGTGGTCATATTTTATGCCTGCGTTGTAGCAGGTTTTGGAGAGTTCTGTGAATTTAGCCTTGTCTCTTAGGAAGACAGGGGGCGGGACTTGCTTCTTGGCAAGGACTGGAGCACAGCGAGAGGCTGGCTTGGTCGGAGCGGGAATGTCTAGTGACATAAGTGGGGCTGAGGCAGCGGCGGGGGCTGCGGGGGCAGAGGCGGCAGCGGGAGCTGCGGAGGTTGAAGGAGCGGCAGGGGCCGCTGAGACAGGGAGGGTGCGGTTTTTAGCGGCGCGTTTACCGTTGCGCTTGGAGTTCACCGTGGTGAACGAAGAATCCCCGGTTCCGTCGGAGTCACAGGACTCCGATGAGCCGGTGCCAGAATTGGTGGCGGGCCTCTTCCGGGAGGCCGATGCAGAGGACTCGGAGCATGCGTACTCCATTTCTAATGGGGCGAAAGAGTTCTTTGTCTCTAGGTAGGCCGCAAGTACGGGCGGCGGTTGGAGTGCCTGACGGGCAGGGGGAGTAACATGGGCGGCGATGGCGGCAAGGGCCGTCTCATCGAGGTTTAGGCCCAGACCAAGAGTTTGGTTTAGGGCGGCAACGAGGGACTTAATTTGGGTAATTGTGGACATGTTGAGGGCAGTAGTTTTACGAAACGTATTTGATACGGAAGGGGCTAGTGGGTGCTGTTCTGAAAAGAACAGAGACGTTATGTACCTAAACAGTAAGGGCGGGATCACCGTTCTGAGAAGAACGGGACGTTCTTAATTCTAGGAGTAAGTGCCCCTGCTCTCAAAAGAGCAGGGCCTTGCTCTGAAAAGAGCAAGTAACTCCCTAGAAACAGTATATACACGTACACGTTATACAAATAAATAACGAAAACAAAATTAGAAATAGTTAACAAAAGAATTAACAATAAAAATAACAATAACAAGCAAGACCAACAGTCAAACCGCCCCGCCCGGAGACAGGGAGGTAATAACTGGAGTTAGCGTAAAATGACTCACCAAGGCGTCGACGCTGTAAGCGCGAGCAGGACAGCGGAGGCGCGAGAGCGAGAGAGCACTACCGTACGGGGACGGATGCGCGGACTACCTGGACACGACCGCTCGAGAGCGGTGCCACAGGCGGAATGTGATAACATATTAAGTAGTATATTTTTAATTTATAGAAGGCACAGATTATGGCGCATTCGTACGTGACGTGTGCCCTAAGCGGCCGCAAGCTTTTTAATTTTCTAACAAAAGAAGTTAAAATGACGAACATAATCTTTTTATAACCTGTATTCAACGTGAATACAAATTAAGTGTTGCATATTGCGCTATATATTACAATTTAATCGGTTTTATGATTCTAAATATTTGGACAGGGATTTTATCGGAACAGTAATTTGATATTTTTGTTGAAATTCACTCTTTATTTCGAACTTTTATGATTACTCGTCTATGCGCAGACTGTTAAATGTGTCGCAGATAATATCATTAATTTTACAGTTATAGTTTTGCATCTGAGTTACTTAAAGTAAAAAATTATACAGATAATCTACTAGCAATTACTTAACATTTAGAATCTGTTATGAAAACAACCATGTTTACTGTATATAAAATTTTAATGATTCAACAAGAAATATTACAATATTATTTTTAGTTGTAGATTTGTTTGTAGACCACAGATTGAAAAATAAATGTGTCGGTATGAATATTTCACCTAAAATAATAATTATTAAAGATGTGAATATTCATCATCATCATTATTACAGCTCTTCACAAGTCCACTGCTGCAGATAGAGTGCGATAAAGCACGATCCTGAGCCACCTCCATCCATTAACTTCATACATATCTTTCCATGTCGTCACTTCATCTAGTGGGGGGACATTAAACTTCATCTACCGGTACGAGGCTGTCACTTGAGAATCTTTCTTTCCCATCGGTTGTCGGTTCTTCGAGCTATATATTGCCGCACCATTACCACTTCATCTTACTAATCCGTTGGGCTATGTCGTTACTCTGGTTCTGTTGCGGATAGCGATGTGAATATTAAATAGCTTAAATCTATGGGAAAAATAAAATTGTGTGAGTGTAGTATGAATAATCTCCCTCCTTCAGATTATTTTCTGCACTACACCAATTAGTTTTTTAAAGTATCGAAGTAAATCACTTTATAAGGTAATTTTATCAAGTTATTATCATTTAAATTCAACATTTATCACACAACAATTAAATAATAATAAGTTATATATATATATATATATATATATATATATATATATATATATATATATATATATACGCCTACGATATTGTAATTTAATTTTTATGGAACGTGTATAAAAGTGATCATAAAACTCACTTACTCCATTCATTGATCGCCCTCTGCGCAATAGCATGGGACCTCCTCTTCTTATCTTACTTGCTTCTTTTATTTTATTTACTTAATAGTCTTTTACCTAATATTACTTAATAAATATGAATCCTAGTTATCAGAAATAAAAAAGTTCTAATGATATCACTTTTCATATGTTGTAAAAACCTATTTCTCTTGTTGTCTATATGTTCTGGTCTTAAGGGTCTCCATAGTCTAAGTCTTAACTATCTTAGTCCTCAGAGGTGACAATGTATCTCTAGCTTAGATGGTTGCAGTCCACGGGTCGCAGTAAGAACCTACTACCGTCAGGTGGACTGTAACTTCATTTGTCACTTCAATATTATAAATAAAAAAAGCAGTCGTCTGTATCTTGATGCAGGGTGTACCTAACTACAATACAAATTCACAAAGGTGAAAACCGCCCGTGTGGTCACACCTGTCTGCGCGCATGCTATACCAGCTGCCGGATCATGAGTTCACAATTGTTCCTTTCGAAGGAGCTCTATACACACATTTATTTCCATAAGTGATAATGGGATTAGTAGGTATAGGGACTGGAAATTCGCTCTGCGGAGATTGTCACCTTGTAATTTGTGATATTTTTTATAGGATAAGCGTGACAAACTAGCACACAGTCCACCTGATGGTAAGTGGTTGCTGTGGCCCATAGACATCTACATTTATCCTCGATTATGAATCAAAATTCCCAGTGGAATGGAATGCCCAATTCCAAAAAAATGGAATTCCAATGGAATGCCCAGTTTCCAGTAAAAAGGGTCTCCGGTTCTCTACACTCACCATTCGAAACACAGCAGCATTAAGCTGCTATTTTACGATGGTATTCTGTGAGAACGTGGTCCTTCCCCGGTTGAGCCGACCCATTCGTGTTACAACTATACCCGAAATATAGCTGCAGCATGGCTCTACCACGTCTAAAATTTGTGATCTTATTATTATGTAATGGAAGGTGCAATGGACATCGCTTCTTCTCAGGTCGTTAGTAACAAAATATATTAATTTAAAATTGATTTAGATAAAGCACTTTTTGAAAGCTAAGAAAGATACGCTATCGCTTTTACATGTACCTACTGCGGAAGAACTTGTGAATAATAATTTAAAATTAAAAATTTTGTACAGCCGACTTCAATATAAGTTATTTAAGAATAACTTAAAAACTATTGGTCTGACCTTGATCAAATTCATATGGGACCACACGAGAAGTACCAGCTTTCAAATAAAAAAAGAATCATCGAAATCGGTTCACCCAGAAAAAAGTTCTGAGGTAACACACATAAAAAAAAACGAAAAAAAAAAACATACAGTCGAATTGAGTACCGGCTCCTTTTTGGAAGTCGGCAGAAAAACGGCTTCAAAACAACAAACAAACTTCTTTTACAAATAGCTAAAATTTGCATTTATAAAAACTAACTTTACGGATTTCGTCCCGTTTAATATTAACTTTTTAAACACTATAGTACCCATAGTCACAAAGGAAATGATGTATTTGACGTCGTGATGTCATAGTTAACAAAGTCTTCAACTTTTAAATAATAATTCATGGTTTGATCTTCACAGAACGATCTTATAGTATTTTGAATGCTTAAATTTAATTTTATTAATTATAGGATCCCAAGCAGATGGTAGCACCCAGACATCTTCTCTATTGAAATAAGGATTTTTTTGTTAAATTTCAGCAGACTTGTGAATCATCTTTGGTAGGAATCGGTGTTTTTTTCAAACATTTGTGGTCTATCGAATCTGATGTAACGGTTGGGATGATCCTGAACATGTTGACATATTGCAGACTTCCTGGAGCATATTGCTTCATGTCATTAATTTATTCATTTACGCGAGTTTTTTGGATATTTAGCAGTAATGTTTCAGGCAAGTGGGGAATAATAAAGAGCGGCGCTACCGGCAGTATACTAATTTACTTGAACCATCGAGCGAACTTTGAAAATCCTAAAACTCAATAACTATTGTACATACACACTTGTAATTGTATTAACTACTTAATAAGGGTATATACGGTATAACAGTGGTAGAGCCACGCGGCAGCTTTTGCTGTCGCACGGATGGGCCGGCTCGAAGCTGGTTTTCTGTGAGGCGTGGTACCACGACCTCACAGAAAACCAGAGTGAAGTAGAGGTTTACCTCTGCGTTTCGCTTGGTGAGTGCATGTGACCGGAGGCCCTTTTTACTGGAAATGAGGCATTCCATCTTAGTCCTCACGGGTGACAACGCATCTACATTTAGATTTGTAATAGAGGATAGATGTAGATGTCTATTGGCCGCAGCAACCACTTACCATCAGGTGGACTGTGTGCTCGTTTGTCACCCTTATCCTATAAAAAAAGGGCTCCTTGAATACCTAGAATATTGAATTTCATGAATTAACCTATAGTTCTTAAGTTCAATATCTCAAGAGCTGTAATTGATAAAAATGGCACTTCTCAGTCCCTAATAGGTCTTAGAAGTGCAATTCTACTGACTTATTTGTTAAAATCGTAGGCCACTTCTAAGTAATTTAGAGACTTGAATTTATACATCATAGATCATTGGGCATATACCAACAAAAAAAATTTAAAAAGTTTTTAAACAATTGATATTAGGTTTCAACATTCAATTCTTATAGTTTAGAAAACATAAAAACAGTGAAGCGTACATGTAACAAAAAATTTGGAAGTGTCTTTATTTAGGTTACTAAAGTATTAAAAAAAAATCCAAAAATTAATGACATCCTACCAGATTTTGGTAAGATTTCATATCCAAGCCAAGAACTTTTCATTATTTCCGCGATTTCTTATCTTTTAAATAATCATCAATTTTTTTTTAAATAGAATGTATGTAACAGCTTTTTATCATAAAGTGTATATTGCACTAATAGAGCAACCAATATAATACTTTATACATTTGTTCAATGAGATGGGATGGGATAATGAAAGTGGAAACATAATAATTAAAGCATAAGAATATTGAACTAAATTATATACATCATATAATTTTGACAGCTTTTGCTCCTCATAATGAATATGGCAAGATCAAAACTATGTTAGAGATGTTGAAATAAATCAGCAAGTTTGAAGAGTACTTTACTACTGCTATGATTTACCGGTATACTTCCAAACTTTTGAAATTCCAACATAAACTTCGAGCTTTCGATTCTTCAGATAAATGAAAGTATTTTGACGACGCAGTGTAGTGGTGACATAGGAAAATTCTGAAAATGTGACAGGAAACAGAAACAGGACAAATGGTACGGTATCATAAATCATATCGATATGGACGTGCTGAGAAAAAACAAATTATTTTAGCCAGATTGGTTACTGACTGCAGTATAACTATTCGAGATGAGGATGTGAGCAGTAGTATCTTCCTCCTAATTCAAAATAATTGCCAACCTGACTGCTAAGTGTGATAGCTATGGCAAATATCCGCCCTATTAGGTAATCTTGTTATAAGCCTCCCCTTATGTTCAGCTGTAAAGTTTGGGCTCTAATGGTGAAGATTATGATGATAATGTAGAATTAAGATTTGAAAAAGGTACAAAAATTATGATCAGAAAATGCTTAAAGTCAATACTACAGAATGATATAAGATAACAATATTATTAGGGTATGGGTATACCTCTAAAATATTTAATACGCATGTCTGAATCACTTTGTCATTATTAATTATTAAAAGGACTAAATATCTTGATGAAGGCTAGAACTAATTAGTAAACAAAAAGATATGAATTTTGTCATTTTGAGATAATATACATAAATTTCCAAATGTTTTGTTTGTTGACATTTAATTTAATACTGCCTTTAATTTTTAACCAAAAGTCAAGCAGTCGTTGATGTCTTTTCTTCGGCGATGTGGTTTTTGGTGACATCAATAGTTCCCCATTTTTGTCTTATTTAATTAATCATTTTATGAAATCATTTATTTATTTAATATTAGTTATTAAATTTCATTTTGACATCGTTGTAAAAGTTGATATTAATAATAGAAAACGTTTTATTTTCTTAATTTACATCAAAAAATGTCTTATATAATATTATGATTTGGGGCCATTATGGCAAATCTTCCCTTATATATCCCATCTGCATATCCCAGTAGTAGTCTGCTTAGGCGCTGATGACAAGAATAAAGATTCCACCCTAGCTTAAATACTACTGAGATGATATGGTGCCAACAGTAATGGAATGTCGGTTTCAAATTAGAACCATGACTCTTGCATTAAATGTGCCTACTCCAAACCATTATTTTATAGACGCTTTATTCAATTAAAGTGTATTTAGTTTTCAAAAATTTATACGAAGGGCTGTTTCTGACATAAGACATATTTTCCGCCAATTTAGGCAAAAGAGCAGCTGACAATTGCGTTTTGAGTCTTAGATGTACTGCATATGGAAGCAAGAATCGCGGCGTACTTATAAAGTGTCGCGTCACATGTCCACAATCCCACTTATTGGTAAGTGGTGATGCAGCCCTAGATGGTAAATCGTACTGTCTTAGCGTAACAAAAGCCTATTCGCTCTTGCCTTGAAGACACCTAGATTCCATTCGGACAGAAAGACGTCGGCAAACTGCTTTGTGTACGCATTAAAAAAGACGAAGCAAACTATATTGGAACAAAATCAAATTTTGTTGGTTTTAAATATTTTATATAGCATAAAAGTGCCAAGCACGGGCGTTCAGTCCATCTAAAAAAGAAAGATTCCGACTAATTGAGAACCTCCTCCTTTTTTGAAGTCGGTCAATAAAGCTAAATATTGTAACCCATAGACACCGACATCTATTTTTGATTAAGTATCAAAATTAAGATGCGTTGTTAGCCCTGTCAACGAAGATTCTTGTTACCTAGTAAAGAGGAATCTATGGTTCTCGATACTCACCACACGAAATATAGTAGTTCTGTGAGAGCGTGGTACTCTTCTGTCAAGGCGATACATAGACACTGCAGTCATAATACAGATACAGTATGGTTTTAGCACGTAAAGTAAGAAAAGTGTCTGGTTTTCTCGGCTGCAGGTAATTTAGAACGAAAGAATGCCGCTAATTTGTAGGTACATTTGAAGCAATATATCATCTTCTGTTAAGTTGATAGCCTCCGTTTCGTATGGTGAGTAATGCCAATAAGACATTTCCATATTAAAAAATGAAATAATTCAAAATTTGCGCCAAAAGTCGATACCAGCCAATATGAGATATGATTTAGAATAACAATAACTTTTAAAATGAATGTGTCAATTTAAAAAAAATGTGGATATGAAAAATATTGTGCAACAAAAAAGTACACTTTAGGCTTAACAACGCGCTTTACACCATGTACCGTAAACTGGTGAAATTTTGTCTAAATTCATCAATGATTCATAATCAATATTGCATAATGATTTTAATTAAATGATGAAATCTATTAGTGCCTTAAGAGTATATACTTTGATATATATTTTAACGAACTACTCGAGGGCAAAAATGAGATAATAATTAATTAAAGTGCCCTAAATTGCTTTGGATGTTCAGGTGCGCTATAAGTATTTCTATTAATATCAAGTTTTGCAATGCCATCCGTTAATTTTTTTTTAGCTTTGACTTAGTTAATTAATTTTACTAATAAATCTTTACCATTTCCTGAGATATTTTAATGAGTAGAAATATTTACACGCACTCAGTGGTTATATCTAAAGGCGGACAACTCGTACGACATAAGCAATTATTTGAGTAAAAGTTATCGACTGCAATCAGTAGGAAGAACGTAACCGTTAATCGACAAATGGCACGTTTAATGGTTTGCCTCATATAGACAGACCTACATGATTAACCTAAATGCATATGAAGTCAGAGTTATGTTACGCTTGCAGAAAAAATCTTTTCGTTACATAACGGAAATGCCACCAACGTTTTTCCGGGTCCGTCATCAAAGCCGCCGCAAAATTCTTTCACACAACATGCAAAGAACTGCCAAAGTCATAAATAACCTGAAATGATCTCCGCGTCCGTCGAGACTGCACAAAAACGAAGTACCTATTGACATCTAAATTATTGCGAGAAGGAGGCAGCATCAGTGCACCCACAGCACCAACAAATCGCCCCCTGATGTAGGCAGATGAACAACCCTGACAAAGGAAACAGCAAATAATACATCAGATAAAAGAATTTTCAAAACAAACTCAAAATACTAAAGCGTTTGACACGAGCATCCGCTCGGCCACAAAAAAGGTGAACGAGCGTGACCAATTAGATCTCTAAAATAGACCTTAACTCAATATTTTGAAAGGTGATTTCGTCATGGCCTCGCGCGTGCTTTGATCTCGCGATAGATCTCAATAGCGGTGATTAAAGGCGCCTGTGATTTTGGTTGAATGCTTTTTTTTTCTTACTTCGCTGCCTTCATCGGCTATACAAAATATACGACACACTACTGTAAAAGAATATACAATTATTGGGCTTTGAATGGTTACAGCGGGGGTGAAGTGCTCATAAATTGTTCCTTTTTCTATCGGTTCGATGTTGGAAATCTTTTAAAAATCATAAACGACATTTTGGACAGTGAATTTATTGAAAAGGTGTCAAGGGAGGCTATGGGTTGTGTTTCGATGCCGAAGCTGCCAATTCACTAATTATATGCTTAAATTACAAATTTATAAGAAGGAGAAAATTAAACTAAATACATAGTTTTTATATGAGGATTTCATATTATTAATTCCTCTTTAATTGTAATACTTATAATCGTTTATTATATTTTAATATTGATAATTTTTATTGTATTCACACAAGGATTATTATATTATGTTAAAGTCAAAATAAATATTAAAAATACTTAGAAGTGTAATTAAACACATGTGAGGAGCAACACTTTCTTAAATTGATATCTTAATCACATGTCACTAATAGACTCAGAATAACCGTCTCAAAGGATATTAAAATAAAATGAGAGTGGGTATAGGACTCTAATATTTCAACGATGTCTAGGACATTACTATCGCAAGAATGAGAATTAAAATAGACGAGAATAGTTTCATCTTAAGAAAGTCTAATGTTTCACAGCAGTCATTGTTCATTACAGACTCATTATATGCAATTTAAAGCAAATAATATATATATTTAAAATTCACATGGATTTAAAATACATTATATAATATATAATATATTCTTTATTTAAGAGGCGCGCGTATTTATGTTGTAAATTATTATTTCTTAATTTATTTAATTAAAGTCTTAATTAAACTACACATTTTTTTTAATTATTTTGAGCATAGTATCAACGTTTATTTTTCCTGCCGTATTCTTGTTCTAACATCTCCATTGAGTGGTATCTTGAGGTGTTAATTGTAGTGCTGACGCTCATTATGTAAGTTTGAGGTGCTATCGTAAATTTTTTCCTTCAAGGCCATATCAACAAAAGAACCAAGTGTCGTTCAATCCCAAAGTCGATTTTACAAGAGGCTGCTTGGGACGCGCGTGTGGGCTTCTATACACGTAACGTTAAAGTGGAATGGACTAATCGTAAAAGAAAAATTTATGAATAATAAATTATATTATTAGGTTCTTTCTGCAACATTTTATGAAAATTAGGCTATTAAAGGCACAATGAAATTAAATTTTATGCAAAAATAAACTTTGTAGAATTTTAAATGGTATTACATTGACTAATCTCTAGATGTAGAACTGCGTAATAAAGTTTACGGAATCTTTTATTTTAAATGTTTTTTAAAATTCTGAAAATGTTATAATTTAATATTAATGTAAAACTTGCACAGCATGTCCTTGTTAACTTAACGTTGTTCATTCTCAATAGATCACCACTGTCCTCATGAATGGGTGGTATCGTCGGGGGCTCTTTACAACGCGCGTTTTGTCCGGAATGTTGTAACAAAAAAGCTTTAGATACACACCACGATAAAATAACATTTGCTGCTTTTTAAAAGTGTTTTAATCGATTATACGCTCTATTACATTGAAGATAAGATCAAAATATATTTTTTGATGTGCTCAATTCATTTGAGTGGAACAAATAAACGATTTAAACTACAAGATCGGTCGGGAGCTGGGAGGAGTTTGCTTTAGACGCTTTATTAATTATGTCCAATTAATTTTGTAACGGTTCGTTTGATACGTTTTGCCAAAAATTTTCTCATAACGGTGGTCCACTTCGGTTAGATAAGCATTTTATTGATGGCTTAATCATTTTAAATAGACTTTTGTTTTTAATTTTCTTCATATTTTAAAACTATTTTCTATTAAGTAAGCTATAATGATTATAGTCTTCGGATCGACTTTGTCGTGCTTTGACGGTGTAAGAAAACTTGAACTGCTATTTCGTCCCGTGGATATCGTAGTTGTTAGAGACCACTATGGTGAATGACAGAAAATCTCATGATTTCCGATAGATGGTGGTAATTATAAATATACTTTCAGTCCTACGACTCAGTGCTATGATTACATAAGACTGAGGGTTAAAATACACAGCCAATAATATTTTTTTGCATAAATATTAATAAGGTATAACTTCGAACCCGACAGTTAAAAGATCCCCAATACTCATAGAATATTAAAATACTTCTATTGCTAGGTAGTACTCCATTTCTACCTAGTAGTCCATTCGGGTAGGTGTTGCCTTTTTCTACCACCAGTTACCAAATTGTTATGTTCTGGTGTGAAGGGTGTAGAGAGGCACTATAACTATAATCTGTGAGTTTAATAGAATTTATGTCCTCAGAAGTGACAACGCGTCAGTAGCTTTCTTTGTTTGAAGCTGGCTACGGGTGTCCGTGGACTACAGTACCCATGTATCATCACGTGGATTGTAAGGTCGTTAGTAACTTCAATTTAACATAAAAAACTGCAATTCATTTTTTTAATTTACGGCTATAAGTGGCCTTTGACGGTAAAACTTTTGATCATACTTTTATAACGCTAGAGTTTGCAGTTCTAATGCTAGTAGTTGATCTGGTTTTTCGAAATCTCTTTTGTCTCTAATCCGATAATAACTAGTGCGGTCTACTAACCGCAGCCGTGATAAACAGATTAACAAGTCAGGGCTGCACAAGATAGAATACTACTAGAAACGGTCAATTATGGTCTGAAATATTAGCAATATAATAATTATATTAATATCAACATATTTCTGCATGGCTTTATGTGCTTTGTATGGTAAGTATCTACTTACGTAACCCAGTGTACGGGTTGTAGAACTTTCTATATTTTTTTAAAACGTTGATTCAGGTAATTATGATGTGATATCTGATATAGATTATCGTTAAGAATTTATATTCACCCAGGATTTTCAAAATTTGACAAATCAAATTTGACCGGAAATACGTACGAAGAAAGCTCATAAATATATGCTTGTTTATATTCAAATAGTATCTATACAAGGTTTTAAGAATATAATATGTTAATACATACATTTAAATTTTAATTACAACACAATTAAATATAAGCGCGAAGTCACAAATGTGATTAGTTTTTTTATGACGTCACGCCAATTTCACACGTTCATAGTTATCCATATCTATTTTATAATATTTCTCGTGGCATTGTGTTCGCGCTCGCCCGACTGGCGCCAGCGCATCCGATTATGTTATTGTTAAAGGACCAAATTCTTTTATTTGACCTACACGACATTTCTGTGAGGAATTTTATGTTTTGCGGTGCCGCGGATGTTTAAAGAACGTTTATTTGTTTATGCGTTACTGATAGGTTTACGAGATAAACGATTTATTAATCAATCGCTAATAATAAGTATTGCTATTTTTTCCTTATATCTCGAATAATAACAGTATTGTAAACTGATATTTAAACCATTTCAAAGCACAATTTTATACTTAATATGCGTTAAGACTCAATTACTACTTAACGCTTTGCATTCATAATGTCGTAATGAGACATAAGGACCATAACCATGTATAAGAGTATCTCCTACCCCGTATCGTACCGTGGGTGTCGAAAGCAGCGATAAGAGGGAAACTGGAATAGGTAGCAGCAGCAGCATCTTTCTGATAATAGCTCAATAAAAAAACTGCTGTTGCCAACCCACCTAGCAAGCGTCACCACTATGGCAATGTTGCCTATAAGGAAAACTATGATCAGGGCCTATGTTTAGTAGTGGACAAATTTGCGACAAAAGCGGAAGAGTTTTTTTTGTTTGTTTAAACACTATAATCTCTGGAATTACTGGTCCAATTTGTTTTCAATTATTTTTGTATATTAGGTATAGTCCGATTTATGAGGAATAATAAAGGTATCTAACAATAGGCTATACCTTTTAGATATATGTAGCATTAATATTGATTTTTGTTAAGCAAGTCAACAGAAAAAGCGCTACCGAAATGATTTATCCGTATGCACTGGCGTAATGGTTAGTGATACGTAAATACAATGGTCTATAAAAGTAGAGAAATTTACTCGATCTAAAAAAGTCCGCAATACCATATGCCTATTTCTTGTACATTTCTTGTCATCTTATACATTTTGTGATAAAACATTATTAACCACTTAAAGTGATTTATGAGCATCATGTATTATTAAGCATGACATATTAATCTTACAAACGAAAGCTACTTCGTTATCAAGACAATTTTATAAAGATAAACTTTGCTCTATATAGCATGTTATTTAGACGAAAAGTTTAATAAATAATAAAAAATTAAAATAATTCAACACTCGGCTCGGCGCGCGAAAGACGCATAAATCCTAACCGCCCGATGAGAACCGAAAGAAACCAGCAGTGAGTGCGTCAATGTGCGAGGTGTAGAGCCATGCTGCAGCTATATTATGGTTGTAGCACGAATGGGTCGGCTCGACCGGGGAAGGACCACACTCTCACAAAAAACCAGCGTAAAATAGCAGCTTAAAGCTGCTGTGTTTCGTATGGGGAGTGTAGAGAACCGGAGACCCTTTTTACTGGCTAAAAGGCATTCCATCTTAGTCCTCACGGGTGACAACGCATCTGCACCTTGAGTCTTTATTGAGGATAGATGTAGATGTCTATGGGTCACAGTAACCACTTACCATCAGGTGGACTGTGTGCTCGTTTGTCACCCGATCCTATAAAAAAAGGTGTAATTTTGTGTGTCCACGCGGCTCAAATAAGTGATATGCGCGGTTGAAACCGCGGGGCACAGCTAGTGAGTAAATAACTTCCAAACATTATCACAAACTTTCAAGTGTGTAATATTAATATAAATAACATCAATTTATTTTAGTAATAATAACAGATGATTGTTTTCACTTAAAATAAATAATTCATAAATAATACAAATAAATTAAGAGTTGCAGAGTATTGAATAGCCACAGAGTTTGGGAAAAACATTTACGCTCCTTTTCGTCAATTATAAAGCCGCCGCTAAAGAATTACATTCGTAACTTGATACCAACCGCAAATTTAGATCATTAAATTGTCGGTGTGTATTTGCCCTTACAATGAATATACCATCGTTATAATATCACCTTACCTTCCGGCTTTTACACTTGCTGCTTAGATTTAGGGAACAGTTGTTTACATTATTTGGTAAAGATGATGGAATGAGGATTTGCGTCTGTATAGTTTTGTTGACTTTTATTTTACTGTGCTATCTCATGTCTAATACTCATCAAATCTTTTTGAGATAGTTATTTTACTTACAAGTTTTTTCAACGTGGTAGAGCCAAGCTGCAGCTATATTAATTGTATAGTTGTCGTGCGGGGAAGGACCATCTTAATGCTGCTGTGTTTCGCATGGTGACTGTAGAGAACCGGAGACCCTTTTTACTAGAAAAGAAGCATTTTATCTTAGTCTTCATGGCTCACAACGTCATAGCTACCACTTACCATCAGGTGGATTATGTGATCGCTTGTCACCCTGATCAAATATATAAAAAAATTTGCAAGTAAAAGAAATGATTCTGTATCAAACATAAATAATATCTGTTCTAGTATCTGTTTTCTACTACGAGTCCGTCTTGGTAGGTGTATAAATTCTTACCTAACCTATATATTTCTTTAACTACTTTATAACAGAAATATCCTATATATTTCTGTTGTAAAGTAGTTATACACTTCTTACTGATCTATCTATTTCCTTTCTATAACGATATTCGTGTGTCTATAATCTACAAGTATATTAATTACATAGTTTGCAAAAAATATAGAGTTACAATTCATCTCTCCATCGGTCTATGAAAGTCCACTGCTGAACATAGGCCTCCTTCATTGATTGCTTAGACTTTGCCTTGCGGTTTCCAACCCGTTTGCCTTTGGTGCCGCAGTGTTTTATTATTTTAAGTTGTTATCAGGATGATGCTGCTGCTCATATCCCGTTTCATTTTCCCTCTGTCGCCTCTTACGTCTCTTGCCCTCGGGACGATATGTGGTAGTAGATATTCTTAAACCGCAACTACACGGTTACAACTATTCATACTTTACTTTTTTTATAGGATAGGATGACAAACGAGCACACAATCCACAAGTGGTTGCTGTAGCCCATAGACATCTACATCTATCCTCAATAAATACTCAAGATGCAGATGCGTTGTCACCCGTGAGGACTAAGATGGAATGCCTCTTTGCCAGTAAAAATGGTCGCCGGTTGTCTACACTCACCATACGAAACACAGCAGCGTTAAGCTACGAGTACAATTTTACGCTTGTATTTTATGAGAGCGTGGTTTTTCCATGGTTGAGCCGACCCATTCGTACTACAACCATTGTATAGTTGCAGTATGACTCTACCACGTACAAAATCAATCGAAAGACATAGAAATTTTCTGTCATTTTCCATAGTTATTGCCACTTACGACATCCACGAGATTAAATGGGCTAATTAATTTTCTTAAGCCGCCACTACGCACCATTAATATATAATTTGGTCATGAAACAGATTCGGTACTTAATGTTCTTTAGAAAAAAGTTTTATGACATATTCAGAAAGTTATAAATTTTGTTTCTTTAAGGGATCACTGCTGAAAATGTTTCTCTCCTCTATTTTATGGTGGTTTTTTGTGAGAGCGTGGTCCTTCCCCGGTCAAGCCGACCCATTCGTACTATAACTATACTACTAATATAGCTGCAGCATGGCTCTACCAAGTAAACTTTATACAAATATACGGTCTTACTTAATACAACAGTCTTACTTTAATGAAGTATTAGTAGGTATTTTCTGTCTTTTCATAGAATAAGGTGACAAACGAGTACACAGTCCACCTGATAGTAAATGGATGCTGTGGCCCATACACATCACTAGGTCTATCCTCGTTGAAGAATCAGAGTCACCACTGAGGACTAAGATGGAATGCCTTGTTTCCCGTGAAAGAGGTCTCCAGTTTTCTATACTAAATAAAAACAAACGCAACATCATTAAACTGCATTTTACGCTAGTATTCTGTAAGAGCGTGGATGTTTCCTGGTCGAGTTGACCCATTTGAGCTACAACCATAATATAGCTACATCATGGCTCTAACTCCTATAGTAAAGTCTCTTTCTTTTGTCATTTAATGAAGAAAGAGAGAGAGAGAGAGACTAACTCCTTGCGCATAGTGTCTAGAACGATGGCTCTCTTTCCTCACGAAATGGCTTGGTAATCACGGCTGATAGTCACTAGCATTGACTATCAGCCGCATTTAAAAATCCTTCAGAAATTATTTAATTTTTAAGGTTCCGTACGCAAAGGGTAACCAACGGGACCCCATTTCTAAGCCTCCGCTGTCTGTCCGTACGTTCGTCCGTCTGTCTGTCAGCGGGCTGTATCTCATGATCCGTAATAGGTAGATAGTTCAAATTTTCACAGAATGTGTATTACTGTTCTCGCTAAAAGATAATAATAAGGGGGCTCCTCTACTAGAAACGTGTTTTGCGATGGTACGGAACCCTTCATGCGCGAGTCCGACTCGCACTTGGCCGGCTTTTTTTTACAACGATCGGACCTGGCAATAAGATGACTATGATATAGCGGACGATATGATATAGTACGCTTACATTCTTCATCACTGTGTCTAAAATCTAACATCAAGTGGTCTAAAATTTGTCATGTGTTAGCGACTTAAGAGAATCCATCTTCATTATCCATATCCATATCTTAAAGGAATCGTAAGAGGCGACTATAAGGATCTCATAACCTTAGATTATGTCGGTGCTTCCCTCTTGTATAATTATCATCATCACAGCCTATCAAAATCCAATATGGTCATAGACCTCCTTATAAATTGGCTCGTTAGACAGATTTATTATTTGCCACAGTTGCAGTACAGTTAGTTTTGCAACCGCAGTTTTTTTCCAGTTATAAGGAAGATACTGTTGCTCATATTTTGGATTTTTTTTCATCTTTTACGATACTAATGGGATGATGTGCTATTGATATGAAGATATTTATGTAAAGTAAAATTACAGCCTATATTCCACTGTTGGACACAGGCTTTCTCAAATTTTTGAGTGGATCTTAGGAGAAGGAACTGTCTATGCGCTGCCCCAATACTTGTTGAATGAACTTGCCATGTTTTTTTATTTCTCAGATGTGGCGGCGCTGTCGTCGCGCCACAAGCGAAAGACATCGAAGCCTAAATCGCGCTTACAAAGTTCCGAAGTTAAAACAGCATATATAGAATAGCTCCGAACTACCAATCGGAGCGTTGGCCGCTCTTCGGGCAGAACACCTTGCCCGGCGGGAAATCTCCCCTTTTCCTTCCACCGGCTACACTGGTGACCAACCAACGTGACATGAACACGCAACCAACCTTCGGAAACTACAACTTCAAAACTTCCTCATCATCTTCAAGTACCCCATTCATTCGCTCCCGAGCAGATATTATCCGCAGTCTTTACATTCTGCAAGCCATCTAGCTTTTCAAAGGTTCATCGCAGCACTGGAATAATAATGCTTTCTGTTCCTTCAAGCTATTCTCTGCGCTACAGTGTTCGGCACGGCTCTGAGCCTTACTGCTCGCCTCTGCTTCACGGCACTCTCGCAGATTACTTGCCTTCTTATCGACTCACCGCAGACTTACAAGGCAATTCCCTGGCACTTGCAAATTCGTCGACATTTAGACTGCACTATCGACCTCCGGTCTGAGCAGGGGGTTGATGTGGCGGCGCTGTCGTCGCGCCACAAGCGAAACACATCGAAGCCTAAATCGCGCTTACAAAGTTCCGAAGTTAAAACAGCATAAATATAGAATAGCTCCGAACTACCAATCGGAGCGTTGGCCGCTCCTCGGGCAGAACACCTTGCCCGGCGGGAAATCTCCTTTTCCTTCCACCGGCTACATCAGACATTCACGGTTTCTTCTTCAACACTTTATATTGTTATAAACATACGGTGTTGGCGACGGTAATCGAATCCAGATTTCTCGCGTAGTACTGTGTAATTTACACCGAGCGCTTTATTTCTGAACCAATACGCCTCATAAAGTCAATATAACGACTTAGGCGGTAGAAACGCTATCCAAGCTAATTCATCTATAAAGCCATTGTTTTAAATCAAGCTTATGATTGTCAAATAAAAAACTTGTATGTCAGCGTATACCAAGTACCAACACACAATTGAATACATGTTCTCATTGTCTTGAAGTGTCCGATTTGAACGTCATTTTAACTTTTAACTTAACAGTACAGATAATTAGTACAAAGCCACGCAATATTTATATCGTCTTTTTATATCTATAAAAATCTATTTACAATCCAGTATATTAAATCACTATACAACAATTGTTTTGCCGTTAACTAAATTAAGTTACTTTACAATTATTTTTTTGTTTTATATTCAGAGCCAAAATTAACAATTTCTAAAAATTTTAAATAATTTTACGGATTTATGTTTATCACGCTTTTAAAATTTTGCCCAATATTATTATAGCAGTCAATGACATTTAAGTTCACTTTATTTTATTTATAAAAAATGTCCTGACTGAGTGTGGCAAGTTTGATATTAAAGAAACGAAAGGTCATTCAAACAAGAATAATGCTCAAACGCGACTAGACCACCAAATGTGAGAAACGGGGGCACACAAAAAGAGATATGTAACGAAGGAACGGCACACGGCAGCCTAACATAACAACTTTTGGTTCTGTGACGCCGCCCAGCAATTTGTAAATAAATACAAGGGAAAGCGAAAACAAAATCATGTCATCCTAAAACAGACATTCACACGATCACAGATTACCAAACAATTAACGCGGTCAAAACAAACTCGGGGGTCTGGGAACGGTCCCTTGTCCTTTGGAATTTATAGCTCGTTTCACGCACTTCACAATCCGCTGGGATGTTTTCGAAATAGAAAATGTTATCTAATCATTAAACACCACAATATCCTTGGAAGCGTTTGTGTTAAATCGCAACTAAAAACCCTTGTAAAAAGAAAAAAAGAGCTCCTGTCTTAAATAAAAGACTTTTTAAGTCGACCCTTATCTTTTGACAAGCGATTTTGGTTTAACGAATCATTAACAACTTTGAATGTACTGATAAGAACATAAAGTATTATGTTAAATAAGGTCCCCATTAGAGTTACAAATAAATCACGAATAAAACAAAACGAAACGATTACGTCTTGATTAACATTTTGCAAATTCACTTTACGTTATAATGTAACCATATATAAAATATCGACGTAAAAATTTTAAATAACGACGCACCTATGTAAATAAGGAGTTCTTTTGTCAATTTTTGCAATTGTTAAGTATAAAAAAAAAATATTTTGTATTACATTTACCGGCCCAGTTAAAGTCCACTCCTGAACATATGCCTCCCTATAGATTGCATCATCGGGAGGATATTTGCCGCTTGGTAAGCGGGTTGGGAACCACATTTTTTTATACAGTTGTTATCAGGAAGATGCTGCTACTCATTACCTGGTTCAGTTTCCCTCTGTCACCTCTTACGACACCTAGGGGATGATATGGGCTAGTGGACCACCGTCTCTACACGGTTATTGTACCAAATGTACCAGGTCATTCTATCTAGTGGAGAGTCGCCCTATACTTTGCTTAACAATACGAGGTTGCCACTCAAGAATTTTTTCTTACCTATCGATTGTTGGATCTTCAAGATATTATACTATACACAAACATAAATAAAATTGAAGTGTCTGTCTGTAGACTCTGAAATAACTGTCTTCTATTTAACTGAGAAGATTATTTTCATGCTACAAGGACATGAGTGCCTTATATAGTATATTACCTATGGACATGAGTAACCATTTTTTACCATAAAACTATTTTTACATAACATTTTTAAATAAAATTCTGTTCGCCACGGCAACATAGTGTTTACAGACAAAGTGATTAAAGACAATATTAAAAGTGAAATTACCGACAAAACTTAGCAGCATATTTATACCCCTAAAATATTAGTATAGGACGTTGTTTTGATAATAGTTAAGATAAACAACTTTTATTGTATAAAGAAAAGTTGACCAATCAAAGCGCGTCGTGTTTTAGAACTTTCTAGAAGTTTTTTAATTAACTGCGTAATAGTTGATCCCGAAAATGATGTGAATAATTTTTATGTTCTGAAAGAGATTTTAATATGACATTGAATTAGCATAAGGTTTATAGATTAAGGAAGTGAAGGAATATTTTGTATAATTAAACTCATTTCCTATTTATAGTAAAATTAAAGAATCAATGTACCGAAACATTATGAAAATTCGGGACATTTTGTTTTATAACTTTTTATAATGTCAATATATTGAGCAACCTTTTTGATATACTAAAAAAGGACTAAATTGCCGATTTATTAATGTATAGCATATTAATGTAGAAGTTGATCTTGTATAGAAAATATTGTAATTTATGCCAATCGTATAGTGAAAATGTTATGCAATAAAGAGGCAAAACGAACAATGGCAAGCAGCTCACTATAAAGTATAGCTAAAGTCTACCTTAGGGCCTCGGGACCCAGTAACGTTGTAGTATGAAGAACTACCAGTGGAAAGCAGTAGTATGAAGAGCTACCAGTAAGAAGCGCTAGTAACCAGTAGTAAGTAGTAACTGAAGTGACTAGTAGCAGAATATAGTGAATAGTGAATAGCAGCTAGCAACAGTAGTAACTGATTTAAATAAAACTAATTTCACGGATTTTGTCGCGTATATATGTATAAAATCCGTAAAATTAGTTTTATTTAAATGTGTAGTGTTCGCGTAAATATAAGAAATCATTAAGTAGTAACTGATATTCGCAGTTACAAGTGAAAGTGATAGCTAGCCGAAAATAGTGGTAACTGATATTCGCAGTTACAAGTGAAAGTGATAGCTAGCCGAAAAAAGTGGTAACTGATATTCGCAGTTACATATTTGAAAGTGATAGCTAGTTCAAAAAAGTGGTAACTGATATTCGCAGTTACATATTTAGATTGATAGCTAGTCGCATAACGTGGTCACTGATATTCGCAGTTCCATATTTGAAAAAGTTAGCTAGTCGCAGAAAGTGGTAACTGATATCCGCAGTTACACAAGTGATAAAAATAGCTAGTTTAGTTAATAATAGCTGCTAGTCAGACAGTGTTAATAATACCAGCTACTACTAATAGATATTTGATACTACCAAACAATTTGAAGAATTTTTTTGAAAAATATATTTAGTTAACAACCATACTTGAACAACCGTATTCAACAACCGTGGTCAATAAATAATAATTAGAAGATTTCCGCGTATAATTAATCAGTCGAACCGCTGACCACTACCTTGCCATTTGTATTTTATAGATCGTGCATTTTAATTTTAAACCTCTGTGGCGGCGCTGAAGTCGCGCCATAAGCGAAACACATCGAAGCCTAAATCGCACTAACAAAGTTCCGAAGGTAAAGCAGCATATATAGAATAGCTCCGAACTACCACTCGAAGCGTTGACCGCTCCCCGGGCAGAACACCTTGCCCGACGGGAGATCTCCCCTTTTCCTTCCTACAGCCACAGTGGTGACACCGACGTGATATGAACACGCAACCAATAACTTTCGGAAAAATACAACTTCAAAACCTTCGTCATCGTCCTCAAGTACCCCATTCATTCGCTCCCGAGCAGATATTGTCTGCAGTCTTCACATTCTGCAAGCCATCTAGCTTTACAAAGGTTCATCGCAGCACTGGAATAATAATGCTTCTTGTTCCTTCAAGCTACTCTCTGCGCTACAGTGTTCGGCACGGCTCTGAGCCTTAATGCTCGCCTCTGCTTCACAGCACTCTCGCAGATTACTTGCCTTTTTCTCGACTCACCGCAGACTACAAGGCAATCCCTGGCACTTGCTCCGGCTCATCGTTCTCACTGGCATCACTTGCAAGTGCGTAGTACGGCATGCATTACACACCGGCATATCCTTCGCACCGGCGTCACTTGCCCTTATGCACACAGCAGGCATTCCCCACCGGCATTAAGGACGCAACGGCAATCGGACTGCACTATCGACCTCCGGTCTAAGCAGGGGGGTGATGTGGCGGCGCTGTCGTCGCGCCATAAGCGTAACACATCGAAGCCTAAATCGCAGTAACAAAGTTTCGAAGTTAAAGCAGCATATATAGAATAGTTCCGAACTACCAATAGGAGCGTTGGCCGCTCCCCGGGCAGAACACCTTGCCCGGCGGAAGATCTCCCCTTTTCCTACCATTCGCCACACCTCAGTCCACAGTACCCCAGCTGCACCCACAAAGACGGCAGTAGAAGTATCCTCCGGAACCTATAGGTGTATGACGTAAGCGACTCGCGGAGTATCTCTGTCGACATTCACTCCGGAGATTTTCGCCCGTCCGGCACAAATTCGATATACTGGTAATAGAGAGCAGCAGTCTCATGGTATCGGTTCTACCACAATTCACCTGCCTATCTTAGTATTTGAAGTATGTGAGCAAGTGAATAGTAAAAGGCTCAAAAAAAGAATACCTAGTGTAGAATAACTCAACATATTTTTCATATAATTGTATTATTAGTAATATCTATATGTATAAATTCTTTATTAGGGTATGTGGTTGCGGTGTGAGAGAATCTTTCTACCCGTGGGCGTAGTAAGAAGCTAGTTTTTTTCTAGATTCGGAAAAAACCAGAAGGATCTTTAGCTTCCATTAAATGGCTGTAACCATCTCATTTACAACTGACTGAGTAGCGTCAAACGTGCAAGATGTCTGGTATTGCGATCGCCAATTTTCCTGTTAATTTGGCGATCAAGGCAAAGCAAATCCTCTAATTAATGGACCACTTTTATGGGCTATGACAATGAAGACGAAAAAAACACTATCCCATTTCTTTTCCCTGGGGACTGTTAAAGGTATGGAATAAGGTAGAATAAGAAAAAAAATAACAGCATCTGAGGAGGGAAATCTTTACTTCGATTGCTAACAAAGTGTGCTTGGCTTATTTCTGAAAAAGTAAAAGGAATGGTTAAAAATATATCAAATCAAAGAAGATCCATAAAAATCAATCTGCACGTGTTTTTCAAAACTGTTTTTGAGTTTCGTACGTATACAATCCATGTTGTATTGTATATACTATTTTGGCGAAAAAGTTTGGTGGAAAAGAAAGGCGCTGGGTTTCGCTCTGGTTCTTTCAAGGACACAGATTTTTTCCAATTCAGTGATAAAAACTAAAAATGACTGAATCAAAATTTATAATCTAGGTATATTGAATAAAAAGTGTGTTCTATTCCAACTAAGTTAAAATGCGTATATAATATTATAAAGTATTGATCCAAGGGAATGATGACATAATAATATTGAAGGAATATTTAAATGCAATTTTAGAGATCATAGAAATAGATGCAGAAAACCGGAGACCATTTTTAATGGAAACGAGGCATTCCATCTTAGTACTCAGTAAAAAAGTATTTTTTTTAAACACTTTAAGTAGCCACTGCTGATCATAAATGTCTTTAGCTACTTTAAATACAGAAGGGTACACACTTCGTTATTACGTTTGAGAAATGAGATGGAATGGAAGCAACAGCCTCTTTAGACCCTTGAAATCGGAACATGCTGGGCGGCTTTAAATTGTTAAGGTTTTTAGGTAAGTATCAGCAAAGTTTAATTTTTTGCATGCACCTATGTAAAAAATTAAACTTGGCTTATGCACAGTTTATTGACGAATTAAAGCCACCGACTTCAGAAACTAATATTATGTGAAAATCACACTGCAGCTATAGGTACATACAGGGCAATATTGTCACAGAATAAGAGCGTAAAATAGAAGCTCAATGCTGCTGTGCTTTGATTGGTGAGTGTAGAGAACTGCAGACATTTTACTGCTTTCAAGGCACTTCATCTTAGTCCTCAGGGGTGATAATGCATCTGCATTTTGATTCTTAATCGATGAAAGATACATGTCATTGGGCCACAGTGCTTGTTTGTCAATATATAAAAGCAAAAAATATACAGTCGAATTGAGGTCCTCCTTATTTTTTACGTCAGATAAAAATGAGCTGTATCACCTAGTAAGACACGAGTGTGTACATTACAGGAAATATCCTAATTTGAATTTTTATGACATATTGCCTCTTAATTTTTATGCTTATATTAAATTTTAAATCATTTTGAAACAAATTCCACATCTACTCGTATATACTAAAATACTAAATAAATGGACAATAATGATTTAATGCTCTCTTCATTTGCATTTAGTTAATTCATTGGACGTTTAACTTCTTAGACTTAGGTTGAGACTTTGGACTATGTGAAAATTCCATTTGTGAGTGCTACAGGTGAATCTTTAGTTGATGAATCATCGTCAATTGTCGCCGTGTGAATCACAATATATACATCATGGGAGGCCGCGATTATAGTCTGTTGCGGGAATGCTCCAATTAGCAATTTGCGGCCGCTACAATAATTTAGTGCGTGACAAAATGCTGTTTCCTAGAAAAGACTTGTTGCAAGGAAGAATTTTTGAATTCCTTTATGAGATTAAAAAAAATCGTAATTAGATCTGTAGTCTTCTCATGAAGTTACTTGGAGTTATCTTGTTGCCGTTAATGTTGTTTTACAGATTTAATTGTCTAACTTAAGACTTTGCTAAGGTCTGTCTGTAAAGTAATGATAAAGTTTATATGATTTAAAGTTTGGCATAAATTTAATAAAGACACAAAAATATGTCTTGCAATACAATAGGTTTACAAGGTACTAAATTCGCTATTAAAAAGTAAATAAAATAAACAAATATTTTTATGTTCGGTTGTTTATCTGAATATTATGTGTTATATTTTCAAAAGCGTAATTCTCTAGGTAGCTTGATTACGGACAACAGAGTAAACACAAGCCGACAGTTGCACGAGCATCTATTTTATTGAGGCTGTTAAATTACTCTTGTATTTTTTGCTACAGATTTTAAAATGATTCACTTGCGTTCAATGAGTGCCATTAATTTAATAAAAAAAACTGATCTTAAAATACATATGGATAATAAGTGAAAACATTTGACATTCGACATTATCATTATTATAGCCCATTACAAGTCCCCTGCTAAACATAAGCTAGCTGCATTCATTGACTTCCTGCATTTTTAATAGGTCGTCAATCTTTCCAGCTTAGTATACCTACTGTGTAGTGGCGGTGTAAGAATATCTACTACATCATATCGTCCCGCAGTTGTCGTAAGAGATGACTGAGGGAAACACGCCAAGGATGGACCCACAGCCAGCCACATCTTTCCGATAACAGCAAATTATAATTTAAATAAATCTGAGGTTGCCAACCCGCACGCCAAGCGTGGCAACTATGACCATAAACCCCCCATGATATAAATAATTTATGTGTAATTATGATGGTTACAATATCATCTACAAGTATCAGTTGTGTTGGCCATTTATTTTTAAAGTTATATGAACATTTATTTACATAGCATAATAATAATATACCATGTAGTCGCGGAGTGAGATGACCTTACCTTACATATTATCATCCCGTAGGTGTCTTAAGAGACAACAGAAATAAACTGAAACAGGAGATGAGAATCATCCTTTAGATAACAACTCAAAAAAAAACTATAAAATACAGATATGCAGGTTTCCTCAAGATGTTTTCCTTCAACGCCGAGCACGTGGTAAATCAGCACTTAAAATTTAAATTAACAATTTAATTGGTGCCGGAAAAGATCCAACCCGGGTTACTCGCATACTGTGAAATTTATAGGGAGCGCTAATAATTTGAGCTACCACGGCTCTTATGAAGTAAAGAGATGATTTTTCGGCTATATTTTTTTATGAATGACAAAAGTGCACACGGTCCACCTGATAGTACGTGGCTTTTGTAGCTAACGGATATCTACATCTATCCAAGATTAAAGAATAAAATGCAAGGACTAACATGGAATGCCTCATTTAATGTTAAAAGGGTCCCCGGTTCTCTACACTGACCATACAAAACACAGCCGCATTAAGCTTCAATTTTACCCTTGTATTTTGTGAGAGCGTGGTTTTTCCGTGGTTGAGCCGACCCATTCGTACTACAACCATTGTATAGTTGCAGTATGACTCTACCACGTACAAAATCTATCGAAAGCCATAAATTTTTTCTGTCATTTTACATAGTTATTGCCACTTATGACATCCACGAGATTAAATGGGCTAATTAATTTTCTTAAACCGCCACTACGCACTATTAATATATAATTTAGTCATGAAACAGATTCGGTACTTAATGATCTTTAGAAAAAAGTTTTATGAGATATTCAGAAAGTTATAAATTTTGTTTCATTAAGGGATCACTGAACACTGAAAATGTTTCTCTCCTCGTTCAGGGCAAGGGGTTTTTCTCTTACAACACTCACAGAAAATAGGTAATGGAATGATGGATTCTCTGACGTGGCCTCCACATGTTACTTAATTACGTAGCTACTATAGTACGTTACGGTAAAAGTTTTATAATATATCTGTATAAATCAAATCAATACTCTATAATCTCTATGCTTTGTATCAATTCTTTGTTAATAATACAAAACTATCGATTTTGTAGCAATATCAAGCTTTTATATTCCATTCAGAGACGTATACAGAACAATGGCGGTTCATTTAAGTCTCTGAAATATAGTACTTTTACCTACAAAAGTTATGATGAATTCGGGGTAACAAATCTTACCTCTTCCTCCTCCCCTCCTCCTAATGAAATAAAAAAAAAACTATACTTAGATTTTAGAAAATGCTGGGACATCTTACAGTAGGTTTATTTTCAACCCCCGACATAAAAAGATGGTTGTTATAAGTTTGACCGCTATGTGTGCCTGTCTATCTATGTGTCAGTCTGTGGCACCGTAGCTCTTAAAAGGGTGAACCGATTTGTATGCGGTTTATTTTTATTTAAAAGCAGGTTTTCTAGCGGTGGTTCTTAGACATGTTTTATCAAAATCGGTTCAGCCATTTGAAGATCATCACCTCTTTCTCTTTCGGGTTTTTTTTTTAATTTTCAATTTTAGTTATAACATTATGTAAATTCTACAACTGCTAGCACAGTGTTTCCAGTAACTATCGGATTGAACATAATATAATGCAAAAATAATCTTTGCCTTATTTATATTTATTTAAAGCTTTATCCTTTGGGAGAAATTATTCATAGTCAAAGGTGATTAATGTATTTGTCATTAATGATAATAATCTTTGCAATCCAGTAACTTGAAAATGTTTTTCAATGTATCGGCGAAATTTCGGGGATACAACGTTATCCTATTCTACACCGTTCTATAGTTGGATAGGTTTCTAGTACTGTACCTTCTCGTATTCCCATCGTCTTACTCCAAAAACTTAAGTAATACGATATACTAACAGTCAATCTGACTTACCACCTAAGGGACTGTAGCACCAAAGTAGCCCTTACCGTTACCGTTACAGCCTATTAAATACCACTGATGAACATAGGCCACCCACAGAAATTGCCTCATAGGGTGATATTTGCCATAGTTGCAACGCTCGTCAGGTGGGTTAAGAAGTGCAGTTTTTAATTTTAGGTTTGTTTCCTACTGTTGCCTCTTACGACACCCACGGGATGATGCGGGTAGTGGATAGGTATCCTTACGCTGCCACTACACGGTAAATCATTTTAGAATTAATAACGCTGAAAAGTGCTTCATAATTTCATAATTTGGTTACTTTTTATTTAAAAATGACAAATTAGGGATGGTTTTATGCCACAATCAAGTCCAAAATTTTTAGAGGGCAAATACCACTGTTTTTATATGTATTCACTCAAAACGATATACCTACTCGTATAATAATTCCTATGTATCATACAGCCACAATCGCAGTATCACATTACTTTTTAAGGAATAAGGTTGACAAATGAAAACACAGTCCACCAGATGGTAAGAGAATGATGTGACCCATAGACATCTATATCTATGCCCGATTAAAAATCAACATTTAGATGCATTGTCACTCCTGAGGACTAATATGGAATTCAGCATTAAGCTGCTACTTTACGCTGTGAGACTATTTTAGGGAATGGTTATTAATAAAACCGAATAATGTTATAAATACGATGTCTACATAATTGAAAATGGTATTTGTGGTTGATATATAATTCTATTTTTAACATAAATAAATTTAGCTGTGGATCATTGAATGGTAGACCAATAAACGACTAGATAAATATTTTACTGTGCCATTCACAAATCATATTCAAATGACGGTGTAACATTCTTCCAGATGCTTACGTTAATATGTAAGGTAGATAGTACAAAGGTTCATTAAATTTTGAAAGTGCAAAACCCTTTTAGTGATTTAGTGCTACTGTAATTTAATAATGAGACTCTAATGAATTTTAAAGCTATACTCGTGTCATTACTTTCTTTTGTACATAACGAGAGTATGAATCAGCGACATTGCATTGTGATTTGGTGCCGTGAGAATGTTGAGTAACCTCCGACACAAGAATTCCTCACCATCCGGACCTGTGTGACCTGAATTAAAGCAATATAATAACAAATTACACAGACCCTTTTATCAAAATTTGGGCGTGTACGATAACTTTAAGGCGAAGTGATTTCTATGATTTTTTTTGCATTATTGGTATTTTTGTATCACATTAGAAAAGTTATAAGATAAACTATGAAACAAAATGGAGTTAAGCCCGATAATGCTGCGAAAATTAGTTTCATTAATGTTTGTGGATTAACACTATTTTGTGCCAAACCAGAGAAAAGGACGAATTGTTAAATTAGTAAAAAAAAGTTGATGATGATCCTTCTGTGTACATTTATAAAATTATAATAGACTTTTTGTCTAAGTAATACGCTATTTTTATTTACTAAAACTGACGTCAAATTTTCAAACTAAGCATAAAACGCTTGGGTTAACTAAAACCTACAACTTTCCAAATTTGCAGACTACTGTCGCATTAAGGATCTGTAGACTGTTCTCCTAAAATACTTTCGTTAACGATCCATCAACAATTTTCAGAAAAAAAAAACATACAAAAGCTATTATACTACTGTACGTTACCATTTAAGTAGACGAATTTGTCATATTTAAATTCAACAATTTTTTGATTTATTATACTTAACTTCCCCAAAAGCTTACATTAATACACGAAGTGTTTTTAACCCGCGACTCAAACAGAGGGGTGTTATATGTTGAACGTGTGTATCTGTGTATCTGATTATCTGTGTGTCTGTCTGTGGCGTCGTAGCTCCCAAACGGATGAACCTATTTAGATTTAGTTTTTTTTTTTTGTTTCAAGAGTGACTTGATCGAGAGTGTTCTGTGATTCAAGATCTTTTCAGCCATTTGAAGATCATCAGCTCTTTATGTTTCGGGGTTTTTTGAATTTTCAATTTAAGTTATATAAAAAAGAGAGCCGCCACGGTTCACAAACTAAATGCTCACAGCAAAGTTCATAGAACGCGAGCAAACCTCAGTTCGTTTCCGACTACTAATGAATTTATTATATACCTCTATAATAATCATATGATTTAACTAGTATACATTTACATTATAAACCTTTAACTATTTACTTTGATGTCCGTCTGCAAATTAAATTCAAGAAAAGAGCTTACACCTTTCTAAAAGGCCGGCAACGCATCTGCAATTCCCCTAGTGTTGCGGTTGTTCATGAGCGGCGGTAGTCACTTACCATCAGGTGAGCCGCATGCTCCTTTGCCCCCTATTTTATAAAAAAAAAATTAGAAATTAAGTGTTTAATAATCATATTTGAAAAAATTAAAACAAACACATAACTTTTTTTAAGGTTTTTCCCACGCTATATTTAAAAGTATCTAAATACAAAATAGGTCAATAAAATTATTACTACAATATAGTTTTATGAGTAATACAGTCAGTAGCGTAATTAATGACAATAACTGCTAACGATACGGCACCTTTACTTCCAGGGGTTGCAATTTAAAATCACAAAGCGGTGTATATTTTAATGATTGGTATTTAACGAGACTTCGTTAAATAATTGGTGTGAATCATTTAGTCATTAAAATAAGTCCAAAGTGAAACAGGTTTCATTTTAAAGCTTATACCGTCATTTAATAATTGTCTCACATAAGCCAACGACTGCCTTTTTACAAGATAACTGCTGTTATTAAAGATAATAAAACAGAGTTTTTTATTTTATTTAGGTGCTACAGATGCGATTTACATTAAATAATTAAGAGATATTTAGAGTTAAATACGAGTATATTAAATAAAGCCTATCAATAGTCCACTTGCTTCCCAATAGATTACCTCATAGGGAGTATTTGCAATGTTTGCCACGTTTGGCAAACGCTGCCCATTATATTACTGTATTCTGATACCGCCACTACACGGTATAAGTTATGTGTTATACTTCTACAATTATTTATTAAATTTAAATAACTCGATATTATTAACATTTAATTAATATGGTGTAAATTTTTATGAACAAAGTTACAGAAATCTCTTGAAATTATTTAAATTTACAAAAAAAAAATTATAAGAGGTTTATGACACAACGTTATAATCAAATATTATAAATATAAATAACAATACAGCAAATAACAAGGGCAGAAAAGTAGTTGACAAAAATGGTTGCTTCTAGAAATAATTTATATATAAAATGAGTTTAATTATTTTTCTATGATTTTTCAAATAAAAATGTATTAGAATTAAAGCCACAGAAAAAAAAACATATATTTTTATAGGAAGTTATTATTAGTAATAATAAAAATAAAAGTGATATGGTTAAATAAAGTATCTTACAAGGAACTTCCTGCAATAATACATTATCTCAATCATACGAGGGCGGCACTGAAAATTTCGGGAATCAAGGAAGTGACACAACATTACTATTTAAAAATGTATTTATTGCTTTTCGAAGTATTCTCCGCGAAATTTGACATATTTTTCCATACTATGGAACCAATCATTGAAGAAACCATTCCATTCGGAAGTTGGGGTCTCCAAAATGGCCGTTTTGTAGGCGTCTACAGCTTCTTCAGGTGATGAAAATTCATTTTCGAACACCCAAACTCGTGACTGGTTTTTTGTTTCGGATTCGTATGTATGTATTTATATTGTATGTATATCCAGGATTCGTCACCTGATACGATGTTGTATACAGCATTTGTGGATCCTGCGTAGAATCTTTCGAGAGTTCTGACGCACCAAGTAACGCGAGCCGCTTTTTGCTCTTCACAGAGCGAATGCGGTATCCATCGGGAAAACAACTTTTTTACACCTAATTGTTCATGCAAGATTAATTGTATTTGACTCCTGCCAATGTCTAAAGTTGCCTGAATTTCGCGGTATATCACATTTCGATCTTCCTCAATCAGCTTACGCACAGTATCAACGTTTTCTCGGGTGACTGCAGTTTTTGGACGACCTTGACGGGGATCATCACTGAGCTTGACACGTCCACGTTGAAATTCAGCAAACCAACAATAAATTGTGGTTTTGGATGGGGCTTCATCACCAAATGCAGAAATCATTCAGTCAACACACTGTTTTTGTGTTAAACCACTTCGAAAGTCATAATAAATCATCGCTCTTGAATTTTCTCGAGTCAATTCCATTTTCTCAACGACTAAACAAGTTTGACAAAACCTTGTGACAAGACCGAGAATCTTTTTTTAAATAAATAAATGGTATTCGATTTTTAAAACCAAGGACTTTTCAATTAAAAAAGATTTTAATATGACTGGAACAGTAGAAATATTCCATTCCCGATACTTTTAGTGCAGCCTATGTATTATGTAACAATTCTATTTAATGTTATGGCAACACTAGCTAAAACAAAATGTTATTGTATTGTACAAAGACCCAGAAGCCATGCCAGAAATATACATTTATAGTATGCAAATATACAACAGAGATACAATAATCTAAAAACTCAATTATGTAGGTTGGTGCATTATGTTGGGAATGTATTAAACTGACATCAAACAACCACAGGTTGTAGGACTTTTTCCAAGTGACATAAGACATAACCTAAAAAGGTTCAAATCTAAATATCTATTTTTGACGCCTTCTCAGGACAAAATTCTTTGACAAAATTACTCAGGAACTAACGCTTAACATTTTAAGATATTTTTGATATATAGACGCTACCATTTCTTCTCAACTAATTTTATGTATGAAAGTCTGCCATAGTTCTTTCATAATTTTGGTATCAATTTAACTTCTTAAATTAGTTGATAGATTAAATTGCAATTTTTCAAATGTGATACCGTAGTTCATATAAATATAATCTATAAGTACGATACTAAGATTGGTAAGCCCTGGAGAAAGGCATGCGCCGCGCTTCCTGTCATAGTTTCGAGTGTTGTCGCGAGGCTTGCAAGATAAAACGTTTTATGTCAGTACGATTACTCGTAGCACTAACGTCCTTTCAGTTTTGCGAAAAGACAAGGTTGCCTCTTAAACGGATCGTGTATGACCTTAGGAGACAAAATGATAATTGCTTGCAATCGTTCGTGGTCAATCCCGTCTGGGTTTGATTTAATTCCACTTTAAGGAGCTAAAATGTCAAAGAGATATGCTATATATTCCTTGTTAGGTTTATGTTACTCATTCAGAGTATCATATATTTTAATACAACAATGTGTAAATAGGTAATTACCTATAGTTGTTGCTCTACTTTTGGCAACTCATATTCGTGAAGGAAAATGTGTCCAAAACGTACTATGATATAAGTTACATTTCACAGTCAAGGTACGTGGAAAATTAATTGAAAAATATTTTTAAAAAAGCTAATGAATTTGTTCCTTAAAGCAAATTATAATAATGATATTTTCGGTCAAAAATAAATAAATAAATTTGAATACCAAAAAAATCTCAGAAAAATGGCCTATAAAACCTATAGGTATGTACTTAAAATCGATAACCGTAACTAAGCGTAGCGGAGTTAGATTGTAATTTGTAGTAACTTGTAAACTTAGTTACAAAAAAAATATTATTTTGATTAAAACTGTCTATTAAATTACTTATTCGAGTTTCTAGGTAACTACTTAGTTTCATTTTTACTTTAACTATATTCACAAGAGCTTATGTTCAGTTGTTTGTCATGAGGGCTTGTAAAGTACACAGATAATGTCAAACAAGGATTGTTGGCCATCTGTGTCTTCTTTTGTGTGTGTTAGCCTACTCGGTCACGGCAGACTTGTGGTTTGGTGCAGGTCAAGTGATTTCAATCATGATTTATTTACTTCTTTATTATCATTTTTTAAACAGCGTGTAACTGTCGTGAGAAAATGAAATTTAAACGCTGCAGTTTAAATATTGACTTTTAGCACAAGGTAATGTACTAATACTTAGATCAGTAATAATGAAAGATACCTATTTTTCTTGTGAAAATCTCTTTCGTCTCGACTCGACCGAGGATGAACCACGTTCTCACAAAATACCAGGGTAAAATAGCAAGAAAACAAACAAACAAAACAGCGGTATATCTCTAAACTCACCATACAAAACACAGCAATATGCTTAATATTGCTGTGTTTTGTATGGTGAGTTTAGAGAACCGGGGTCACCGGTTCTCTAAACTAGAATAAATATTACTAGAAATGAGGCATTCCATCTTAGTCCTTGGGGCTGACAGCGAATCTGCATTTTGATTCTTAAGATAGATGTAGGGTCTATATGCCGCAGCATCCACTTACCATCATGAGAAATGTGTGCTTGTTTGTCACTCTTATTTTATAAAAAAAAACCACGATTATTGTCTCAGTTTGTTATCAAATTTAAGAAATATAATACCAAATTAATGAATGCATAATTCCATTCCTGCTAATTTTGATGGCATGACATATTGTATTACAGATATTGATTTATATGTTACACTAACTCAATGATTACAGAGGTTATGGGCGTTGCGTAATAATAACACTGGACAATTTCATGTGCGAATGCTGATATCGGTCAGATGGACTTCATATTAATATGGAAAAATCAATAGAGTTATACAATATTATTAATTGACGTTGTAAACAATAGACTGGAATATGTACGGTGTTATATTTACTTTAGAATCCGAGGAGTTGAGCTTGTTGCTTGTCACATAAACAGTATTCGTTATTTTAATAATACTTGTCATAAGATTTTTAAATTTCGTGTTATGTGATAATGTAATCCATATATTAATAGTAAAGGTGTTAATTGACGCTGTTTGTCGTCTGCGGTAGTACTATTATTTATGTTGTGGTATGGCGTAAATGAGATAGTATATTGCCATCTTTTGGAACCCATAATATTTCCTTAGCATATATTCCAGCCGTATTTTACGACACACTTACACACTACGTAATAAACCAACGATATGATATTCGCGCCAATAAATAGATTTTTCTTGGTGGTCGACATCGTCTTGTTAACAATGATACAATGTAGGAAGTGAGAGACAACCCGTACAGGAGTTGTTGATTCACAAGCAAAACGGTTGATTAAAAAAAAAGATTGTCACGTGCGAGAGGTAGCGCATTAACATACCCTCTTTTTTCGTCCCAGATTCGTGACGCGCCGTGTGTGTGCCTCGCGGTAAATAATAAATCTTTCTAATAAATAAAACAAGGGAACGTGAGTGAGATAAAGAGCGCAGGCGCGTTCGGTGCGCCCTAAACGCCATTGTAACACGCCGACGGTCGTTAAACGAATGTGAAAATATTTTGTGCCTTTTTGGGTAGAGCGAGATGAGGAGCATGTTATGAGTGGACAAATGGTTGGTTATGGAACTGATGAGGCTGTTATTTTATGCAATAGTTACTAACTAAATAAAAAATATGCTTGGTATATTTGTACCTACGTAGTAGAGCAATACTGCAGCTGCAGTCGAGCCGACCATGCTGATAATAGCAAGAATGGATCGGCTCGAATATAGAAGAACCCCGTTCTTACTGAATACCAGCGTGAAATAGTAACTTAGTGTTGTTGTGTTACATATAGCATAGATGGAATGCCTAATGGGGCATTCCATCTTAGTCTTCAGGGATGACAAAGTATCTGCATTTTGATTCTTAATTGATAAAAAATGTAGATGTTTATGGCTCACAGCATTCACTGTCTATGAGGTAGACTGTGTGCTCATCTACCCTATGCGATTGTTTATATCTCGCACCTTTGACGTGATTTAATTATTTTTAATCTTGCTATTGTGATGTTTATTTTAAACATAACAACGTGTTATGGTAGCATAAAAGTGTCCACTACCTTCATATTGTTATCCAGTGTTTATCGTTAAGAGGCAACAAACTGAAATGAAACAGGAGATGGCTAGCAACATACTCCTCATAACAAGTCGAAATAATAACAAAAAACTGCTGTTGCCAACTCGCCTGTCCAACATGGCAACTATAGCAACACAACCCATATGATATAATCTATTCAACCCATATGTGTACCTGGTAGAGCCATGCTGCAGCTGTATTCAGCTGCAGCATGGCTCATTGCAGCCGACCCATTAGTACTACAACTATACTACTAGTTGTAGCACGAATGGGTCGGCTCGACCGGGGAAGGGCTACGCTCTCACAGAATACCAGCGTAAAATAGAAACTTAACACTGTTGTGTTTAGTATGGTGAGTGCAGAGAACCGAAAGAAAGAGAGAGTAAAAATAGGCCATTAGATTTTTTTATAGGATAGGGTGACAAACAAGCACACATTCCACCCGGTGATAAGTGGTTGCTGTGGCCCATAGACATCTAGATCTATCTTCTTTTGCGAATTAAAATGCAGATGCGTTGTCAATCGTGAGGACTAAGATAGAATGCCTCTTTTCCAGTGAAAAGGGTCTCCGGTTCTCTACACTCACCATACAGAACACGGCGGCATTAAGCTGCTATTTTACGCTGGTATTCTGTAAGAGCGTGGTCCTTCCCCGGTCGAGCCGACCCATTCGTGCTACAGCTATACTACTAATATAGCTGCAGCCATGGCTCTACCACGTAAAAGAAGAAAAATTTCGATCACGGCGGTCAGTCTCAACGGACACTAGCCATCTGCGCATGACGTTAATGGCTTTATAAAATAATGTATGATATGATCTCTATTCCCTAACTCTCGTAGTCCGATGGAATGGCAAGCCGCTGCGACCGGAGAGATCAGGTGAAACACCGCCAACTTCCTAAGAGCTGCTAATGAGAATTTCTTGTTGTAAAAACCCATAAATGATTTTGGACCGATCACTAGACCACTACCAACGAGGCAGACAACCAATTTCAACCCATACCAACCTACACCATTGCTGGAAATAGTCCTTTCCTCATTCCTGAGATGTTGGAGCAGGGTAGAGTCCAAGCGATGTCCAAATGCGTTCTTGTGGACTTCATATACTCTTGGTTTTTATTTATTTATCAGAAAGGCATGTTATTCATAGCTGCTGCACTTGCTAAATCAGTACAATTTTATTGGTGGTTTAGGAGAGTCGATAAACCGTTTATCCGACCGTTTATCTCTTGAGTTACCACGGCTCTTTTATTAGCCATACACTATATTTTTTTTTTTTTTTTTTTTTTTTATAAGATAAGGGTGACAAACGAGCACACAGTCCACCTGATGGTAAGTGGTTGCTGCGGCCCATGGACATCTACATCTATCCTCGTTTGCGAATCAAAATGCAGATGCGTTGTCACCCGTGAGGACTAAGATAGAATGCCTCATTTCCAGTAAAAAGGGCCTCCGGCCACCTGCACTCACCAAGCGAAACGCAGAGGTAAACCTCTACTTCACGTTGGTATTCTGTGAGGTCGTGGTACCACCCCGGTTCGAGCCGGCCCATCCGTGCGACAGCAAAAGCCGCCGCGTGGCTCTACCACTGTTAGTATATTATATGTATATATCGCACTCATATTTGTATTATGATTATAACACATATAAAAACTAAAATAGTAACTCGATTGCATTTCATTAATAGTGGAATTGATTAATTTCAAATTTTAAGTGTGTTTTCTTAATAGATGATTTTTATATTATTGCACGAGTCTGTATAAAAATATTCAGTATTATTCACTTAAGAATCGACTTTTGAATACACGCCCTCAATCGGTCAAACAGAGCGTCATTTCCCTGACGATAAAAATCTTCACTTTTGACTGATAGTACACTTTTCGGTTATTTGCAATAAAATTTTGTTATTTAAATAATTCTGTAATGATCAGAAAGGATGTCAATTCGTCGGCACAAAACCCAGTTAGTAAAGCTGGTGCGGTAATATGTCATAGTGAAATTCTAATATATTTTATTATATAAACATATGTTAAATTTTTTTTTGCAAATTTTGCTCGGTTATAGTCGTGGAGAAAGAGTATATAATCACTACGTTTTAGTCGTAGAGGTAATAAATGCGATAACTTTGTATAGTCCTCTCGTACTCTTATGTGCTCTTCCGATATTGTATATATAGGAACCCAATAAATTAATTTCTTTCTTTTCCTAACGTAGCTTAATTTTTAGTAACCAAAACTAAAAATATTTTCCAATTCCCTATTTAGGTATGAATTATCTTCAATAAGCTGAATTCCGTATTAATTACTTAACTCTGCAATCACATCTCTACAGCCAATCTAAGTTCACTGCTGAACATAGGCTTCCCCATATATTGTCTCATAAGGGGATATTAGACATACTATAATATTTGATACTATTGATTGCATTTTTCATGCGTGACAGTGACAGGCGGGCTTGCAACCGTAGCTTTAAATTTTTTAGTTGTTATTAAAAAGACGCTCTCCTGCCATCTCCTGTTTGTTGGGTAAATGTGCAAAATAATTGTAACTATGTTATTATACTCACGCAGTGTATTTTAGCTTAATACGATCGTTGTCAACACACAATGTGGTAGGTCATTGTCAATAAGCTTTGCCTGTTAATATGTAAATATGTGTTTCGCATTAACGAGGTTGCGACAACGCTGAGACATATCTTGGAAATGTATGTTCGGAAACAGAGCGGGGATATAGGAGTGAGGTGTGGAGACATATTTCATCAAATATCTTGTCTTTTCTTTGGGCACTTAAATATTTTTATGTATAGATAATCACTACTCGTTACTCCCGAGCAATATGGAGAAGCCAGTGTCGGTAAACCCTGGTAATTACTGGAATAATGCTGACATATTAAATAAAACACAACTTTCATAATTATCGTATCTGATTGTAATTGATAATAATCTGGAATTGAATGGGACCATTGTCGAAGTGCATTTTATCAGTAAATATAAAATAATCAGTCAAATCGGTTAACTAACCTTAAACAAAGATATGAAATTACAAACATTAAAAAATATGCTATGGTCGAATTGATGACGTCCTTTTTTTGTAAATGGTTAAAACTTAAACAATTACTGTAATAATATACAATCATGTTAATTTTTTTTATAGAAGAGGGGGCCAAAGGAGAAGCGGCTCACCTGATGGTAAGTGACTACCTTCGCTCATGAACAACCGCAACACCAGGGGAATCGCAGATGCGTTGCCGGCCTTTTAGAAAGGTGTAAGCTCTTTTCTTGAAGGTCCCTAAGTCGTATCGGTCCGGAAAAATCGCCGGTGGTAAACAATCCACAGATAAGTTGTACGAGAAGAAAACTCCTAGTAAAACGCACAGTCGTGGACCGCCAAGCATCCAGATGGTGAAGATGGTATCGTGAATTTTGACGCAAAGTGCGTTTGTGAAATTTGGCGGCTGGGAATAATCCGAACAATTAATTTCTTAGAGCACTCCCTGTGTTAGATTCGAAAGAAAATGCAAAGGGATGCAACATCTCTATGCAGCGCCAGTGTATCGAGCCGATCAGAAAGAACTCGGTCGTCGACGATTCGAACTGTTCTGCGCTGGATCCGCGTTTGACCGCTCAAGGAGAAGGAGCTGGCACTGGGGTACCCCGGCCCAGAGATGAGAACAGTATTCCATGTGAGGCCGAACTTGCGCTTTGTAGAGTTGCAAGCGATGTGCCGGCATGAAATACTGTCTCGCTCTGCTGAGCACACCAAGGTTTTTAGAGGCCAATTAGGCCTTCCCCTCAAAGTAACCACGAAACTGCACACTATTCGATCGTCGACGTCGAGAATTCCGATGCTAGCTGAGGCAGCAAGGGGAGTGCCTTGAAACGGAGAAGATACGATAAAGGGTTTCTGTTTAGCGATAAACGCACAAACTTGTGTCTTCTGGGGATTGAACTGGAATAGATTTAGTCGCCCCCAATCCGAGACTTCGTTCAGCAAAGACTCGATTTCAGACACAAGTTTGTCCCGGTACTCGGCGACGTTTTCCCGAGAAATATTGGCACGGCTGGTATATAAGGCATCACCAGTGTTGTCGTCTGCATAGCAATGAATGTTACTAGTTTGCAGCATATCATTGATATGCAGGAGAAACATCGTTGGTGATAGCACGCAGCCTTGTGGAACACTAGTGTTGATAGACTTGAAATCAGAGCATTCACCGTCTACTACGACCTTGATGCTCCGATCAGCAAGGAAACGTGATCCAATTGCACAATTTCTCGGGAAGCCCATAAGAAGGAAGCTTCGAAAGGAGCGCTTTGTGTCCAAACTAACGGCCAATGCCTCCCTCTTGAACTCTACTGCCTCCGCTCATCTATGAGTCAGATAGACCAGAAGATCACCAGCTGATCAACTTCGACGAAAACCGTACTGATGATCACTAATCAGCTGGTGATCCTCAAGGTATCTCATGAGATGGCAGTTTATAATGGATTCCATTATTATGGAGAACAAGGAGGTGATGGCGATTGGCCTGTAGTTGGACGGGTCTGAGCAGTCGCCTTTTTTAGGGATCGGGTGGACCAACGCTGTCATCCATGAATTCGGGACTACGCCTTAGGAGTAGGAGTACCAGAAAAGACGCGTTAAAACCGGTGCCAACTCCGGAGCACACGTCTTCAGGGCAATGGGAGGGACTCCATCAGGCCCACTCGACTTGTCCTGTAATTATTAGTCCTGTAGTTTGTAATTGAGATATTACAAATGATTCTAAAATAAATGTAAAAATTTTCGTTCTCTTCAATATTTTTTTATACATACAAGAGCATAATAGACTTGTTTCGCTTTAAAAGCAAAACTTTGATGTATAATTTAAAATTAACCATTAAGATTATTTTATGAAAGTTTTAACAACAATATCATGGTTTCTTTATTTTTAACGTGTCACGATATTTAAATATTTAAAACTACAATCGTTTAACTAACGTTCTTTAATTGCATTGAGTTGAAAGTTGACGGCTTGAAATATATAAATAGACAAAAAATATCTAAAATACATAAATAAGTTCCCTAAACTTTGTAGAATTGTATATGAAACGAGGTAGGGGGTCAATTTCAATGCACTTTTTCGTTCTTCCGACTAATCAACAAAACTAACTTAACACCTTGAGGACTCCCGGCGACAACTAAGCAATACTAACTTATTAAATAAATATGGCGGTTGAACCTTTGATCGACGGAGCGACGTGTTGCAGAAGCACCATCTTTTATATTTCCATAGAAATTAAAAGTCACAGAATTTTAAAACTTAATGATATATGATAAAGTAGAGTTTATATTAATAGGTGGAGAAATTCTGTGATTTTTTACTATTTTTCTAACTCCCGTCGCCTTTCGATCTAATTTGTCGGAGCGACTAAGTCACCAACGCAAATATGTGTCGCTTTGTGAATATCTTGTGTAAAGATTTGAAATTGTTTCCAGTCTCGACGCATGGGAACAAGCTGTGGGTAGGGTAGGGTGGTCATTGTTAGAGTGAGCGTGTCATAAAATCTAAATATAAATGTCAACCATTGCAAAATTGAGTTCTTTACAAGAACTAGACTAATTTTACATCAGTTACAAATTATTAAAGAGTAGTATTTTAACCTTTTAAAGATTAAAAATATATTGTCTATGTCTTATATTTTTTCCATTTGCATTAATTGTAAATGATATATTATACGTAGAATGACTTTTGATTGTTATTCGCTCTATATTTGAAATTAATGGAAAATGAAACAAAATCAAATAAAGTCAATTAAATGTAATAATAATTTAATTTCACAAACATAGCTTGTATGTTTGCCTCAGTTATAAATACTATTTGAACTATACAAATAATGATTAAGTCATAAATACACTGGCTCTGTACTTTACAATAATATAATTAACAGCTCTATTAAAGCTAGTCATATTTCATTGGATTTACGTAACAGTAGTATAAATAGTTAACAAAGAATCAAGTAATACTAAAGAAATTAGGAATTAAAATTTACAATAAAACAACTAATCGCAGCCTCGACCGCAGTAGTCACATGTAAGATGGCGGAAGCAATATTTACTAAATGAAATAATTTCACCATGATCAAGCATCGTCTCTATGCACTAACTCAATAATTTACTAACATCGAACATCAATCGATCTAGTTTGGTGGAATGGAATTTAATACTAAAAGACCTTAAACTAGTAATACCTTTAACAAAGTAATTGAAATTCAAGTGGAGAGAAAACCAGAAATACATAAATAAGTAAAGACCTTGACTAGGATATCAGAAAATTTAGAATGTTGTATGTTAAACAATAAATAATACATTTTAAATTAGTCGCTATTTACACACAAAAAATAATAAAAGGAACTAATTCGTTCTAGACCAAAATGGCAATGTAATGGCAAATACATTTTCTACTACATATCAACAGCCAAAGATGCAACAATTCTACTAGCGGGAGACCCACTGTACATGGCTAACCAAGACCGAATGCGGTGACGTAACTTAACGTGATACGTTTTACTCCTTAATAAAAGCACCAATCTTTAAGTAGGCGACCCAAATTGTCTGGGTAAAGTGGGGCAGCTAATCCGCATAGTGTTTGGCGGTCTTAATATCCTAAGTCCAAAACTATCTGTCTCAATCGGCTTGCCTAGCTGTCGCTTCGTACATTTTCTGGAAAACCTGCGATAGATATTCCAAGTAGTTAAGGGTATCCCTGTAGACGAGTAGTCCCACTGACAATTTGTCTTCTGTCTTGAAATCGGGGATTTCCGAGTCCGGTAACGGCATTATTTCCAAGTTCCGAGACTTCATTATGTCCTGCAAAATAAAAATATATTCATTGTATATTTAATATGACAATTTTTGACAAGTAGAAGTATCCTTAAAATAGTCCTTAATTGATAAATAATACTTACATTAAATAAACACAGAACTGCTCGCACATCATGCATGGTCAGGTTGATGCTTCCTTTTAGACTTTCATCGGAAATAATGTTGTCGTTAAGTCCTTCATTGCTGATCGCGTACAAGCCGGCGACCACCATTTTCAGTCCCTTGTACATTGATGGTAGAATTTCGTCAATATTGTCCTGTAGATAAGAGAGAACATATTTATTGAAAATCATTACAATTAAGTATACTGGATTCGTGAAGAATATTTTATATCGATATATTATACTGATTAAATTTGGAAGATTAATTTTGTGATTGAAACTTCAATATTGCAAAACCATTGTGTTCTCACGTAAAAGGCTGTCGGCTGACAACAATGAGTGCCACCGACGATGCTGATTCTTTGAAATCGATTGAAAAACTTATGAGGATGCACGTTTTGGCATCAGCGAATACGTCGTCATTTGATTGATAAAAAAGTGATTGGGTTAAATAACATAAATCTAAGAGTACTTTTCATTAAATAATGTAGACTTTAGCACTGTTGTATTTCATTTATTGAAATTCATAGAAACTGATTGATTACTATTTTTTATCTTTTAATCTGTGAATACCTTCACTGCAAGATAATTTTTCGTGGAGATATTTTACAGCAAACAGAAATTGTGCATGGATTCACGACACTCAAACCAGGAACGCAATTATTTGTAAGCCGGACAAATACTTGCCCCGACCGGGAATCGAACCCGCGACTCGCAGTGTCACAGGCAAACTCTTAGTCAACTGAGTCGGCCGCCAAATAATAGAAAAACCCCTTTTACATTTTGTATTTTAAGCTACAATTATTATAAGAGATAGTAGGCATGGTATATCAATAAGCTTTTTAATGGCATTTTACAGCAATATAAAAAAAATTAAAGGCATTAAGCGTAACTTACCATCAACTGGTTCATGTACTCGTCGGGCATTGACTGGTTGAGGACTTTCTCCTTTGGTAGCACTTCCTCACGGAACCAGGGGAACTTTCGCAGCCAGTCGTACCCGGTCCAGGCTTGAAGTAGCTCGTCGAAACTCGGGTAACTGTGTAGCTTTAACGCCTGTAAAATAGAGAAAATGGTTAAGGATACTATTTACACATAACTGATAATGATATTTAAAATAATTGAAGAAAAACATCCAAAATTTTAATTGTTTTCTGCTGTTTATAAATATATTGTAAATACAATGTCATTGAATTTGAGCTCAAATTATAAAAGACGGTACAAAATTAATATTATTGATATTAAAACTAATTAGGTATATTACTAACGTTCTGCTAATTTAGACTTAGGCAACAAATATTTAGTAATGATTGTGTATTATATTATAGTTCGACAACTATCCGATCAACGAAAAACCGAAAAACTATGGACTTTACTAATTCTGAGTTTATAGTTCTTTACACCATTAATTTGAATATTATAAATAGAAAAGAAGTGACTGTAACGAAAATAATTGTAACCTTGAAATTATACATAAAGTACTAAATATATATAAAAAATTATAAATAAAGTAGTATTTTGATACGAAACAGCATTGTCACAATTGTAGTACCGCTAATTTCTTTGAATGTAGCAAATAGTTCTGGTTTCTAAAAAATAAGTTGATTGGCTTTTATCAAAAGAGACGATTGAAGGGAAGATAAAACTAACGTCGCGGTGTACATTTACTCGTAGCCGGTTCATTTTTTCGAATTTTTTAGTATCAATAAGGACCGTGCAAGGTTCTTTCCGTCGGTTTGCTATAAATCACACTGATTGAGTTGATGCTATTGTTATTATTATTTTTATATCTTTTGGCAAGAAATTTATATGTAACTTTTTTACTAGATAAACTTCAATTTTTATAAAAAAACTGCAATTTTCTTAAAATTAGATGAAATAGACAAAACAATAGGCAATGAGTTGAATTTTTATGTCACTACGATCATCAAACAATTTAATGGGTGAGTCAAGGTCGCTTGAAAGATGAGATCGAAACCAGAGGCCTGACCGCCGCCGACATGTCACGTAACAAACAATTTCGACATTAAAATTTGACACTATGCCCAGAACATACGTGACTTGTGGCGGTTACTCAAAAATTGCCTTTAAATCTCAAAACTGAAGGTAGATAAAATCGTGGCACAAACACAACAGACGGTAGCAGATGCAACTTAAGTGCAAAAGATTGTCCCTTTTGAACGGGACGATACGTATTACGGCAGCCATAATATCGTGACATAACAATGCGACTAATTAAATCCGTGTAACGTTTCCGTGACAAACAGCCGAAAATCGACGCATTGTGAAATTTCGTTATCTACGCATCGGCGCAATATTCGTGATTCGGCTGAAATTTATATCCAAACATTGTTAAATAGTTGTCTGAATATGATGAAATCTACGAAATGGGGGATCGATAAGAGGAATAAGTGGAAACGTTTTGTAAAATTAATTGCCAAAATTGACTTTGAAATTAGAAGCTTTTGAAATGCTTGATAAATTGCTTTTATACCAATTGATTGATTCACACTTATGTAATTCGTCATATGTGATACATTAATATGAACATATAAGCATTATAATTTAAAATTAAAAATTTTGTACAGCGGACTTCAATACGAGTTATTAAGAATAACTCAAAAACTATTGGTCTGACCTTGATCAAATTGGGACCACACGAGAAGTACCAGCTTTCAAATAAAAAAAGAATCATCCAAATCGGTTCACGCAGTAAAAAGTTAGGTAACACACATAAAAAAAAACATGCAGTCGAATTGAGTACCGTCTCCTTTTTGGAAGTCGGCAGAAAATAAAATAATATGTACAAAAATATAAAATTATTTCAGTTATTTAATCTTTATTGTAATTCATCTTAAATGAGAATTACAATGAGTGAACTTAATTCCTTACGACATTCTCTACCAAAACTAGTCAAACTCGTTATCAAAATATTTTATATTGTGCGAAAGACACCGAAAAGCCTACTAAAATGTCTGAATCTTCTTTTTTAGGATTTTTTAGAGTGACATGGAGGCGTTTTCTATACAAAAACAGAAAACAGACAAACGCACAGTGGACAAGAAACCGTAAACTTGTATTTCGTATTAAAACAGCTAGTCTCATGCGAAAATCGAGCCCACAACCCAAAGTGCATCAGTTAATTGATTAGCCACATTCGAAATCGAAACGTTTCATACGGAAGTAATTTAACTCCGAAGAGATGTCAAAAAAGAGAAATATACTGATCTGATATAAATATTACAGGATGGCTTTAATAATTGTATTATCAAAATGTCAATAATAGTAACACTTGATGAAAGTAGTAAAAAGCTGACAAAAAATTACTTTGCGTACATCCGCTCGATAAAATAAAATAATGTGTCTTAGCGGTTAGCCACCGTAGAGTCTATATCACCTGAGGATGTCTCATGTAGAGGCGAAGCACATGTCGTATTGTCGTCAGTGGTGTGTCTTTCCTAGTGTGGTGGTGTTGGGAGTAGTGGTGCTGGGATTCGTGGTGACGGGGATAGTACACGCAATTGAGGGGGGGGGGGGGGGGAGAGGTGCTCTTCAAACTAGGTAAGACACATCATTTTATTTTATCGAGCGGATTTACGCAAAGTAATTTATTGTCAACTTTAATATAATGAACTTCCGCAAAGTAACGCCTGATTCTATTAATTACCTTAGAAAGTAGTAAATTTTTAAGAATTTAAACAAAACATTTTTGATTCGATATTTTGTGACATTTTAACGTATATTAGCAATTTTAGTGTAATGTAACTACTGTACTAGCACATTCCGTCTTATAAAGATCATCCAATTTTTAAGACGGAATATAATAGTAGTCGCTCATTAGTGGCCCACGTGAAAAATACACAGGTGTTCGTTCGGCCCGCGACACCATATCCGAAAGAATATCTAATTGTTCCTGTCTTATCTAAGTAATATCTAATAACAGTTCTTATGTATCTTACCTAGAGAATGTAACTGTTTATTTATAACATAATTTCATTTTAAAATCTTACAAAATATTTATTTTTTCTTTAACATGTACATGATAGAAAATAATAAGGCTTTGTCGCATTATATTTCGTGATTAAATTCATATTATGTTACAAATAACAATAAAAAGAGTTGAAAAAATTCGAAATGTTAAAAAAAGCAATTACTAATTTTCAAGTTATAATAATTGATATCTTTATTAGAATACACTACTAATTAATAATAAATTAAAATTTTATAATTAAATATAATGCGAACGTTTATAGGCTACTTTCATAATATATTCCCAGGGGAATTACTGCTTAAATTTCTACAAGTAAGCATAGCCAGGAATTGGCAACTATGCATTCGGACATGTCGTGGGTGGGCCGTCATCTTAGATATTCGATGACAATGCATCCGGATACCTAGCTCGAAACATCGGAAGCTTATCAAATAAACATGTACTCACACACGCGCGCTTCTTTATATATTTATAGCACACGTGTGTACTGACTCCAACATCGCAGACAGCCTGTCGCCCGTGTGAACAACGCTATCGCTATCTATGTACAAATTATAGGTATAGTATAATTTAAGGTTTATATATCTTGCGTAGCTATGATACGATAAGCGACATGGAAGCGATTCAAGGCCCGTCGCGCGAACTTAACTCTCACAGATGGAGCTACGCGTCGTTTCTTCAAATGAAGCGTATGAAACAATTTTGATGGATATCAGAGTAATTCCAAACTTAAAATGTGATGCGATAATATTTTGACATCGCGACCAAGAGCCACAGCTTGCAACGCATTCACACGGTGGCCAGTGCGGAGTCACACAGTACCGGTAGGGTTCGTTGAATTTGTTATTGCGTTCTTGGTAAAGCGCGGCCAGTTATTATTTATAAGGAATGAGTTGTCCACAGATATAATAGCTCAAACATTTCTGATTTTATATTTTTAAAATTATGTTTTTTGTATTCATACAGACACTCGTGCATTCCAATTAAATTTAAAAAGGGCCTAGTAAGAGTGCGTAAAGTTAATATGTTTGAAGTTTAGCAAAGTCCCTGTGTAAAAAGTTACACGTAACAAAAGCAACGTCCTTGGTGACCAGTATATTGGTGTCACAATGGCGGTTCATCGCTTGCGAGCTTCGTCCAAATCGCAATAAATATGATACATTAGTAACGAATGACCGACATTAAGGGGAGATACAGAAAAAATCATCGGGCAGGTGTGTCGCGCAATACTAATGCGCAATCAGTATTCGATGCGTACGCGTACCGTCCTGTGCTCCGTTCCGGCTACTGTGGGTCGATAATGTCATTTTACGACGGGGAGGCAGCGGCGAGCGGACAGGACGTCGCCGTCGTTACGACCGCCGAGCCTATTACAAATGCCACCATACTTCATACGCGAACATCGCAACGCACTACTGCACGAATTCCAACGAGACGCAACCGATGTTCCATTTCCATCGTCTCTTTGCTTCAACACACCTCACTTACACCATCATCTACAACCGAAATGTATACAAAAACCAGCCTGCGTTCTTAGTCCGATGTGACAGTTAAATACAATAGTACAGGGTCATCGATAAACGATTCGAGGCGCGACAGCGACATCGCATTATTGCCCGTTGATCGGGCCACCTTACTTCCGATTCGGAAATATATTCTCAGGATTGAAACGTCAAAATTGTTTTGTGATGTTTCTTACGACTCTTTCTCTATCTTATGAATATGCGATCAGGTCGCGTTAATGTTAAATTGGTATTACATAAACGGTGGCTTTTCGAACCTTGCTATTTATACGAGACGATTTTCGTGATATAAAAATAATAATTGAGGGTTACTCGAAAGATTTAAGCGGTCCCGTCGATGTATCGATGCCATCACGTAAACGCAGTGCAAAATTATAATTAAAAGGGAGGAAGCCGTGGCCGGACGTGGAGCCGCGAAACCGGCGGCGCCCGCGCTGATGCAATCTCTCTTCCACGCTATACGACGCGGTGAGAAAACGGCGCTAAAACGTGCACGTCATGAATCTTTAATGAAAGAAATTTTGCGAGAATATTTGGTAATAGGTGCTGGTAGAAAATAACGCTCTTGCTTCTGGTTAAGAAAATTAGCAGAACGTTATTTACGCCATTTTAAGTGCACGTAGTACCACATAATACATATTAGTATAGAGTAGTACTTTCATTCATAAATTAATAAAATCACATTAAGCCCTAAAGGTATGCATCGATGTCCTTAGTTTAAAGTTTTATTGGTATTGGCCGGTCGCAAGCCGCGTCCGTTCATTTAGAGCGACGCGGCGGGCATATCGATGCGAGCGCGAATACTACGTCGCGATTGTCTCGGCACTAGTCCGGCTCCGTCAATGAAAGCGAATAAAGAAAGATTCTCGACGTTAGTGAAATAAAATGAGACTTACGAATTTATCTTTGTACTGCGCCGTCGATTTAAGTGCGTTTCTTGCCTGTGAAGCGACATCCTTAGCAAGTTTCGGCGAGTATTTTAAAGCTGATTTTGACTGAAAAGAAAAAAAAAGGATCGATTAAAATTCGTTTAAAGTTTGGACGGGGTATCCGTGTGATCATTACAGAGATTACAATCGAAAATTGTTTCTGTCTTCAGAACTCTAATTACTACAGAAAAAAGATCATTTTTAAATGTTTGTATTGTACCATATTATTAAATATAATTTATGAAATATATTATTTTAAGAAAATAATGTATAAATGAAGTTGAAATATACTATTAATATGATGCAATTATTATTGGATAGAGGACAGTACAACTCACATTAGAGTTATTATAGTCGCAGGGATTCGCCCATAGGCGATTCTCTTGTGAGGAATCGGCGGAACGTCTCTGGCGCTCCATGCCGCGGCTCCGATGTGGCGCTGCCGAAGACTGAGGTGACAACCCACCCACCAGCAGCAATAAGCACACCGCGGCGCAGACGTTGACGTATCCTGTTGATATAAAAACAAATATTTGAGAAACTGTTGTTTAGAAATGAGGAAAATGTTTTGGAGGTTAATTTATATTGTATCAACTTTATATTAAAAGAAATCATTAGGTCATGTAAATACGAAATAAGTGTAAAATAACTTTTTTTTATATTACTTTTTTAAACATGTTACTTAGGCCAATAACCTTATCAGTGATGCTATGATATTCAGCTTATATAGCAATATACATCGTTGAAACATAAAATACCATCACATACAAATTTTATAGCGATGTAACCAGAAATAAAAGAGTTAATGGGGTCAAACTTAATTTGTTTTTCGTCATTTTACCGCAATAACTGTACAGAAATATCACACGAAGCTGTAACCGTGTTCATATTGGGACGTATTATTATTGTCTTCGAATAACGAAACAGTTCGAACGTCAAGCAACACGAACACCACAAAAAGCGTATGTTATGAAAAAGTTACGATGGTGGAAGTATGAATCCATTGAGTTTACTTTCTGTTGCATCTCATCAATTAAAACACCCAAGAACCACTTGTTCCGTATGCGGGGCGCGCGATGCTATCGATTATGGTAATCATTGAACATCCGATGAATAAATACATCGCGACCCAGAGGTGGACAGCCTTTGCTAATTGTCCAGTGAACCTAAGTGAATCACTAATGCGGTACATTTTAACGGTGGCAGGTAACCGACCGGACATTCTTCCGACATCGAGTATTATGTCGAACTCTAACTCAATTAAAATATAAGTTAGTTCCGATTTCCTACTTATTACAAGGCAGTAAATCAAATTTAGGATTCGAATTCTATTAAAATAAAAGTCTAAGATCGTGGACTCTCAGAAAGAAGAAGCTATAACAATAATTCAGTACAAGAGGTTTTAGTACTGCTATTACCAATTCATGTATGTAGGTACCAATCATGGCGATTAAGACGAATTCCCCCAACAGACCCATGTCCAAAAATTGACCATTTATGGATTGCAGTGCGATTGTTTAACTATGGTGAAAATCGTGACAGATTTCGTATTGACGTTTGATGATGTATTATTTCTTGTATCATTATTTCTTCTGTGGTATTATTTAAATGTATCAAAATCAATTATGTTTTTGTATATGAATATCTTATTTTACTCTAAAAATTGTTAATAATTAAAAAAATAACATATTTGAACAAAAGCTTCAACTGACAACGATTCCCTATCACGTCAGGAGGTATCACATTCTGGTGGGAATCGCTGATTCTGATGATGGTGATTACTTGCATATTTTAAATGAAAAACTTATTATAAAAAAAATATGTTTGTTTACGCCACTTAGATAGAAAATTAATAAGAAATTAGCTATCAAGTCGAATAAAGAAATACCACACATTAACGCTTACGCACGTGGAAATGTAACTGACCTTACTTCCCTCCGTAATGATGTAATGAAGTTGAACCTGTATCAATTAGATAACAAATCGGTCTTTTAGTACTATACTGTGTGTTCACGGATGGATCGCTTTACTGTGTTTTAACTCAATGTATGAATCACGTGTATTATGTCTGGTGTACAGTGACTAATATTAAAAAATTTACACCATTTTGCTGGGACGTAGGTAGAGCGTTACGATCATTTCACTACAGTATCCATACAGTTAGTTTCAATGTGAAATTATGTTTTTCGCAGTTAATTTGGGAAGGATAATTGACTATCTTGTGTGGCAGTGTAAAAATATCAACTAACCCATACAGTCCCGTGGGTGTCGTAAGAGGCGATAGAGGAAAACATACCAGAAGATGGGCAGCAACGTCTTCCAAATAACAACTAGAAGATGAAAAGCTGCTTTTGCCAATCAAATTGCCAAGCGTGCCTACTATGGCAATCCTTCGTTTATCAGTAGAATTTGATAGGCTGTAATGATGATGAAATTATGATATCACTACATTTAATATCAAGTGAAGATAATATACAAAATGAATGCCTCATGTTATTTAACTGATCGGTGGCCTATAAGACTTCGCCTGTTTTGTCTACAGTACGTAAATTGTTTGCGTGTATTTTTTTCCCTGGTAACTCTCGTTAGCCCGTTTTGTGGTGATTTCGCTCTTTTGCCCGGGGGCTCAACGCCGCCTTAAATAAAATACTATAGTTATAGGGCTCTGTGCCGCTTATTATTTAACTAAGGCCAGTGAACGGATCCCGATTATCTCACGCCCCTCGTTGAAGTTGGATAAGGATATCGATATCATCTATCTCACCTCATCTACATGAGAAAATCACAACATTCGCATAAATTAATCACGGCTTCAGGAGTGATAAAACGCGGCGACTTAACTAGACGTAATTTAGTCGTAGAGTTTGTATCGTCTAATTGACACAATAACAACGCTGTTACAGTTGGAACACAAAAGGCGACCGCAAAGGCGGAGTCGGGCAATAACGATCATGTCAAAAGGAAGGTCCGACACACAACACGCGTTAAACACACGATCATAACATTTTATTAGTGCGCCGGTCAAAAGCAAGCAACCGCGAGACCGCCGTCAAAAGTTCAACTAAAAAAAATAACAGGTCAGCTCGTAAAAAGCTGTAGAGTCACCGTGAGTCGCGTAATATTTTCTTCATTCTTTAAGGAGTTAAACGTCATTCAAAATTGGAACAAAATATCGATTTAAGATTTAACAACACCACACTGTTCCATTTTTCAAGAACTAATGACGTATCCATTTAAAACAAATACCGTATTAGTAAAAACGGGGCATTAATTCAATTTAATGGGACTGAAACTAATTTATAATCAAAGATCGACTCTCCATTTCATAAAGCGTCGTACATAAAAGATCGGTAATTACAATCTTTACAAAAACTATAATATGGACAAAGTGGAGACTCGATCGAATTCCTTAGCCCATTGAAGATCTGACCGGGCGACCATAAAAACCGTAGATACCTACACGTAGGTAATACACAGGTTATAAGGGGGCATAAAAAAGTAGGGACCGCGTCGGAGGTCGGTCCGACTACCCGAGAAACAAAGAATTCGTTTATTTTTTAACAGCTCGCTCGTACACAAAAGGAGGCTGCGCGCCACGAAAAACAACCCAAACGAGAGCACCTTGTTAACCTTTTTAAAAAGAAATCGCGCGGCCGCTAACTAGAATTTCGGCTCGAAAACCAAGAAAAGTTCGCTCCGTTCAATCCATCGACGTGTTCGGCGCCTGCGCAATCATTATGTAAATTTTGGATATGAACGGATTAAAGAGTTTAGAATGGATCGATATGATACAGTTCATATAAAATAAGGAAACCTTTTACTATTAATGATGTATGTATAATTCCCGTTAGTATGACGTGCAAAGGTATTGATCATTTAGTTCTAACAAAGATTTGCCTTGAGTTGTTTCATTAATTTGTTAGTATCGGCTAACAACCGGAGGTTCGTAAAATTTGACTGCACATAATAAGGGCGATTATCGCGCGGAGACGTGAATAGAGGCAAGTATAACAAGCCACGTGGTGCTACATTCTTCATTTACCGAAAATTACTGTAAACGGTAATATCATTTTGAAGTCAATCGACCGGTGATTCCGTATGCTTTAAAATTACTGAAACATGCATGTGCAAATTTTCCTCAAATTATATTTAATGAGATAACAAGTGATATTATACTTACAAAAATAACGGTTTGAGGTCATATTTTAGGACATGAGGGTATTCCGATGCAAGAGTAAACAATTTTAAGTAAAGCGTTATAAAGTTTAAATAAAGACTAATAATAACAACATGAAACTGGAATTTTAATTTCCAGCTCACTGAATTAACTGTTAATAATTGACTGTACACAACCATTCTTCTTTGAGACAAACATCTTGGTATGTAAAAATGTTGCTAATGGGAGAGTGGACAACGATCCTGACAACCCAAGCATAGTTCAAGTAACCGAGAAACATACCACTTAATAATGATTAAGGTAGTCTATTTTTATGTTAATGGTTTCCTCAAGGCACAATTCTATTTCGAATAAACGACCATATAAGATAAATACACAAATATTCGCCTAATAGGCTAAATATATGTTTATTACCTATAAATAAACATTTATATATAATGTCCTTTACGGCCAAATAAGTGACGACAATGTTTGTACGAACTAGGATCGTGGTAGATTTTCCTCAGTTTATATCTAATTCATTAAAAGGATTAAATTAGGACAGCTTTTACTTATATAAGATACAACACCCACAACCGTAACACTAAGGAAAGTAAGCTGCGAAATAAATTATTAGCAATTAAACTAAACACGATTTAGCTTAGGAAAAGCTGTAATATTTTTTTTCTAAATAAATTGCAATAAATTTATGTTCAATAAACTTTTTCAAAGTTCTTCATTTGACAAAAACGACAGTAACAGGTATATAAATAACGTAACTAGTCTATGTTTCATTCACAGATCGCTCATAAGCAGAATTAATTGTTGATCGTTATCGCTTGTGAAGTTGTACACTAATTTTATATAATTGACCTTTAGTCGTAACCGACTGCAATACCTAGGTACGGGGCTGCACCTACCAGATGGAATATTTTTTACCTTTAGCGGAACTAAAGTGGGTTTTTTGAGGGCCTACGCAATATTTTCCGACTCGCATGGATTTGATATTTTTAATTTATGCCGTCACTGCGAACTCTTAGCCAAGTTAATTCATTCATTACTTCCGGGTTGTTGCGATTATTGTTTACCAACACATTTAGATTAAATGTTTGTATGTACGTAAACAATCGTATAGTTAACATTTAGTTTTTATATAGTTTATATCATTGCGATTAACCCTCTCAGAAATGAGAGGCGGCCTGTGTCCATCGTTGGGACGTATATAGGCTGTAACTTTAACTATTTTAACTATTGCGGTTAAGATTATAACTCTAAAATACATACAAATTAATCTAAATCCAGTGTTTGATGTGTTGTTTTAATTCATATACATAATTTGGGTATATCTTTGTCCCTAATTTTGAACGACTATCGTTTGTTAACGAGACCCCGAGGTACAATAATTAAAGTTTGCTATTAGATTTATTACCTATTTTTCAAATTGCATGATCGTTAAATAGGTACATCGTCGTAGTACTTAAGTGGACTGCAATGTTCATTTACGATAATTACCAAAAACTGTGATTAAAAATTTATTATAATTTAGTTATATTCCAAATAAGAAAATAAATTTGTCATTTTGATTGAATGGTAAAATTCAAGCGACTTATAATATAGTACATTAATTCTCTTAACGCATTTTGTAGTTTAGTTGGTATACAATTTTATTTTAGTATCTCATTTAGTGAAGTCTATAACTGATATCGTAAGTCAAGTAAACATTTATTAATCATGATATTTTATAAGCGCTACCGTTAAAGACAATACAGTAAGTTTAATGTTTACCTAAATATGTAATTTATTATTAACCAGTTTTAAGAATGAAATTTATTTTCTACATTTAACTATATTTTATTTTATTTTATTTTTGCACATATCGAACGATGTAGTGTTCTATTGTCACAAATCAAAAATCGCGATCTACTCAACAGTTTTAATTTTTGTTCGTTTTCCGATTTAATTTATATTTTGAAAAGCTAAAATTCGAATAGATTCAATTATATTGGAGCCCTTTACTACTGCTGCCCTTACCATGGAATATCTTTAAAGAACCAATTCGCTTTAATACTTACAAGTAACGAACCATTTCCCTGCTAGCGGACATAACTGTATTGCTGTTAAAGGAGTTACATTTAGTCAGATATTATACGTGTAATTGCAGTATAAACCTCAGTTACTTTATATTCGACTTAACATTGTAGAGGCAAGATAGAGTCCAGTTTTTATCTATAATTAAATTATAAACTTCGGCCAGTAAGAGTGTGGTTTAATAATTATTAACTTTATTATCTGTAGTAAATCCGAGTCAAGTTTATTTAGTTTTAACGTTAGTAGTTAGCGCAATGCTTAGTAATATCGATTTGTTGCAATTATTGTATGATTAGTTCGGCCGGGCGGAAGAAGGAAGGAAATGTACTATTAAGATTTTTTTAAAATTTTAATTAAGTATGTGAATCTTCTTTTGTTTTCGATTCATATAAAATTTTACATATCTATAAATAAAAACTATAAATATAAAATCATTCATTAAAAAATATTTTTGAGTATATTGTGCAAGTTCTGTCTTATTAAATTTTCACAGGATTAAATTTAGTTTTAATTTAAAAAGTCGGGCTGGCAGAATAAATATTATTCATCTATATCGAATATTATTATATAAATATGAATATATTGCTGAAAAATGGAAATTTCATGAATCAAAATTCGAACATATAAAAAGATGCTTACTGCTTCTAGCCGCACTTGATTTGTATGGTCGACATTTTTCCACTAAATCACTATCACAGTCACTATATTGGCTATTTGATCTAGTCCTAGAGCATAGTTCACAACCTGACGGCCTGTGCACAAGTTGGCTGTAGCCCATGGTCGTACACACCGATGATCGACAGCAATGTCCCGGAAGTTCCATCTTCAGCCTAATAATCACAGTGCCGGTTTGTCTGAACAACGCGAAAGCCGGTATATTAGAGCAATCCATAACAATCGATCGCAATTGACATCCCCCAAATTATAGTGGTGCCGCACGCGTCGTGTCGGGTGAGCGACTAAATGAATTGGTGTGACGGCGCGTAAAATAAAGGCTAGTGTACACGGAGCACATGGTGGAGGCAGTGGGGCGCCGAGTGACGAATAGCCGGTGGGATTCTCCATGACCGAGCGGCGACGGCCAATGGTGGGCGGAGGGCGGGCCAAGCCCCCATCCCACCGAGGTGCCGCTATGTAAGCAGATCCGGCTCGGGACCTTCGGTAGATAGGGGTTGGGAATTTTTACTTTGCGGTTTTTCGACACGAATTTTCCTACGAACTTTGAGCCGTAGTACATAGCATTCGAAAGTTTCCATTCAAATAAACTTTTATAAATCATTGTGTTTATGAAAATTTTGCGTTTTGACGCGCATAAATAATACTGTTCTATATGCAAATCATTTGAGTAGTAAGCTCATTCCGAATCGCCGATATTTCTACCCCTCCAATGAATGACATATACTAAAATATATATAAATTACATTTATTACAAAACACATTGTTTTTACTAAAACATTTATAACTCAGTCATTTGGTATCTAAGATGCATCATCTTCAACAGAGTGTGATGTTTCATTAAATTTGACATCTGTTATTTATACCAACCATAGCAAGTCTAAACGTGTGAAAACAAGAATAAGTTCGGAATGAACTGAGCGAGGATCTAATAAGAACCGATTAATATATAAAACAGGATACAGTGGCGGAAGGCGTAAGCTTTGCAGTTTCAGATTACAGAAAGTAGAAAGCAACTTCTGGAATTAGGTTAACGCTGAAATATTTTTTTCTTGCAGTCTAAACTAACATATCGTATGAAGATAAACTCACGAATATTTAAGGCATTGTGAATTATTTAATCATATAATAAAATATATTTAATACATTTAATAGTAACTCGTGGCTGTCGTAAGGGAAGCAAAACGAAACATTAGATGAGCAGGAGCATATTTATGATAAAAATTCAAATAGTGAAAAACTGCGGTTGCCAAATCACCAGCTAAGCGCGGCCACTGTGGCAAATATACTCCCTATAAGGCAAAGTAGCCTTTTGATAGGCTGCAATGAATAAATGAATGAAATAATAAAAAAATAATTTGTTTGCATAAAAGTCGAAAGGTGCGATTTCGGAACGCTTAACCTCTCGCCGTCTTATCATATCGTATTAACAAAACATGGTTTATTAATAGTTTCGGGCTGAACTATGGTTTAATCGACTAAGCTGAATTTGGTTTGAGAATAGTGTTTATCACGAAAATAGTTGCTCAGCCGCGGATTTTTTCATTGTTGGATACCTACTCCACTTCTTTTTGTAATAAAACGATTCATCTGTTTCTGTTTGAGCTTTGGAAATGTTGGCGATAACTTGTATATAAAACGTAATTTTGAGAAATCTCATTAGTATATATATTAATTATTTATATATTAATCTTAATATATTAATATTTAGAGTAATTCGTCTTTGGAACCATAACATATAAATATTAACGAAAGATAATTAAATAACTCAAAGGGGTAACAACGACTTCGAATATTTAGCTCTGTATATGTAGGTATAAGGATATGTAGGTACCTAACTCGTAGAACGAAGAAATAATTTGTGACAGCAAAACATTTTTTAACTTTCTTTTTTTTCCTTACTATACTATGTACTGTGCTTTATAATAGTCATTGGAAAATCAATTTATTAAATTATTGAATAAAATATAATACTATGATAAATTCCAAGTTCATATTATGTATCTTTTGGCTTCAGTAAAATACTTCAGAGAGTAATTTTATTTCAGTTTGAGTCATTTCTTTAGCACATAACTAAAACATTTAGTCATTGAAAACTTCAGTTGACTCACATATCACACAGATGTGTGTGAGTGTAGCTCTAATTCAATTTCACCGTTCATTAGGAATATAATATACTAATATTATGTGTGACAGTCCATTAGGAATTAGGAATATATAATAAATATCTTGTGTGTGAGGTTTCTTTGCAACTGATGTAGATTTTGATTTTTATAACAAAGTAATATTTTACTACATTTTTGTCTCTAAATGAATAAATTACCAATATTTTAACTTTCATGCACATTATAGAAATTGGAATAATATTGTAGTCGCTAATGAGCTGATGGTAAGTATCAACTGGATTACTGAACCCCTGTACACCAGCTGCAAATGTCAAACAACGAAAGCACTTTGAGAACTAACATGGAATGCTTCAAAGCCTGTCATCATACAGGCTCTACATACCCTCGAACTAAAAACAACTTATCACCACTAAAATATATAGGACAATTTCTTCCCACCTTTCATATATAATACGAATAAGCACATTTTTAGAAATATTTCACTCTTGTAGGTAAAAAGATTAAATAAATTTTTCCGGACCGATACGACTTAGAGACCTTCAAGGAAAGAGCTTACACCTTTCTAAAACGCCAGCAACGCATCTGCAATTCCCCTGGTGTTGCGGTTGTTCATGGGCGGCGGTAGTCACTTACCATCAGGTGAGCCGAATGCCCGTTTGCCCCCTCTTCTATAAAAAAAAAACAGTCACGTAAGACTTTGTCATATTATCCGCTAACATTTTATATTGACTTAATTTACACTATCGTTCAATGTGTATTGATTTATTTTCTTAATTTGGTCCCCTGATCCAGCATCAATTAAAGCCATGTAATGTTTATATGCTTATTACAAAACCCCGGTGAAATTAAACACGGGAATGAACCAAACGAAACTGAACTGTTAACTATCTTCAGGATTAACATAATAATACTAGAATATAAGTCGGTGACTCTGATTGTAGAAAGGTATATTAAAGTTATGAATTGTTAATCACATTTCATTAACAATTAATAAAACTTCTATGATATCATAATCTGTAAGTGCTATATTTCATTATTAACTTAGTTTATCGTAGAAGGAATCTAGATAGTAATTTTAAAAATTAAGACCATGAATTTTGTGCTCAGTGTAAGCTAGAGTTTATTTTTTATTCAATTCACTTTTAATAACTTTCAATTGATGAGTAATATACACGAACTCAACATTAGTTTTTTTTAAACAAAAATTAAGGTTAACAACTCAATCAACTACAGTAAACAAATAATAGTTTAATACATCCATCTTTAATGTAATGTATGATCGAAACTGCGAATGTGTGTAATTTTTCAAGGCTATCGAATATGTGGAAGTAGGTCATAATTAACTTACTGGTATAAGATTTCTAACAAAGAGACTAACCAAAGTTACAGATTAGAGTAAAATATATAATTCGATAGCTTGAAGAAGACTAGCATATATTAGTGTATATGGAAGACTTGGGAGAAATTGACCTTGGAAAAGGTTTCCAATCAGATTATGGACGTTCTAAGTAGGATTGCCAACCGTCCCGGATTTTCCGAGACGTGCAGCTTCTGGGTTAATTTTGGACCGTCCCGCCGTAACCCCTTGCGGGACGCCTTTTTTCCCGGAAATCAGTGATTATATAATATTAGTATCTATATCGTACCAACTACACCTTAGCCATAGCTTCGATACCGCTTTCAAATGCATCAGCAGAGTGTTTTCTCTCTGTGAAAATGCATGGATAGACAGCAGAAATAAGCTGCTTGTTGACCACGTCAAGGCTGAACTACAAATGAACATTAATTTTGATCAAAATTGCAGTGAATTTTATAACCAATGTGTTTTTTTTAACTAATTTGTATGTGATGTGTTGTGTCCCGCGTAATATACCCAAGGCCCGGATGTCAAACTGGGTAATCCCGGAAATGCCTTTTTTGGAATTGGCAAGCCTAGTTCTAAGGCTGAATAAAACTGTAAAGAAAGAAGGAGGCGTTCTAACTAAGTTTGAATAAAACTGTTAGTTAGAGTAAAAGGTTAATCTAAGAGAATGAGTGAAAATATAAATTAACATAGATTAAACGAAAAGGGTAGGTACACAAAGATAGTTCAAAGTTGAATTTTATAATCTTTGTATATCCCTATGGGAAATATCTTTCTTACAGAATATAGGTGACAAACGAACATACAGTCCACCCGATGGTAAGTGTATGCTGTGGCCTAATGACATCTAGGTTGTTACCATTGAGGACTAATATGGAATGCCTCATTTCTAGTAATTACACTACAATACTCTACACTGACCATACGTATCACAGCAGCATTAAGCCGCTATTCCACGCTGGTATTCTGTGATAATGTGAACCTTCTCTGGTCGGGCCGACCCATTTGTGCTACAACCATCACATAGCAGCAGCGTGGCTCTACCACGTATAAAACTTGAACTGAAATTACAGCACGTATCTATGAATGTATTCTAAGAGTGCGTCAACGCTTTAGACTTAGAATTAAAAACAGGATCTTAGTATGTAGAATGGGAGCGTCCCGCTTAAGTTTGTTTAGCCAATACGTGATTCGGTAAACGGAGACCGGATGGCTCATTACGTCACATTAGTTCTGTGAAACAGTGTCGTGCCATAGTGAGACACCTGCGGCTGTATCAGCTCGGAGTTTCCTGTTGATAGTAGTACTGATTAAAGTGCTTAGCTCGTAATAACGTGTAATTTAATTGATAACAACTCCACTAGCCGTCGCGCTGTCTGCTACATCCGAAGATTTTTTTATCTGGTGTTTACTCCTACTGATTTTTACTGGCTTGAATGAAAAATTTCAGGAAAAAAAAAGATTAATGTTAAGAATTGAGGTGTTATATGTTTACAAAAATATATTGTGTTTATGTCGATGAAACCGTTCAATCCTATCTTATATATTAATGGTTTATTTTCTATATATCTTTATACGTAGTAGAGCCATGCTCATGCTGCAGCTATATTAATAGTATAGTTGTAGCATGAATGGGTCGGCTTGACCGGGGAAGGACCACGCTCTCACAGAATACCAGCGTAAAATAGCAGCCTAATGCTGCATTTTAATTCGCAAACGAAGATAGATGTAGATGTCTATGGGCCACAGCAACCACTTACCATCAGGTGGACTGTGTGCTCGTTTCTCACCCTTATTCTATAAAAAAATATATAAAAACTGGTGTAAAATTGGTAATATAAGCGAAGCGATATCTGGTAGCCAGATTATTATTTATAAGCCCTGATGTGTAAATAAAAAATACTCTTTCTTGTAGCACAAATGCATCAGCTCGACCGGAGAAGGATACCGATATTACAGAATACCAACGCAAAATAGCAGTTTAATGCTACTGTGTTTCGTAAGGTGAGTGTAGAGAACCGGGCACCCTTTTTATTGGAAACGAGGCATTGCATATAAGTCCTCAGGATTGACAATGCATTCTACGTTTTGATTCTTAATCAAGGATATATGTAGAAGCCATCATGTCGACTGTGTGTTCGTTTATCACCCTTATTCTATAAAATAAAACTAAAAATATTATACGTTGTAGTTAATAGGTTTAAAACAATTGACGAACAAAGTATGCTAAAGTACAGTTCAGTAAACTGTTTTGATTACGTTAAGTATTTTATTAAATATGTATGTATAATATAAGTGTACTAATTTTGTTAAATATTGAAATCGCAAATGAGCTGATGGCAAGTGGGAACTGGACCCCTGTAGACCAGCTACAAATGTCAAACAACGAAGGCTACGAACGCATTATCATCTTTGAGAACTAACATGGAATACTTCAAAGCCTGTAATCATATAGACAGTGAATACATTGCTGCCTACCATAAATTTAGTCTTATCGCCAGTAAAATATAAAGGACAAATTGTTTTTCATCTTTCATAAAGATCACGAATAAGCACATCTTTAGAAATATTGCACTTTTGTAGGTAAATAGATGCAATGAAAATAATTTTTCACATTAGAATACAGTCACATGTAAATTTTTCATATTATCCGCGAACATTTCATATTGATACAATTTACACTATAGTTCATTTTGTATTGATTTATTTTCTTATTTTGGTCTCCTGATCCAGCATCAATTAAAGCCATGTAATGTTTATATGCTTATTTATAATATTGTATTTAGTGAATTTAAAGTGTCAGGAAAATATAAGTATAATATAAGTGTATGTACTAATTTTAGTTAATTTTTATGTAACGTTTTTGATGGACTGCAGTGCAAATTCAGTGGTTGCGCATTTGAGATAACAAATTCTGCTGGTCAACGCAAATTTCTATAGAAAACCGTCGTCATACAAATTCCTAACCGGCCCCACAAAATGACCTTTGCCCGTCTACAAACGTTCAAAAACTCCAATAAGTCCTCTTTTAGAAATCATTCATCATGAAATACGTCACAACTTCGCCTTGTTAAGCTGTATTTTGCCATAAGCCACGCGCCAGTACATCCTGCGTTTGTACATATTGATTATTGACATTAACTTTAAAGGACACTGGCCGTTGTATCTTATACGCAAATTATCTCTACAGTTATTTGAACTACACCTACGTACTTACTATTTTTACGTCGGTTACAAAGATCAATTACGTCACATAATCGTTCCTATTGTAAATTAAAATTGTATTAAAATATTTTCACGTGTTTAAGCCTTGGGAGCAACATGGAAAATAAGAAGTGAGTCATAGGCTGGTATTTAAAGACTATTTTGAAGCTTAAAATCAATTCCTACAATATCAAACTTTGCAATCTCTACCCTACTATGTTAGAGATCGTCTATTTTAAAACTCCACACGCCTCATTTTTTTACATTTACTATAATAAGTATAATAAAATCTATATGTGTGCATCCCTTTCATAACGTTATAGTAGATTTTAGCATTTTTACGATATTTTAAATAATAAAAGTGACAAAGTAAAATCTACCAAAAATGTAACAGAGACGCGTTTAGTTTTAATTTAGACGATCTCTATACAGTATTAACATAGGGCAGTTTCGAGTTTAAACTCGAAATTGTTTCTGTATAACGGGCATAGTGTATGGCAAAAACTATATATGTAACACTCTTAACTCTTTCTTTCTTACCCGACTGGAGGAGGGTAATATTATTCGACTATATGTATGTATTTCTATTTACATTTCTTTGGCACGCTCACGTGTCTTCTACCACGTGATCAAGTATTTCTAACCACAAACCTAAGGCCCGAAATTCACGCAAAGCATACAAAAATAACGAAAGTATTGAATCGGGTAGTCTGTTGTTAAATCAAATGCCTAGTGCCAATAAAATGTTCGTAGTCTGAATGACAACGGTACGAGTTTATTTTTGTTTCTTATATCCAAATTATGTACGTTACCATTTTTACTATATAAAGGTACATTCTTTTAATTACAAAATTAAAGTTATTTGTGATGGATATGCCAGCTCTGAACACCATCATCATCCATTATATCCAAAGATAGATTTATCATCTAGTGACATTAGTCTAATATTTACAGACACACAGTTTAATGAGAAATCGATTTCATAATTAATGAAATAAAATCAAAAACGTTACGGGAGAAGAATTCTATATAATTATCCGTTACAAAAATAAAGATATTATTTGTGTTATTTCCAGAACAACTCTAAGAGAATCGACATTCAATTTCTTAGAAACAATAACATAGTACCGATTATAGACAGCTAACAGTAAATGTGACATTCAATTGATAAACAAAGTTGTACCTTAAATATACACAGACTATGAGGAATTATTTTGACATAAATAGTGGCTATATTACATTTAGAGCGTAATCAAAGCATGTGGTACATGTGTCACGCTGCAGCAGCGGCTCGTTGAGTTGAGAGTTGAGAGTTGAGCTGACCCGTTCGTGAACGACGAACGGGTCAGCTCAACCGGTGTACCGGGGAAGGATCACGCACTTCTACAAAACCGAATAAAATTGCAGCTTAATGTTGCTCTATTTCGTATGGTGAGTGTAGAAAACTGGAAACCCGCTGGTTTTATATTCTTACCGTACCTGATAAAGTACTATATGCGATAAAATCGAAACTATCGATGCTTGGCTGCAATATTACCTGCAGACCCATAAGTCAACAATTAGAGTTTTAATTCAAATATAATTCCAGTTGGGATTTGAATATAGGATCCAGGTACTCTTATCTAGGCTCTGGTTGTTAAAATTAAACAAGTAAGCATAACTAAGTATTTTTTTAGAAAAATGTTGAAAGAAAATAATTTCCTAACTGGCTTTTATTAAGTTTAGCTGCCTGCAATACCCCAAAAATGCTCATTTATATTTTCGTAAGAATGATTTCATCTGTCACTAACATTATTTAGATAAGTTCATAATTTTTAAGTTGAATACTTTGAGTTATAGTTTAACAAACATGTTTGCTCATAGTTTTATTAAGTTTTTAACCCCTTTATAACGAAATTTATTTTAATTGCATATAAAAACTTTCTTTATTCCCAAGTTAAGATATATGGTTCTGTATCCATGATCTATAAATGTAAAATTATATTCTATGAATTTTGTATTGTATATGTATACATATATGGTCTAGGTTTTAGTACAATGCCTTGCTGATTCACTTCTGCTGGATTTAGCTTAATATTATAAAATACTAGGTGGTGGATTCTGCTTATGAGTCCGTATGGGTAGTACCTGCTCTTGCCTATATCTGCCACCAAAAAACAGTGCTTGCACTTCTTCTGGTCTGAGGTATAGAGGGTATAGATATCGATTACAATTAAAGGCTATAAGGCATCCATCTTAGTCCTCACTAACATCACTCACTTAACATCAGGTGTACTATAAATTAGTTTATGACCTTTGTTTTATAAAAAAGTACATTGATAAAAAAAAACATGTACAAAACTATATTTGAAGGAATGTAAAATTGTAGTTTACAAATTAATTATTGGAGGTATAATTTTACTAAAACAAGCTTGACAACTACTAGCAAAAGAAGAACAACGGTGAACTACGGTTGAGCAAAACTTTGGATCTATAAAACTATAAGGTAAGGTATTAAGTGCTTTTGTTCCGATGAATAGTAGACGCTACCTGCTGTGAAGCCCTTCCGACGCTTTGAATAAAGACATCAATCTTTTTATTTACAACCTTAAGTGTTAAATCAACAAGATCTGTTCCAACAAGTCGAGACAAATGTAACGCTTCTTGTCACAAATTATAAGACGTGAAATTGTTGTTTTGCTGTTCATTAGATGTTTTAGACGAGTGACATGCTACAGTTTCAAAACAATTTTAAAATGATATTTTGATCGAAACAATATTATACCTAAATAAAAAGGACATTAGAAAAGTAAAAACAATAGCTTCTGTGCATTGGAATAAGAAATTTGATTACAACAATATCACGACACCTTTTGTCGGCAATGAAACAAAGTTTTTGGCTTTTCCATCAGTGATATTTGGGTTTATGTAGAAAAACACTATATCTGATTTTCAATTCAATTTACTCCAATCTAATTGAAACAAATCACATCTAACCGAAAAACGGCATAGTTACGTTGCATTAACAACTAATTAGGGGTTTTGCCCAGATCAAATTATAAAAATACAAAAGTATTCGGACCAAATCGGCGAGTTTATCAGTGATTGACCAAGCGTACAAAAAATAGTCCGAAACGAATTAGGAACCCTCTTCTTGTATGTCAGTTGATTATTTATCAATGTATATAATAATAAATGTAATAATATTATAATAATTTAATAATATTTAATACATTGTAATAGTTTCTATTACTATGAAATTGGTTTCATCTTTAAGTTTAGAATATAGTTTTAGAAATAATATTTTATAAAATATTTTTTTCACATTAATATTTTTCGTAAAGTCGATATAATATCATTATCGGTGTTGTGATTACAAGCGCGATTGCTCGGGATAAAAATCAGTTATTGCGTTTTTCTGTCAATAAATTTTCAGTGTTTCACCTTTGAAGCCACGTAAAGCCGTTGGTCTTGCGCCTGATTTCTTTCCGGTTGTGTATCATCAGACTATGAGGTTGAGGAAATAGGGAGTGCATCCGTGCTTGCGCATACACGCGAATCATGTCCTGTGCAGATGGCTAGTCTCCGTTTAGACTAGTTGCTGTGACTGAAATTCCATATTATAATTATAGATATTATAGTTATTTTAAGGACGACAGTTTACTATCATGAGCTCAAGGTTTCTATTCTCAACGTTTCTATTTTATCACTATACCATAATTTATTACTATAACTTGCCCAAAATCAAGTACCTAGTGGTATACGTAGAATCATGAATCCAGCTCCCGGAGCAAATACTGACTTTTTTTAATATCCTGGGTTTAAAGGTATCATTATCACAACTTATTACCCATGTCTGATCATACATGTTAATGATCATTCTTTACTTCCTGTCATTACTGTTCTCATAGTACATCCAACAAGCTGGTTTTAATTATTAAGTCCAGGTTAAAGGCATAGCAGCATAGTCTGGGTAAAAATACCCTGTGATTACGTACATGCCAGAAAAGCTTGGCGATTATAAGAAATTCTTTCCTTATGGGCCTATATCAAACCAAGAACTATTATTGTTGACTGTTAAATATAGATTAAATGAGAAAGAGATTTTTATATGGTTCCTAACGACGGCTACCCATTTTTGATGCAGTTACATTGCACGATACTAGCCTTTTCTAATTTCTGAGAGAGCACGTTGACGGGCTTCACATGTCCTCGAAATAATTTATTTTTTACATAGGCAGGTTTCTTAATGATGTTATCCTTTACGGTTGAGCTCATACTATAAATAAACATTGTTGAGGCTGATTAAAATATTTTTTTTTTCTGAGAAAAAAGGGAGGTGTTCGACAGTATTCATTTCTGCGGGTTAGCAGACTTCACATGCCTTTTAAATATTATAAACTTAAATTTATTCTTTAGTGTACTATCGCAGACTTTCCCTTGCTATGTACGAAGCAAATCACTACTAAAAATAGTAGTTTTTTAGTTTAGTTATACCAACATAGAGGCTCAAACAAGAGCTAACTATTATTTGATATTATCAACGGGGTATATAAAATTAAACAAGCAATCGGCGATGCATTACGGCAATTTTTAGTTCTTTGACTTTGGAGTACAGATTTACCTTTCTTCAGGTATCACAAACTTAAAATTAACAATTTCATCCACACTTCAAGTCGAATGTTTTATTCAAATTTTAATATGATGGTCTTGAGACCTAGCCTATTTAGTAAAAGAGGAATCATTAAAATTAGTTTACACTTGGCGAACACGTCGTATAAACTATTAAAAAAAAATACAGTCAAATTGGGAACCCCCTAAATTTTGAAGTCGGCAAATAATGTCGCAGCAGTATCGTGTCATAAGACCATTAAAGAAACATTTCAAATTTTGCAAGAGGTTTATTGGCGATTGTAAGCTTGTAGACTTCTTAAAGACCAAAGGCGGCTTTTCAGACCACTGTTTGTTTTTATTTACCGTTAATAGATGAGCGCTGGAAACAATGGCCGCTTTGACTTTCACTGCGTTATATATGACGTAATAAATTGGCTCATTGTCCCACTTCGGGACTGCTCCAGACCTTGTACACCCACTTTGTTTACATTTTAACGGTAGTAGGATAACACCGAGGATGTATATATAGTGTTGCCTCAAAAAAAAAACAAGCATGCGACTCCAAAAATTTCACTGTCGCATTGTTTTTTTTTTTTGGCAACCGTACGCGTAGCGCTCATAAAGTTCCAGCGCGATTCAATTGTAGAGCATAACAATCGGGGACCGTGAAATTTCACTTAGAAACACAGTGAATAGATGTATCATTGGGTAGATTTGTTTGTAATATATTTTACTTAAACAATACACCCATCTTTCCGGTCCATCTATATCTATATCTATAGTGTGACATTTAAGACATATTAATTGCCTGTTTTATGTAAATATCGTGCGTCCAAATCATAATAAATTGGATCTAAGCGATAAAAATAAATCGATCTATGCGAGGGAAACAAAGCAGAAAATAAGTAGCAGCGTCTTCGTAAGAACGACTAAAAGTAAAAAAAAAACTGTTGTTGCCTGTGGTAACTACGGCAAATAATCCCCCTATGAGGCAATCAATGGTGGAGACATATGTTCAGCAGTGGTCTTTAATAGGCTGTAACGGTGACGGATGCTATAGAACTATATGATAACTATATGATGAATAATATAATAATAAATTTTTATTCAAATTTAGCATTTTTTTTTTGTATGTATGTTACGAGATTTCTTTACAATTTTTAAATATTATTATTGATTAAATAAGCTATATACCAATGGTAGTCCCGGGTAGTCCTATCTAAAGTAGATGAAAAATTACACCCCTAAGGGTAGAAAAATACAGAATGAAGTATTTAAACCTTTATCTGCTTATTCCACTCAAAAGGGTCAAATACGAGTAATTAAACTCTTAAAAGAAAAACAGGTAACCTATAATAATAATAGAATTATTTATATTAATTATATGGAAATTTTTTTCTTCCTTCTAGATAACTGAATTTTTTTAAAGTTAAATTGTTAAGTAGATACTAATTTACCTTCATAATACATTTATAGCCGTACTGTGGTGGTGTAAGAATATTCGCCACTCCATTTCGTCCCGTGGGTGTGGGAAATGAAAGAAAAATCACATAGATACAGATAGATAATAGTATAATCATCTCGCTTAAGTTAGACGTGAAAGTCAGCATAGCTCCCTAACAATGTAGAGCAGTTGATTTTTAAGAGCTGACCAAGAAGAAGAAGAAAATTTACATACACAATTTAATAGACGCCCGGGAGTCGGGTATAAGGAAAACTTGTTTTTCTACCGACTTCAAAAGGAGCCGGTACTCAATTCGACTGTATGTCTTTTTATGTGTGTTACGTCATAACTCTTTACTGGGTGATCCGATTTCAATGATTCTTCTTTTATTTGAAAGCTGGTACTTCACATGTGGTCCTTTATAAATTTGATCAAGGTCTAACCAAAAGTTTTTGAGTTATTCTTAATAATTTATATTTGAAGTCGGTTGTACAAAATTTTTAATTTTAAATTATTCGTAATATTATGAGAATATCCGGGTGGCGTTTAGTCCATACAAACGTATTTCTCTGTCTTATCCCTGAGTAATGACAGAGCAAATATATTTTACAATACAATCTGTATCTATCTTCTATACTGCCATGTTCTAATGTAAATTCCTTCCATAAATTCATCAATATTTTTAAAACAAGGAATATTTGGAAGCTCTTTAAATTGCCCAGTTATACCGCCCTTACTAGACATAGAAAATAAATTTAACATACATAAAAATAAAGGACAAACATGTATAGGTACATATATAGCCACAAATCTTCTTACATTATCATTGAAAAAAAATATCGCTACAATTTTGGAGGTGGAAAATAGGGGAAAACGGAATGACGATGTAATCAACTTTTCATAGGTATTATCAGTAAGAGATGCAGTTGTCTCGCTCGGTTATTTAACTCGCTCGTTCGGTTCCAACGCGACAGCAACAAATCCTCAAAAACCTATTCTTCAAATTTCACGCAGCCCGGATATCCTCTTAAATAATTCAAGGACATGTGAAGTCCGCGACTGCATGACCGGGACTTTTCTCTGTGATCAGCAGTTGGATGTAATTTTTGCTGTTACTTTACTTTAAAACATTATTTAGGTAATACAAACATAGTGAAAGTAACCATGGTAACCCTCTATGGGTTGCAAAAATACGATGATGATGATACGACGAGATGCGTTATTATTCTCTCCGAGGTCAAATATAGAAACTGTTATAAATATTATATTTATGTATATATATATATATTTATACATAACTATAACATAATATAATATATAATATATATATATATATATATATATATATATATATATATATATTAACTATAATTTAAAAAACAGGCAGACGTTGTTCTGCTCTTTCCGACGACCTAATAAAAGAAAATTAAAATCGCAATAAAAAATATTAATGGTCACTTATCGGGATAAAAACTATCCTATCTTTCAAGTTGGACCAAACTGTATACAGTGTGCAAAATTTCATTGAAATAAGTTCAGTAGTTTAAGAGTTCATCGCGGACAAACAACGTGACACGTAATTTTTATATATGTAGATAAAGATATAAACACACTAACCGCAAAAAATAAACGAAATCAAAAGTTAACTAGCTCTGTATAGAAAGTATTTGAACGAGTATCAATAAGATGAATGGACCTCGGTCGTTGCGTTATCAGACGTAACTTAACGCCTTGTCTAATGAGTCATCTCTGCGACCGGATTCGGCCGCTGCGCTGCGTGGAAGATTACAACGTAATGCGTGACGTATTGCATCTAGTTAACATCGATGTAGCGATACATTAATAAATGTTATCTAAACATTGCTGGCTTTTACTGAAAAAATAAAAATGCCAATGGAATATAGCGCGCAATGGACAGGTCACAAAACAGTAATTAACTTATTGGGAAACATCGTGACCTACTACTGTGACGTAAATTGCTGCGGCAATTATAATGAAGAATGTAGGGAATTTTTAACAAGTACTAACAAGAACTAAGTTGGACTTGTGCTTAATGCATTAAGTGAAAACGTTCCAAGGAAAATTTCTGTCTGGACGCTGACTAAGCGTGGTACTAACTACTAACTTACATACATTTACCAGGCTATATCCGCTGTTCATAAGTAAATAGATGTCTAATTACTAGTTGACTAATGAAAGTCTTGCGGATAACGATATATGGCGGAATAAGAATCGCATATACTTAGGGTTGCCATAACTTCCATGAATCAACACGGGACGTTTAGCACTTTCTATGCCCAAAACACATTAACATATTTTACGCCGAATGGCAGCGTTTCAACTACACCAAACCATGCATGTATACTAGTGAAAGAACAACCACTCATTTTATTGACAGCTGTATAAAAAAGATAAAGGACAATATATAGATAAAAAATAGCGAGGCAACCTTAACACAATACATAATAATACGTTTTTAATTTATATTGAGATCTATATATAAAACTAGTTTTTACGGATTTCATCGCGTGTATTTCCTTATTTTATATTCCACAGAAAAGTTAATATTAACTAAATTCCACAGGAAAATGCATTCTATAAAATTAAACGGAGTTACTAAAAATACTAATAAACTCCTTATAGAAATTGGATATCTCACTAACAAAAGATAGTAATTAATATCCGGCTTATTACACAAAGTATCTTGCTGTATTATCCTTATTACTTGATATTTCTGAAAAAACGGAAACTTAAAAAATATGTAGTGAAAGTTGAATTCGACTTTCAGAAATACCAACCGGACGCGCGCAGAGAAAAAGCGCGGGTAATTCCGAAACTATGGCAGCCCTGGACATATACACAAGATACACACATAAAGCACGTTATTTTCTGCCTTTCTTGAATGTCTGGTAATAATAACGTGGACCCTCCCTACAGATGTATTAAGACTGTAGCACAAATAAGTCGGCTCAACCGGGAAACGATCATGTTCATACAGAAATAATAATTTAAAATTAAACATTTTGTACAGCCGACTACAATATAAGTTAAGAATAACTCGAAAACTTTTGGTCTGACCTTGATCAAATTCATATGGGACCACACGAGAAGTACTAGCTTTCAAATAAAAAAGAATCAACGAAAAAAACAAACGGAACCCAGTAAAAAGTTATGAGGTAACACATAAAAAAAAACATACAGTCGAATTGAGTACCGTCTCCTTTTTGGAAGTCGGCAGATAAAATAATAAAATACATCATACGATGGAAACATAAGACCGAAATTTTTCGCATGGCGGTCCACGGATACCCTTTTTACTGGCCTCCATTCCATCTCTATCCATGAAGGTGACAACGCATCTACATATTGAACCTTTATCGATCATATAGCTATTATGTAGGTGTCTTGGGGTCACAAAATCACCTTCTCATCAAGTGGACCGTGTCGTCTGTTACCTATATTTATATGGAAAAAAGGATATTCCTATGAAATTTTCATATCGCATTATGCGAATATTGCTCAAAAGAAATAATATAATAATGAAATAATAATATAAATATACTTGGTAAAATCGCTCGTGGTAGAGTCGCGATCGTGGTCGCGATGCAGCTATATTATGGTTGTAGCACGAATGGGTCGGCTAGACCGGGGTAGGACCACACTCTCACAAAATACCAGCGTAAAATAGTAGCTTAATGTTGCAGTGTTTTGTATGGTGAGTGTAGAGAACCGGAGATTCTTTTTACCGGAAACGAGGCTTTCGATCACAGTGCTCGGGGGTGACAACGCATCTGCATTTTATTTTTTAATTGAGGATAAATGTAGATGTCCATGGGCCACATCACCCACTAACCATCAGGTGGACTGTGTGTTATTTTAGCACTCTTATTCTATAAAAAAAACCCGGAACGGTGGAGGCATAAGAGAATCTACCATACCATTTTGTGCTGTGGGTGTCGTAAGAGGACTGTAGGAAATGCCTGAAAAATCTTATGGCTACTGATAAATGGCGCTATCACAAACAAAGACATTTAAGTAGTAGTAGTATGTATACCTATATATTTAAATTTGTTTGATCACAAACGACCTATAAAGGCTATAAACATACCAAAACTGACTTCCTCTCATTATTTCAGACAGTTGTAAAGCAGGAATCTGTACTGATCCAGTGTGGGTTTTAAGTGAGCTCAAAATATTTTTTATTTGTCAGACACGCGGATTTACCAATAATGGTTTCTTTTTCTGCAAAACGCGTGGGAAATCAGCACTTAAAATTACATTACATTTAGCAGTGATCGAATCTAGGATGATTCGAAATTTTAAAAAAAAACTAACTAATAACAACTTTTAGGTTTAAAGTAAGCATTAAATTTTATTTCGAAATTATGTATCTACAATATTTTTTATTGTTCTTTCAAAATAATACCAGGAATGCGAGTTCCATTTTTGTAAATATATGTACATAAGTACTTCATATTATTAAATGGCACTTTTAATATCACACTTAAAAAAAACCGGTCAAGTGCGAGTCGGACTCGCGCACCGAGGGTTCCGAACAAATCCGTAGGTATATAAGTTCAAAATTATTAAAAATATTTTTATTATATGATGTAACTAAAAATTTATGCTTTTCGCAATTTTTCTTTAATCTGCGCTATAATACGTTGCTTCGTACTAAGTTTTAAGATTCTGAGTTCACGGGAAGTACCCTGTAGGTTTTCATTCCCTTGCGAATGTCGAAAATTTAGGGCATAAACGGCTGTACCTTCTGATTGCGTTAGCTTAGAAGTTTAATTTTTTGACAGCTTCAAGGGACAGTAGACTTAAGTATTTGATTTGAATTTCAGCTTGATACCTCCACCCGTTCCTGAGAAAAAGGGTCTTGACAGACAGACAGACGGACAACAAAGTGATCCTATAAGGGTTCCGTTTTTTCCTTTTGAGGTACGGAACCCTAAAAATCGAGTGATATCTGTACTATAACCCTTTTTATTGATTTACGGTCTGCTACGATTATTTTTTTCTAAGTATATCATGGTGACAAATAATGATCAAACACCTAATGGTACGTGGATGCTGTGGTCCATAGACTCTATCCTCGATTGTGATTAAAAATTGATGTGAGGAATGAAACGTAGACGTGTTGTCACTCATAGAGGACTGAGATAGAATGACTCATTACCAGTGAAAGGATCTCTGATTCTTTACACTAACGTTTTTTAACTTATGATAAGCCAGTGCTAAGTCGGTGATAAGTGGTGATGTAGCCCTAGCCCTGGATCGTAAATTGCACTGTCTTAACGTAACAAAGGCCCAATCACTTGTACCCTGAAGACGCCCGGGTTGTGTTTGGACGGAAAGATAGACGCCGGCAAATTAATCCACTCCACTATACGAAACAAAGCAGTATTAGCCGCTATTTTACGCTACTATTTTGTGACAAGCCGGTCCTTCTCTAGTCAAGCCGTCTCATTCGTGATGGTACTATAATACAGCCACAGCGTGGCTATAGTGTGACATTTTTAACATAATAGAGCCGCGTCTCTTGCATTGCTTTCACCTGCCTGAAATATTTTTGCGTAAGTATCACGTAGGGTATAACTTTTAATGAGTGAGTGATTCTGGTTTCTTATATATTTTTAATATAGCTCTTTATAACTATGGGGTACTTAGTGGTAATTGGTTCTGTAGCTTAGATTATAAAGCACTAGGCTTTTAACTTTTAGATGGCTGTCGATAAAAGAGCAGATGGTGTCAAGTCATGCAATTGAAGCATATGCATTAAAATTAACATTTTATTATATTATAAACTAAACGGTTAATGTTTCTCAAAACTCAGAAGTATTTACATAAAAATCTCTATATTTACTGAGATTTTATTGAAATTTTCATCCACTAAGCATTTATATTTCAAATCTTATAAACTTTGAGTATGATGTTACATAATAAATCGAATTTTGTTAATTTTACACGTTTCATTTTAACATATTGTTGGCAGAGAGTTAACACAGTTTGGATTAATTATATTAAATCTTAAATAACTTATATACTATAAGTAGGTACTATACGTCTCGACGTGATTATGAGTGCTACAAGGCATTGAAATCGTTGAGAATATTATTTTAAATGGTGTGCGACAAAATTTGTAAGTTTGTTTTTAGTTTTATGAATACCTTGTATCCCATCTAAATAAAATAAAAACATTAAATTAAATTAACGTAAGGCAGAAACCCATTTATCGTTTGTATATCTAATCCTCTGACAACAAAAACGCTAGAGAAAAAGTATAATTACGCTCATATATGTTGCGATAATAGCCAGGGAAAAATTCTTGAAGAATGCATTAAAGGAGAAATCTCACTTGGGGGTATCCATGTTGGTATGTACGAAACAAACATAAACGTACCGCTATTAAACAAGATATAACAGCATAATTTTGTTTGATTTGACATGCCGAAACAATTTAATCATTATCTCTGTTGGAAAATTAGCACTGGCCACTGCATTTAAATTTGGATTCAATTGTAGAATGCACAGGGTGCGAAGTTGTATGGAGACGCAGATGGCCATAAGTCTGAATGATCTGGAACGTGAATGGCGAAGGAATTGGCGGTATTCGCTAGCGGTCGCTATAGAGCGGCATAGCAAGCCGTTGCTGCCAGCCGACTGGGTGGGCACGCGGCGTCGGTTGGCCCTTTTCACCGCTTTTTGTTCTCCATTTTCGAATTTTAAATTTTGTACTCGGCGATCATCTTAGCCTCCGTTCGACTACCTTGCCTCCGTCGCACGCAAGCCAAGACTTGGAAATTAAATGTTTAAGAACCGTTGTTAATTAAATCATTTTCCTTACTTTTTGCGCGTTCTGGACTAATATAAAGATTATATCACCAGTGCTAATTGGCAAGAAAAGACGGAGAAAGGGGTGTACAATTAAAACATTACTTGCACAACATCAAATTAGGCCGTAATTAGCCCGAAAATAATTAAAATCGAAGCCAAAAAACTTGTTAGGGCGCTATGGGCTTTTGTGTCATGTCACCGTATTTATTATGTTGCAGATTCAGAAGAATGAGACATACTATGATTGCATTTTTCACGTTTACGATTATTTATAATTTTTCAGATGACTCTTAAGACTTTTACATAATTAGATTTTTATACATCTCAATATATATTTCTGTTTAGCAATTTTTCCAGCGGCTGGCGTTAAAATACCTTCTATACTTGTCAGAATCTAATATCCACAAGCTTTCTTTTGTTAAATGACTGCGCTACGGTCTTAACATAACATTTATAAATAATAACTGTTATGCTATATAATAATAAGAAGGTAAGTACTTCAAGAAATAGGAGTAATAGTTTTAAAGTCTTAACTAACAACCTTTAAGATTGTTATTTTTATTGCAGTGGTCCTTCTGGTAGTGACCATGTCTATGCAGCGGATAAAAGCCCACCGTGCGACAATTCTCATCAAGGAGCCATGGTTGTCAACAATTACTGTAACGGTTAAGTGAAACAGGATAAACGGAATTAAATACAATGTCTTCTTTGAATATCTTTCTAATAAATTAATTCAGCAATTAATTTATGAATAACTTTTGGTAGTATTGCCAATTTTTAAAACTGTTGTATCTTATTACAAAGGAATAAGAACTTTTGCGTAACTTATATTATGAATATAAGGTAACAAAAATATCTATTAAAAACGAATGCTACTAGTATATCGAACCAGAAAATATTAAAATATATTTGCAATTAATATTGATTTTAATCTTTAGTTATTACAATGATAGTGATATTGTTATAATATATTTATGAAAGAGTATAAAACAGATAGTTACGGGAAAGCATTTTTTACTAGGATTTGGGAATTTGGGGAAAAGACATTTTTGACACGTACAGAAAAATGAGCTCCAACCATGCACGTGATCGTTAAGAATCTATGAAAGTAAAAACTATAACATTTGATTGACTAAATTCTGACTGAGTTTTATAAAAAAGAAACTATATGGTCAAAAGAATATAAAATAATAAAGCAAAACAAAATTAAAAGAAATTTTGTAGTTTCGTAACAAAATTTTTTAAAATGGCTATCCAAAAATATCCTCGCAGGTTGCTTATTGCAGGGAATAGGAACATACATATTCAACACACATAAAGAAAGTTGATGAAATATTTATTGTATCAACTTTAATATTTTATTATAAATAGGACTATAAAAAGTATATTACATATAACATGAAAATTGATCATCATCATCATCATCGTTACAGCCTTTCACAAATCCACTCCTGAACATGGGCCTCCCCCAAGGAATGCCACAAAGCATGATCCTGAGCCACCTGCATCCATCGACTTCAAGCGTGTCTTACCAGGTCGTCACTCCATCTAGTAGGGGGACATCCTATACAAAGGAAAAATAAAAATGAAGAGAATCAGATATGCTGCACTTGTCGAAATTATGTGGCTGTATTTTTTTACTATTATGAGCCAGTGCTTCAATACTATCTCATCTGATGGTAAGTGGTGATGCAGCCGAAGATAGTAAAGCACACTGACTTAGCCTGACTGAGACACCGCATTATAATCGGATGGAAAGATAAATTATTTTCCTTTGCTGTGCGCTTTATGTACGACGAAGCAAACAATTTATTAATTTATTTTCATTAATTCATAACGTTAAAAAAAACTGTATTATAATCTACCTGAATTCTTTTTACACAATCTTCTCTCCGATGACACCATTCGTTCAACATGATGAACACCCCAAAGCTTCTTTCCTTACGTTCTTAACCAATGACACGATATTCAATATCTTCGATAACAATTTATAACACATAATACTTTACCATGACCGAGCGTAAATAAATAATTTCTTCAAAAATAGATTCACGAAAAATATTTTAAAAATCAATTCGAAATTTCACATTAACACAAAGTGATATGATGTGAATGCGCTTGTCACACACGTCAGATGTCAGAATCAAAAGAGGTCCGCTTCCATAGATAATCTAGTGGGTTGGAAGTTTTACGATTAAAGTTAGACTTAGATGGTTTTTCTAATTTCACAAATTGCGTTAAGTTAGTTTTTATGATTCCCTATAGAAGGTAGTTAATTTAGCCATATTTATAAATAATATTTAACATATTATAAGATTACATAACTTAGTTAAGGGGCTAAGTTCTTATTGATACTAAAAGTGAGACATAGCTGGTAAAGTGAAATAGATTGTTTTGAATGTTTCTGAATGCAATGGAATGGTTGAATTTCATATTTTGATAGTAACTGCTATGAATTGGTTTTTCTTAAACCGACATTAAAAGTTCTAGCGGTGGATTGTACATTTGCTGGCTGTATATTTAAATAATAATGTAATAACGACATTTTTATAAGCTTAGCTACCAATCAACAAAATTAACTGGAAACTTTTGGACTGAAGACCGTCCAGTATATATAAGTAATCTATGCGCAACTCTGCTTAAACTGATTGTCTGAAACTAAAACTAAAAATTTAAAGTGATGAACCGATGACTAAAATTAGATTTAAAAATACATGACTTCAAAATCGACTTACCTTAACTTAAACCGCCGTGACGTTACAACGACCTGAAATTAAAAATACATCGTGAGTTTTGATAACAATATGGCGTCAGAGCGGTGGATTTTGAATTTTGCAATTTGGTCGAGTTAAAAATCAGATAATCTTATATTATTTCAAAATTGTTTTTGCAGCCAAGACCAGTGATTAGTCTGTGTTAGCTAATTTAGTATTTAGGATCGATGTTTCGTCCGAGGCCGGGAGCAATAGTATTCGTGACCTAGATCTTTTTTAATGCACTACCAGTATAAACAGGTATTTTTTATAACTATTGTAACAGTGGATTTTTGACAGGCTTTGTTATTAGTCTGCATGCATTAAGGACGCGTTTTGTTTGGATGCATTTAAAATCTGTGGTCCCGAAGCTCTGGTATAAGTCAGCGAAATTACAACCTGTCATATTTCAAACACGGTCATGACGAACACGTGAGAAGGTCATGAGAATAATTGCTCCTCAAAGTTTACACTAAAATCACTCGTTGACCAACACATATCAAAGACCATTAGATCATTGTATTGACGCAAACGTTTCAAAAATACGTTTTAATTTATCTAAATTTTCACTCTCGTAAGAATAATAATGAAATTTAAAACCTATTTTCCTCCTATTTCCTTCTCCTTCTTTTCTTTTTCCTAAAATTGAATACCTCGTTTAAAGTACCATTTACAAAATATTTCATCAAGCAGAAAATCTTCGAATATAGCCATTCCCATATTTAGCTGAGATCGTGCTTTGACTGTACTGTAATGTTTATATACCAGACAAAATTAATTACAATTATCGACTATTGATTTAATTGTGCTTATTATGAATAACCGTTTACCGTGTAGTGGCGGTGTAAGAATATCCACTACTCTATATTATAGTCCCGTGGCTGTCGTAAGAGGCGACAGAGGAACACAGAAACAGGAGATGGGCAGCAGCATTTTTCATAATAACAAATCCAAATTATAAAAATCTGCGGTTGCCCACACGCCTACTAAGCGTGGCAACTTGGGAGAGGCCTATGTTCAGTACCTTTATATGCTGTGATGGAGGGATGGTGAATTATGAATAATACTTTAACCATATGAATATTACCAACTATTTTATGCCGTATGGTTCATAATTTAAAATATACTTCATCTCTTGAAGCTCTCCTAGACCACAGACCTTTTTAAATTTTATTTTATTTTCATAAAAATATAAACCCTGTATTTTATACAGACATTTTAAATTTTGTTTCAGCCGACTTCAAAAAAAAGGCGGATGTTTATAATTCGAACGTTTTTTCTTTGTATGTATCGTGTTTTAAACGACATCTTTGTCAATTGTAAACTGATTTTGATGATTTATCTTATTAAATAGGCTATATTTTAGAGATTGTATTATATAAATTTAAAGAAAAAAATTTACTCTCAAAGGTAGCAAAACAGGGAATGATATTTTTAATAAAACTGCTTAGATGAATTGAATGTATTCCTTAGTCTACACAAAAGAGGTAAAAAAATTGATTTTAATAACAAGTAACAGCCACCTTCAAATGTCCAAAAAGAGTGAAATAACTCCACTTTCCGAAGTTCAGGGTTTTAATTCTCCTAAACACAACGTCTTATTACCGAAATTTATCTTTTATTAAATTTATTAGTTTGGTATCTAGCTACCGCTAAAGATCCGGTTCCATTTGGGTTAGTACCACCGTCTTACTACTTACTTGGTAATTAAACAAAAGAGTGACTTTCAATAAGTATTATTTATAATCTACATTGAATAAAAAAGTTTCTGTTTCTGTTACCTTTTTGCCACCAAGAAACTATACACTCACTGTTCGGATTTGAAGTATTAGCTAGCGATTATAATTACAACCTGTTGGGACATTTTATCTTAATTTTCAGGTGTCCATGAGCCGCAGTAGCCACAAACTGTCAGATGAACTATTAGACCGTTTGCCACTCTTATATTACAGAAAAAATCTTTGAAGTCTTTCTTTTAACGTGGTAGAGCCATGCTGCAGCTATACTAGTAGTATAGTTGTAGCACGAGTGGGTCGGCTCGACCGGGGAAGGACCACGCTCTCACAGAAAACCAACGTAAAATAGCAGCTTAACGCTGATGTGTTTCGTATGGTGAGTGTAGAGAACCGGAGACCCTTTTTACTGGCAAAGAGGCATTCCATCTTAGTCCTAATGGGTGACAACGCATCTGCATCTTGAGTCTTTATTGAGGATACATGTAGATGTCTATGGGTCACAGTAATCACTTACCATCAAGTGGACTGTGTGCTCGTTTGTCACACTATCCTATAAAAAAAAGTCAGAAAGACAGTCAGACGCCAAATCAAATATGATGACCGATGACAAGATACCCCTTTGGACATTTTATTTTTTTCATTAATTCCATCTTAGGTCTCAAGGGTGACATGCATCTGCTTTTTTATTTTTAGATAAGGATAGACATACGCGTATAAGGATCATAACATCTACCAACCAACTGCACTTTTTTTTCACCCTTACTTATATAAAACAAAGAGGTGATTCTATAGTTGTTCCGTTTTGCTAATTTTGGCAACAATTAAAAGACAGAACAAGTAGGTTCTAGATTAAGAACAATTAATGCGTTAATTTAATCCATTTAAAATACATACATAAAAGTATTATAATTTTTTTATAGGATAGGGTGACAAACGAGCACACAGTCCACCTGATGATAAGTGGTTGCTGTGGCCCATAGACATCTACATTTATCCTCGTTTGCGAATCAAAATGCAATTAATAGAATCAGGCGTTACTTACTTACTTACTTATCTTCACGCACAATCCCTGACGGGGTAGCCAGAGAGAACAGATCGCCAAGTGTCACGATCCTTACATATCTCTTTCGCTTCTTTCAGATTCATTATCTTCTTCATACATGCACGTCTAGGTATCCGAGTACTCTTGACCCTACCCTCTTCGAGCAATTTGCTCACATGGTCTTCGAAAGTTAGTCTCGGTCTACCTCGACACCTTTTAATATTAACTTTCGCGCTATATATTTTCTTCACCATTCGGTCTTCACTCATTCGCTCAACGTGCCCAAACCACCGAAGCACGCCCTTATCAATTTTTGTGATAAGGTCATCTTTCAAACCTGCCATATTGCGAATCTCTTCGTTTCGCTTTCGGTCGGCCATAGTAACGCCGCACATTTTACGAAGAGATCGCATCTCCACTGCATTCAACTTACTTTTATGCTTCTTCTGGCATACCCAGGTTTCGCTGCCATATAACAAAGTCGGTACCAACACTGCGTTATGTATTGCAAGGCGTGCACTCTTCGCTACGCCTTGCCTTTTGACTAACGCAGTCAGGGCACCATTGACTTTGTTCCCGGCAGCGACACGCCTGTCCACATCTAAATCACATCTTCCATCCCGGCTAAAAACACTCCCCAAGTATACAATTTCATTTACCTGTTCTAGACATTCCTGATTTACCCATATTTCACACTTCGTTCTCTCTTCGTCCCTTTCAAATAGAATCAGGCGTTACTTTGCGGAAATCCATTATATTAAAAAAAGCTTTTATTCAAAATGCAGATGCATTGCCACCCGTGAGGACTAAGATGGAATGCCTCGTTTCCAGTAAAAAGGGTATCCGGTTCTCTACACTCACCATACGAAACACAACAGTGTTAAGCTGCTATTTGACGCTGGTATTCTGTGAGAGCGTGGTCATTCCCCGGTCGAGCCCACCCATTCGTGCTACAACTGTACTACTAATATATAGCTACAGCATGGCTCTACCACGTACATAAAATATATACAATAAATTACACTCATAAGATATACCCTAAATATTAATATGAATAGATATTGTTAAAAATAATAGATGATGAGGCTCCGTGGCGCATTGGATTAACAATGAGTTGTTGTGCTGGGGGCCGCGGCTTCGAATCCCGCACGGAACAAGTATTTGTATGGCCTACAAAAAATTGTTTCGGGTCTGGATGTTTGTCCTCGTGCAATTTATGTTTGTAAACTGCCTCCACGACACAGCAGAAAATCCTAGTGTGGGGGTAACGTTTTTTTTTTAATATAATATAAGAAAAATAAAAGATGTGTACTCCTTTGCCTTCATCATCATTATCATCATCATCATCATTACAGTCTTTCACAAGACCACTGCTGAACATATTCCTATGTGCATGATATTAATTGTTAAAGTACAGTATTTAAGAAAACGCTCTAAACGCTCTTCAGCATTTCTAAGGTATTTTTTAAACGCCGGTCCGTAACTTTACCGCCAACATATCTCGTTTTTTTATAATGACCAGGTTAGTCGAAGGTAATCATGCTCTCAGACATGTTTACCTAATTGCGATTGTAATAGACACTGTACAGATCTCTTTTTCGATCTACTTTTTTTAGAGAGAGCAACTATTTATTAAAATCTCAATACGTTACCAGCGTTTAGTTACTTGTATGCATGTACATACGACATCTACGACAGGACAGACAAAAAGTGTTAGAACCACGCTGCAGCTATATTGTGGTGGCAGCACGAACGGGTCGGCTCGACCGGGGTAGGACTACGCTCTCACAGAATACCAGCGTAAAATAGCTGTTTAATGTTGCTGTGTTTCGTATGGTGAGTGTAGAGAACCGGAGACCCTTTTCACTGGAAAAGATGCATTCCACCTCAGTCCTCAAGGGTAACAACGCGTATGCATTTTGATTCATAATTGGGGATAAATGTAGATGTCTATGAGCCACAGCATCCACTTACCATCAGGTGGACTATGTGCTTGCTTATCACACTTATTCTATAAAAAAAGTTTTACGTAAAAAACTTTTTTTTGTATGAGAAACTGGTCAGTAATTAATATACTAAAAATAAGCACTTCGAAAATACGATTAGTTACAAGTAAAAATGTTCTAATTTTAAATTTTCCTCCACAATTTTTACATGCTAATTTCAAATATTGTTTTATTGAAAAATGCATCTACGTCGGGAACATTTTTGTGCGATGATTTTTTACGATTCCCAATGACGATTAAAACTGGACGAATCGTTTTAAAAACTTTTAAATGTCATTTATTGATAAAAGCCCTTCTAAGGCATACGTGTGAACTTTGAGAAATGAAGAAAGAATTGGTCGCCCTTGGACAGCTATTACGAAAAGAACCGTGCTACGAGAATCTGTGAAAATGTTTACTCTTCAAGTACAGGTGAATTACGCATGAAGAGATTTAGCACATATTGCAGACCGGGAAGCGTTCGTGAGATTTTACACGAACAGCTTCGCGTGCAGAGGATAGTTTCGCGTTGGGTGCCGCACAATCTCATTGATGTTTTCACCCAGTGTGCATGGTGCTGTGACATGATTAATAAATTTGAAACAGTCTCCTCTCAGCGTGTTTACGACATTATTACAGACTGCCTGTTTATTTACGGAATTAATGTGTAATTGATCCAGAAGGTTGCGCCAGTCGATGGTTTGACTGTTTGAAAAAGAACCAACACCTACCAAAGTGAAGCAATTGAGAAGCGCAGGGAACTTTGTGAACGTTTTTTTTAGCTTTAATAGGTTATCTGGTGTTACATCCAATACCAAAGCAAAGAAACATAAATGCTAAGTGGTGTTCTACCAAATCATTGACAGAAATATTCCCTTTTGTGAGTAACAAGCGACTATGGGGCTCCACGGCCTACTGCTTCACCATGACAACGCGCTAGTTAACTGAGCAGCGGGACTTCCTGGTCAGTACACCAATTAAGCTTTAAGGGTACTTAACTTACACCTACCTAACTTGCCAACCTTTTTAAAAACCTTATTTGGCACAATCTGACTTCTTTTTATTTCCTTAGATTAAAAATCTACTGAAATTGTACTTTTCAGCAAAATTTTTCATAATAATAAACACTCACGTCTATCACTCAGATGGGTTGGCAGAGACTACGAACATCCATTTGGCACGATTCTGTCAGTATTGAAAGCTAAGATCTGGTGAAAAACAGTTTCGTTCGAGCGGAGCGTAGAAAAGGTGGCGGAGCCGGACTGGAATTTTTATTTGAAAATTGGTTCAGACCCATGAAACCGCAGCTCTTTATTATTTTAACTTGTTATATGGAAGATACAGCTGCTCATTTCTTGTTCCATCTGTCTCATATGATACGTGATCGCTCGTATGGTTCTCTGATGCCGCCACTACACAGCAATCTCTTACTCTTTAAACCCTGGTGCTTCGTAATAGAATCAGTGACGAGGTTGGCACCTTTTTAGCTATGTAGTGGTGACGAAAGAGAATCTATCGTTTAATTTCCATCCAACGGGTGTTGTAAGAGGTGATGTTGGTTAAACTCAAAATAGTCTTATGATTTTCCGATATATGGTAATATAAACATCTCGTTTACGCCGGATGTAAAGATAACTACGTCGGGAGAGGCCCTTGCCGACGTGTAGGTCTCTATGTATAGAGGGATTTAAACAAGTGACTGATGGATTCTTGACAGAAATAATCACCTTACGCCTGGATATACGTTTATAAAATATTTTTATAATTTCAATAAATGTTATACATTTAAGAACGAAATTATATAAAGGTTTAAAAAAGTAATTTAATCATTGATTTGACACCGACGTCATATTTGTTTTTATACAGCATACCAGATGGAAATCTAATACGCTAGGAGTTTTTATGATTGTTAATTTACGTCAATAATTATTTGTTATTACGCGTATCACAAGTTACAAAATAGTATGTTCCTATTGACTTAGTTCATTTTAGTAGACTTACTTAAAGTGTTTGTATTGCAATACATAAGCTAATTTGCACAAAAATATAAGTGTACAGACAACCACCCAGCTACGTACATTTTTAATATTAAATTAATTAATTTAAATTCAAATCTTTCTTATGAACAGTATGATACAATATCTTTTTATTATTATTGTATGGTTGAATACTCTCTCTCCCTCTCTTTCTTAATACAGAATGAAATATTTCGACAAATAGGACTTATGCAAATAATAATTACTTGAGCGACGTGTTTGTTAATGTTCCCTTGCATCTGTGAAAATGAAAACAAGTGAATAATAAATTTAATTTCTTAAGCATATTCAAGTCGTTAAATTATGATCGGCTACATCACCCCTTCAATAGTTAAAAAAGTTGTACTTTTGTCGCTTCTACGTATAGGCCTCTTCGGAATTTTACATGGTTGTTACAGGTGGCATTCATTAATTGGAAGATTTGTCCATTTTATAACGCAGGCTCATTGTTGATAGCAGACCCAGACGTCTCCCTTCTTTGACGCTGCTCTCCGTCGGTGTTCTTCATGTAACAAACATAGATGGGGAAGCGTAAAAGAATCGACTATCGCACATTATGTCGTGAGTATCGAAAGAGGTGGGAGAGGGAAACTGGAAAAGATGATCAGCAGTATCTTCCTGCTAAAAATTCAAAATAATACAAACTGCGGCTGTCAACCCACCTACAAAGCGCGACTACTAAGGCAAATATTCCTCTATCAGGTGATATTATAGAAAGGCTTATTGAGTGTATACGAGATGGTTTTAAAATATACACTCTGTATTCATTCCCCATTTTTTCATTTAACATAACATTATACAGCCTTTATAGGTATATTTACTATGCGTATATATAGCATATAATATACTAGTATATAATAGCTTATCGTATTTAAAAGTTGTTTCCGTAATATTTGTTAATTATAAGTTATTATCAACTTTGTTACTGAAGCCCGCCTTTTTTGCTTTAATTGTGTCATAATATACAATTTGAACACCTACATATCAAAAATCCCTCAAACAAGTACTAACTGCTATTGCTCATAAATGTATTTATTATTTTATAGCGCACTCAACAACCACCGAACATTTTCGCACATTTTAGCATAGGCACTTTCTCAACCCAATATTGTTTTCAGAGTAATGAGCTATCCGAGAACCAGTGCCAAGAACTCGCTTACGGAACTTGTCTGGGGAGTCAGTCTGCACGCCCATTTTGCCGTTGTCGCTTCCTATTCCGGCTATTGTTGAGCGTCCTGTCACAAATATGCATGCGTACACTCACACACGCATATAAATTGTAGAAATTGAAGCGCACTCCATTCATTTACATGTCACCGCACACAGTGGAATCGTCACCGCCATCGATACGGCGAGCCGCGAGCGTATATGTACGGTCATAACACGCGTGGAGCCATCAATGAACTTGACGTAGCGCTCAATGAATGGAGACCTTGAGTGAGGTTGTTTCTCGAGTATTCTATGTTGACGATAGAGCAATGAACTCGATTGAGAAACGATATCGTTCACAAACCTTCATTTAAAATTTTATTAATAACTGAATATAATCACAAACTAGTGCTTTAATGTATCGTAAATAAACATTAAAAATGGAGTAAATAAAACCAATGCGTGACTCACACAAACTACCGTGTGGAGAGATGGCGCGACCGAACGTGTTCATTGAATCGGCATCTCAATTCGTAACCTAGAAACAATTTCGACATTCACCTGCCAAAAATATTAACGCTGATCTTTGAAGAGTACGGAAACAAGGTTGTCGTGGCGTGCGTTTCATAATAGCTATGCTGGTGATTCGGATATGACGCAATGTTTCACTAGTTCCTTTCGGCGGTTCCGCGATCTAAATCCGCTAGGTTTGCCCCGCGTATATTTGCTGTTTGCCCAACACGTAATTCAGCTAACAGTTCCATACTAGCGTTAACGCCATATTAAGATATGTCAATAGGCTCTCAGTCAGCGATGTTTACTAATATTTTAGACAGTGATGTCAATGGAACACAGTCTCGGACTTGTCTAATTTTACAAATATTTTGTTATGACTACGGTACAATGTCCATTTTACTTTTAATTTGTTCATTACCAAAGATAGAATAAAGCTAAATCTTTAACTACTACGAGTACTACTTCTATAGAACTAATATTCGGACTGCGGAGATAAGCATAATAATAGTATGCAAATATATTATTTTTATTAATTTATTGGATGGCATGACATCTAGGCCGAAAGCCAATAATACGTTTGTGTAGGTAATAGCAGTGGATTAGCAGTGCGTGCATTGCTATGTTCTAAAATGTATACCTATGAGCCAGTAATGATACAGGCGGTGAGACATTTCAACTCAGTCCTTTGAGATGACAACGCAACCTTCTTGATCTTAATTGGGTGCATTGGTGGACTGCTTTTTTAACAGTACTAGCAACGATATTAATATTATTAATATTCGCTTTAACCACTGCGGGTAAACATAAAATGCATGTATTAGGAGTGGTTCGCGACAGATTCGAATGGTGGATTCGAACCCACGACCTTTCGAGTTAGCGGTTCGCAACTTGTTTGATTGTTTTCGTATATTACTTCAATTTTAAGATGACTTCAAAAAAGGAGGTTTACATTTTGACTTCAGTGGCGTTGATACAACGACCAGCACGGCTAACATGGGCTGGGGACAACAAATTTATCCTCCGATTATATCCACTGACTAGAAATAAAATTAGTTTGTCTTTATGCCAAAGCACGGCAACGGGGAGAAGTATATCCCCGTTTGACATAAAGGAGCCAAATGGAAGACAAAAAAATATGCTATATTGAAAGGGACCATTTTTTCCTAGTTCATTGGACGTGGGTTTAAGTTTGTATTCATACAAAAAGTCTATCTCCATTTTATCTGCTATGGATATTATATCCACCAGTATGCCCATGCTCGAAAGGTGGATAAAACTAAGCGAGGGGATAAACATTTTCTCCTTTCCCCGGGGATAAAATTGTCTCCTGCCCATGCTAGCCCTACTGGTATTCTATTCGATTTAGACACTTCGTATTCTAGAACGGATTGGGATTTCTGTCTAATATAGAAAAAATATTGTTGACCGTGTAGTGTCGGTGTAAAAATATTCAATAACACGGATTAGATATCTTAAGTAACGACAGAGGGAAACTGAAGCAGGGAATGACGCAGCCTCCTCCTGACAACAACAAAAATAATGAAAACCTGCTGCCAACGCATCGTGGTTGCATGGCAATGCATAGCAACTATGGCTAAAATCGCCATATGAGACAATATATGGGAGATATTAGACAGTGGATATTTATTAGCTGTAATGAATGGATGTATGGATAAATAGACAAATAAACGTTTTCTTTGTTATCATCTACAGATATTTCACAAATGGAATTAATTTTTATAAGTACTTTTGGATCAAATAATAAAATTGCTTTATCGGGCTGGGCCTAAGAAGTTAATTAAATATGCATCAATAAAACATATGTCATCATCAATGATTCAACGTATGTATCAATTTAAAATTAGGTGGTAAAAATCAACAATAAATAAATGACAAAAAAACACTGGATTTGTTTTAACTCACTTTTGTTCCATGAAATCACACGATGGAAATCTATGGCAGAAATTCCCCCAGAACAATCACCGTGCAGAATTTGTCATAGTTGTTAGATTGATGCATTGTTGAAATTATAGCGAGTCATTGAAATTTTTGCAAGCAATTGATGACACACTGATTTCGTTTAAAGCCGTCATAGTTTATGAAGTAAAATCCTGCCAAATGAGATAAGTCAAAAATATATTTGATAACGTAGGCGTTGCCGAAAGGTTTCAATAACTTTCTATAACGACGCAGGCCCTGAGTTCGAATTACAACTGGGGCATTTGTACAAAACTCAAATTGTTGTTATTAAAGCCATGAGGAACAAAATACAATACCGTAGAATAATTTTTATTTAAATAAAGATTACAAATTAATACTTTCTATCTACTCTATCCTATACATTTCATCTTCGTCCTTCAGATGTCTTGAAGAATGTACTTGTCACCCACAAGTACATTCTTTAAGACATCTGAATTTTGAATCATAATCGAGGTAGATGTCTATGGGCTACAGCAACCACTTACCTTTAGGTGGACTGTGTGCCATTATTCTATAAAAAAAAATTCTAGGAAGAAGCTGGTTCTTCCTAGAGAGAGATGCAGAAACCCAGAGCTACTTTTTTAAGTAAATTTTACAATTAAATAAATAACATAACTATTTATTTATAACAATAATTTTAGAAACAGATTAGCAGTGAGCAACTTAATAGCAATAACATTTATATTGTAATAACCACTTTCATACATTCTACATTCTCTTGGTTTAACAAAAAAAAAATTGGGTGGATATCTTTTTTTTTATAAAATTCCTCTTGTTTTGTGCACATTATTTTTTAAAGTATAAACCAATTTGGTAACTTCAGGCCCAAAAATCCCATTCGTACTTTTCGTGTATATACTGAGAGGTCAAAGTTAAAATATTTATTTATAGAAGCCATTGTCGTTGTGAGAGTCGACATAGCTTCTCGACTGCTTACGACCTAATCATATCATCGTTACATTGCGCAAGTGAAGGCGAGCAGCCTCGTCTTAATCCGATGTTGTGGTAGCTCATTAACGAAGCACTCGCCGAACACAGTATGCGAGCAATCCGTCCCCACCGACATCAATGATATTGTTGATTTCAATTTTAAAGTGTTGTATTACGTGCTCGGTGGTCAAGAAACAAATCGTGAAGGAAACCTACATGTATGAAAAAAATTTTCAGCAGATATGTGAAGTCCACCAACACGCACAGGAGCAGTACAGTAGACTAATTCATTCATAACCCTAATAAAAATAAGAGGAGGCAAGTGCTCAGTTGCCGGACGGATATGGGCTACAATTTTTCTTTTAACAATGAGTGTGTGATGTCTTCTGTGGCAACAGAATCTATTTATTTTGAAAGATTATGGCGCCATTCGCCCAAGACAACTAAATATAAGAAATCAGAATAATATGTATCTTTAAGGCTATGAATGTTAGTTAACGCATTCTCGCAATAGCCGAATTTCTGAATAAATAAATTAAACTTCGGAAACTTAAAATAAAAATATCATTTTATTCATAAAGTCATAATATTTTTATTTGAAGTACCTGACTGCAGGTTGAGGTGATCGCTACCAAGCTATTCCTATTTCTAATTTGTTTTGTGTGGTTAGTTGTGTAACATACATGGTTGTAAGGTGTTATTTAAAAAAATGTCCCCCTGGGTTTCTTGCTGGTTCTTTCCACGACATAGGTTTTTTACGAACCAGTGGTAAACAAAAAATTGAGTTGCAATAAGTATTATTTATAATCTATATTGAATAAAAAAGTTTCTGTTTTTGTTTCTAGAGTAATTTTAAATTAATTATAATTTAAAATTAAAAATTTTGTACAGCCGACTTCAATATAAGTTATTAAGAATAACTCAATAACTATTGATCTGACCTTGATTCATATGGGACCACACGAGAAGTACCAGCTTTCAAATAAAAAAAAGAATCATCGAAATCGGTTCACCCAGTAAAAAGTTACATACTGTCGAACCACATAAAAAAACATACTGTCGAATTGAGTACCGTCTCCTTTTTGGAAGTCTGCAGAAAAGTCAAAAATATTTTGAATGAAATTTGCGATAATGAGAAGCGATAATACTGTCTTCAATCACGACAATCTTTTCAGCATCGGCTATATACTATACAATATGGAATGCAACCAGGCCCATGTACGAGGTTGGGAAACTGGAAGTAAGTCCTATAGATGTGATGTTGATAAAAATTTAATGTATATATTTATTATTTAGTAATAATTTTTGTTGTATAATATAAAACCTTTTAATTTTTTGTTTTTAAAATGTTACCTAGGATTTTTCCAGTATCATGTTAGTTTATAACATAAATTTCCCGAGGACAAACGACCAGACCCGCAACAATTATTTGTAGGCCATACAAATACTTGTTCCGTGCGGGATGCGCACCCGCGGCCCTTAGCGCTGTCAACACTGCGCCACGGAGCCGATTTACCTCTCATCTATAAAATTTAGTTTAAGTAACTTTATAATCATCATAAAGGTTTAAGTTAAACTGTAATATAAACATAGAGATCTTATACTAAATCAATTAAAACAAATTTATTTTTCTCCACATCCTACATATCTTAATTTGTGTGTTCATATAAGAAACTTTAAAGTACGTACAATTATTTCAAGAGTTACTAAGGCCAACCCACATAATGGTTATTCATGTTTTGCGTTTTATTGTTATACTTGTATCTGCATCACATTCACAAGCTTCAGTCATGAGTGTTCGATAGTTATTGAAGCAAACACGCAGAACTACCACGCTTCGGAAGTGGGACCGGGAACTAATAACGCTGGACATACCATTCTGATGACTCGTACACTCATCAAACGCAGAATCCAGATCAGCATCACGCTGAGTCACGTAGTAATACAAAAATATTGTTTATTTTGTCAGTTGCGCGACTGGCGAGTGTGAAGGTCGCTTTCACCTTGTGATTCACCATGGGACCCCGTTCAATCGCCTGGAGATAGCTTCCATACTGCGTAAACATTATGAAATTTACCCGGATCTGTTTCTCGGTGTCATGTTGCAGTAGTAATGAGGCATTATTTTTTTACTCTGAAAGATACGTCCTAATAACTTGTATAAATAATAAATAATAGGTACTAAGTTTTATTGTAAGGTTATTTTTCAGTGTTAAAGTCGTGAAAAGCAATGTTTTGATATGCTGTTTGTCTTCATTTGCGATAAGGCACTATTTATTACATTTTTTTTCAGATAATTACAGATGGCAGTATATCCATATAGCAATTAGATATTTCTTTTATGTCTGAAAAAAAAATCTGAAAGTTATGAATTCTAAAAAGAAAATGGCGAAAAATATAGACCAGCGACGGGCAGCGGCGTCAGAAGTACATTACGTCTGGTATTACGATGGCCAATAAGCCTGGCATTGTGACGGCAAAGGCCAATCTTCCTTAAAAAGGGAGAGGCTCATTTTCAAGAGCGGACCTTTACGGGCCTTTATAGAGCGGGAAAGAATTAAAACGATTTTATATGAAGTGTTGAATTTTATATGAAGTGTTTTTAATTTGTAATATACGCACTTGCTACTTGGTAGAAAAAGTCGGTACATTTCATTTACCCCCTTAAACAAATGCAGCAGATTTGGTTTAAGTGCCCATATGTCAAAGACGCTCTTGCCATCATGCCATGATTGGCAGATTTTTTTAAGCTTTTAAAACTTCAACTTTATAGCTCAGTGAACTTTGGAGAAGGTTATGCTCGGAGTTTATCTGGATGATATACTTTGTAATGAGGATATTCGCAGTAAAACCAGAGTAATCGATATAGTTTAAAAGGGTCAGTAATCTGAAGTGACAAAGAACCTAGCTCTAAAGATCGATGGTTCTCGAGTGGCAGCCTCGTAACGTTAAGCGAATGCAGGAAGTCGATGGGTGCAAGTGGCTCAGAATCGTGTTTTGCACCCAGCAGAGCCTCTAAATAATCTTCACAGATAACAAATTTTGGATTCATCGGAGGCCTAATGCCCAGTGTAAGGCGTCTAAACAAAATGTTGAGGACGACCTGGCCGGATGTACAGGAAATCAATGGAGGCAGTTAGCTCAGAACCGTGCTTTATGGCTTTGTGGTAGTCTTAAGGATGACTTGCGTTCAGTCGTGGAAAATTATGGGCTATGATAATGATGATAACGATGACCAATGTCTCTATATCTTGAGCAGTGGGTTTATGATGGGTGTATAACAAACCTTCTAGGGTCTAAAGAATATTTAATTCCTTTAATATCCATTAATGAAATTCATTCATGAAAAAGTATGAATTAAAATAGGTATTTAAAGTAAAGAAATTTTATAAAATATATATTCAATTATATATATTACAATATTTTTAACAAAAACTCTCAACTCTTCAACTCTTTTGGAAGTTGAAAAGCTTGGTTAAAAGTAATCCATAATGGATTACATTATGGAGTACATTCGGTTGCAGAAAACGTATTATATTATATTAGTGCTCAACTTGTAACTTTATTATGGTTATCAGCAACCTTATCTGTACACACGGAGTCTTCAAGTTGTGAAAAGAAAGTGCGACGCACTGGACGTGTGTATATTTACAAGAACTAGAAACTTGAAATTTGGCATCAAGGTAAAAAGTTAGACGTATACAAATAAAAAAGCCTGAAATCACAAATCGTCGATATTCTGTGGCAAAAAAATATTTGTGCTAAGGCGTAGTGCCGTTTTAACTTTGGCGATATTTAATTCTTATACCTAAGAGCCGATTTATCAATCATCGTGAAAAAGTTATTCATAGTATAAATTATAAAATAAATAAATTAAAAACTACAGTTGTATGAATAAAAAAGTTCAATTGCTAAACTTTCTTATTCAGTCAGGTTTTAATTAATTTGATGGATAACTTTTTTTGTTGAAACATCATTCTTAAATTGAATTAAAAAAGAAAACAGTGAAGCGTAACCCAAGAAAAAACCTTAAAGCCCTTAAATTTAGATTAATATAAAGATACAACTTTTCAAAAATGAATCATATCCCACTCAAAGATATTGTGGAAAGGATATGACAAGAAATATGTGAAATATATGAAGAAATTGGGACAAAATTCGGTACAAACGACTTTTGGGGTTCTGGACTTCGCAAATAATAGTTCAGTTCCTTAAATCATAGTTATAGGTATGTACAATGTTTTTCAATAGATTTAAGATATAAATTTGTTATGTTATTTGAATTTATATAAAGCAAAAATAGATGAGAGAGAGTAAAGAAAAACAGAAGTTATTAGTTGGGCTGACGGGTGACGGCTCCGTGGCGGCAGTGACTTATTTGCAGCGTTAAGGGCTGCGGGTTCGAATCCCGTACGTAACAAGTATTTGTATGGCATAAATAAGTAATTGTTTTGGGTCTTAATGTTCGTCCTTGTAAAGTTTATGTATTTTACATGCCTCCATGGTACAGAAGAAAATCGTAGTGTGGTGGTACATAGGGGAATTTGTACACTTGAATGGCTGTGATTAGAATCAAAGGCGAGAAAGGTAGAAGGGTTATTTGAACTGGGATGTATTCAATCTTATTAAAAACTGCTCAAGTGCAGCCATGGACTAGCACTTACTATAACGTCAATTTCGCGAGATTCAACGCCTTCACAACACGAGAACGTCTCTTCGCCGATTAAGCGGCCAGCTCACTTTGGTCCTTCTTTCACAAATGTAACACTGGAATTCACCGGCCGCTTTCAGTTACTGAGGGTTAAGGTATCCTTGAGATAAACTCAATGAATCACTGAAAGCTAAGCTTAGCTTTCAGTGATTCGCTGAGTTCACGTCCAAAGCAGCGGTAAGGAAGTTAAGTGTCCTTGCAAATGTGTGGCGATTCTTCTCATCGGGACAGCTTTTTGAAGTATTGCTACTACATATGGCCTGGTGCAGCAAAATAGCACCTAGCGGCTTTGGATTCAATGAAAAGGCGTGCTAAATGCTTATTAACAACGGCAATTATATTATTATTGGGTTCTTTTTATAGGATAGGGGTAAGTAAGGAGCACACAGTCCACCTGATGGTAAGTGGTTACTGTGACCTATAGACATCTACATCTATCCTCGATTACGAATTAAAATGCAGATGCGTTGTCACACGTGAGGACTAAGATGGAATGCCTCGTTTCCAGTCCAATTCCCAAAAAGAGTCCGGTTCTCTACACTCACCATACGAAACAAAGCAGCGTTGAGCTGCTATTTTACGCTGGTATTCTGTGAGAGCGTGGTCCTTCTCCCAGTCGAGCCGCCCCATTCGTGCTACGACTATCCTATTAATATAACTGTAGCATAGCTCTACCATGTAACACCAATATGATTACAACCAATCTTCGCAGTTCCGAGCACAAACGCAAAGTATTTCGGTTTTTTTTTACAGGACACACTTCGGAGAGTATGCGCAGGAAGTGCATGACTTAATTGCTCCCTCTATATTCTATCATTGGACCACCAGAAACTACTAGTCTCTCCTCTTTTGTTGTCAACATACCACGCATTAGAGCCAAATGGTTTGTCTCGGCATTCATAATTCGTACAGCAAAGAACTGGAATAATTTGTCTGCACTTATCTTTCCATCCGATTATAATGTGGGCGACTTCAAAGCAACAGTGATACAATATTGCTAAGCTAAGACAAAGCGCTTTACCGTCATGGTTGTATCACCTCTTACCATCAGATAGGATAGCAATCAAGCACCGGCTTGTAATAGTTAGAAAAACCAGTTTCGTAATTAAATTAAATTTTAAATACATATAGCAATGGGATGGAACATTATATTAAAATGGGAAAAACATATAACGTGACCTTTTGCATGTTTTATAAAATTCGTATTCTATGCAGTATTTCTGTCCATACCGTTGTGTTAATATTACTCACACATAATAAATATAATATTTGTCACCTTTGCCTAGTTATGACTTCATCTTCAAGGACTATTCATTCGCGCGCCTTGTCAGTGTTTTTCTGATAACGTTCAATTTCATGTTATATTCAGGGTAGTTGAAATCGCGGTTTTAAAAAATAAAGATTTAAGCGGATTTTTAAAATGCAGTTACATATTTATATATATATATATATATATATACAGATAATGTTACAGCCTATATACGTCCCACTGCTGGGCACAGGCCTCTTCTCATTTCTGAGAGGGTTTTAGACAAAGAAGTGTCCGCCGCGCTGCCCCAGAGCGTGTTAGCGAACTTCACATGACTTCGAATATTTTTTTTCTTATTTCTCAGACACAATGTTGTCCTTTGCTGCCGAGCACGTGGTAAATCAGCACTTAAAATTGCAATTAACAATTTCATTGGTGCCGGCGGGGATCGCGCCCAGGTTTCTCGCGTATTGTGAAATTGCATAATTCAGCAGTTGATAAAGGTTAAGTTAAATAATTGCAATATTTGAAAGAAAAAGTGTCGTATTCACCATTTTCATAAAATTTTAAATAACCTAAGATTGATACTGTCTTGAAAATCGCTAGTTGCTACATTAATTTGTGATATGGTCTCTTTCTGTGATTACATACATTCATATAGAGCAGCCTTTTTGTTATGCCTTGACTTGAACTCACTTATCTTTTATTTCTGGCCGGTAGATCATCATTGACATATATATTAATTTTACTTTTTACAAACTCTTAATGGATTCGATTTCAATAAAGCCTTACAAGAGATGAGATGAAAGTGACTCATACGGTCTGACTCAATGATTTCTAAACGGACTCTCTCAAATCCGTTCAAGTACAACACTCGGAAAAACCACAGAGCACACCAATGCTGAAATGGTCACGATTTAAAAAAAATATTCAGACCAATCGATGAAAAAAATCTACTGACTCATTATCAAGTAATTGTTTTAATTTATAGTTATAAAGACTGACGGAAATATCTATTCCATTCTATCATCAATTTATTTCATTCATTCATTACAGCCTGTCAACGGCTCCAGTGCTGAATTAGACCTTCCCATTGAATGCCTATAGTTGCCACCCTTGCGTTGGCCACCGCAGTTTTTTTAATTTTTTATTATCATTAGGAAGACACTGCTGCCAATCTCCTCCTTTGTATCTCACCTCTTAAGACACCCACGGAACGGAATGGAGTAGTTGATATTCTTACACTGCCACTAAACGGGTACCGGTTATACATAAGTTACAGGGTACCAAAGTCCAATGCTGACCATAGGTCTCCCCATAGATTGGCTCATAAATGCGTTTGCTAACAAGCCAGCCAAGCGAGCCAATTATGATTATTATCGTGATACTCTTCTAACCCGGTTTTCTGTCATTGAAATGGTGAATCCATTTTATTAATGTTTAACGATACTAGTTAGTTATCGAAATAGTTAATAGTTATCAAAAAGACATTCCAAAACTTTATTCGAACTAAATTTATACTCCGTCCACTCCACTCATTCACAACACCTAAAGGAAACCAATCAACTATCAGACCCTCAATTGTGTACTATTAACTACTAGCTTTTACCCGTCGCTAGGCCGACGATATTGTCATTACTGTAATTATTGTAACCAAAAGTTGCAGAATGCTCTACCGTAATACACTAACATAGATTAAACTTTATAAATAATGTTGCTCACCAAAACCGTGAATAAAAAAGAAAACTGTTTGGAGATTATGAACTCCATTCTTACTAGGACCTCTTACAAAGACTGTATTTTTTTTTCTTATTTAGATGTGAATAAAGTAAATTCGAGAATTTGCATGAAATTTTGCAGCCAATAATATTAAATCTATACAAATTGGAGGCGGCTCATAAGTGTACCTCTCACTATTAACCGATAATATTTTGATTGTTCAAAAATAACAATTGCAGTACATTGATTTGAGACTTTTAATATTATTTCTAAATGTTATTAATAAAACTAATTTAAGTTTACTTTTTAATTTTTATATAAAAGCTAAGAAAACGCACTCAAAAGTTGTACAAAAATACATCGTGAAAGTCCGGTAGAGTTTGTGTGGCAAAATGTATTAAATTACCCCGCGTATCTCGTGACTGATTGGGGAAAACTGAGCAACAAGACCAAGGCCATCGTGCTATCGTAGTCCTAGGCGATTTTAACGCCCACCACGCCGAATGGTTTGGTTCACGTTTAACCGGATCATGCGAGGAGATCTGTTTATGACTTTGCCTTGGCATATGGTCTGAAATAACTGGTTACTTTGCCTAAGCGGATTCAAAATGTGGAGGATCATACACCTTCCCTGTTGCCTTCTGCTGACCTCTCATCCGGACAGATATCAGGTATCCGTCGATACCCCTCTCTGTTCTTCGGACCATTGTCTGATCCGGAGTGTGGTGCCACTCACGCTCCCCTCGCGGTTGCGTTCTGCAGGTTTCCGCCGTGTTTGGCATTACAGGTCGGCGGATTGGGACGGAATGCGGTCTTTCTTTGCACCCTACCCATGGAGGCGGGTTTTCTTCTCGCCGGATGATCCCAGCGCTGTTGCTGACTCTGTCACTGATGTGGTGCTACAAGGAATGGAACTATTTATTCCAGCATCTGTGGTACCTATCGGAGGCAGATCTCAGCCTTGGTTTGGTCGCTCCTGTAAGACTGCCTTACGCAGTAAGCAGGAATGTTATCAGACCTTGGCTGAGGATTCGGCGGTTCGGGATGTAAACACCAGCGTGCTTAAAAATAAGTATAACTTCGCCTCCAGGTCCTTCCAAAGAGTTATTGCTAGGGGAAAGTCACACATAGGCAGAATTGGCGAGAAACTAGTTCGCCTTCCTTCAAGAACCCGTGCATTCTGGTCTCTCGCCAAGGCTGTCCAAGTGAGTTTCTGTAAGCATATTTGCCACCCGAGTTAAATCCGTTGTCTAGTCATGATACAGAAATACATTTGATAAGGAATCACAAAATGCGTCCAAAATACCCGGAAGATTTTTTACTTATGTTAACAAAGAAGAACTTTACAAAATTATTTTTTATGAATTCTTTTTTTGTAGCTATAGGTAAGAAGTTCAAATCGTTAATACTAGTGCCCCGTATAGTGGCGGGTAAGAATACACACTACCCCATATCTTCCGGTGGTTGTCGTAAGAGGCGACTGAGGGAAACTGAGACAGAAGATGGACAGCAGCGACTTACTGATAACAATAAAATAACAATAAAAAACTGAGGTTACCCGCTCGCCAAGCGTGGCAACGATGGCAATATACCCCCCATGAATAAAGTTACGAAGAGACAGCCCCCAGTCCCTGGCGGCCCCGCTATTCCTGGCTACGGTGGCGACCATGGTAACGGCGGAGCAGGGGGTGCTAAGGTCGGTGGAGGTTTGGTTGCCACCTAAGACGACTCGACCTGGCAACATATAACGCACGTACCCTGAGGACTAACGAGAAGATCCTGGAGCTGGAAGAAGAGATGTACAAGTTGCAATGGAATATTTTAGGATTATTCGAGGTCCGAAGAGAGTAAAAGGACACGGTAATCCTTAACTTGGTCTATCACCGGGAGGACGACCATCTGTCCCAAGGAGGTGTCGGATTTATCATCCACAAATCTCTCGTTAAAAACGTTGTTAAGATTGGGAGTGTGTCAATGAGGTTTGCGTACCGGTATGACGCACTAACCTCAATACATCCCGATGAGAAGGTGGAGGAAATATATGAGGGAAGATAGGGGAGCCATGAATTCCTCCAAACCCACTATACGGTGTTAATGGGAGACTTCAACACAAAACTAGGCACAAGAGAGAACGGTGAGCTGAAGGTAAGGAAATTTGGAAAAGGGGCAACGGAACCTAAGAGGCCAACAGCTGGCCGACTTGATGGAGAATGAGGGACTCTTTATGATGAATTCTTTCTTCCAGAAGCGGTCCCACAGGAAGTGAACCTGGTCGAGCCCCGACAGTTCGACAAAAATGAGATTGACTTCATTATGACGACCAGACGACAACTGTTCAGTGATGTCTCAGTGATGGCAAGGTTGAAAACCGGCAGCGATCACCGAATGGTGAGAGGCACACTGAACTTAAACGTTAAGTTGGAGTGGTGTCGTCTAATGACGTAAATGCTCCGTCCCCCTCTGGCTTTAACTCAAAGTCCTGAAAACTTTCAGTTTGAGTTACATAATCGTTTTCATTGCCCAGAATATTTCAATGCAATGGACGATATGAATGACAAGCGCGTGGAAACTGTCCATGCTCTCAAAGCTAAGTTTTACAAGACCGGCCACAGAAGAACACAAAAACTCCCCAATCCCACACTCGTGGCTGTTAGACGGGAAATGAAGCTGCAGTTTTCAACAGCATACAGGCTGAATACTGAACAGACAGCTCTGCAAAAACATGCGGTGAGACTTGCGCAACTTGAGTACAAATTGTATTGAAGAAGCAACGAGCGGAACCAGGGCTCTGTCCGAGATCTGTCTGCCAGAAAGACCCAAATGTCGAAGCTGAAGACAGAGTGTGGCAGCATCGTTTCTGGGACACCTGAGATTTCGAGTGAGATTTAGAGGTTTAATGGGCAGCTGTACACATCATCGTTGGAGCCACACGCAATTGTGAGTAACGATCCAAGAGCAAGTCTTATCCGACACTATTCCGATGATATTCCGGACGTCAGTCTGAGTGAGATTAGAATGGCTCTCCAACATCTTAAAAACGGCAAGTCCCCGGGCGAGGAAGGAATTACAGTGGAGCTTTAATTCCTTCGCAAAAGCGAGAGGAAAACTGGTACTTGAAGTCATTCAGAACCTCTTTAATTCCACCCTTCATAGTGGCACTATACCGGAGGCGTTGAGCAGAAGAGCGCTGATCTAGTTCTTCATAAAAAAAAGCGGCAACACTCTCTTGAAGAACTACAGATTGATTTCCCTTCTGAGTCGCATCTTACGTGCTGTTTCCGAGAGTCATTAGGAATCGTCTCGCAAACAGACTCGACGACTTTTAGCCTCCCGAACACATACATACCCTTCGGCAAATTGTACACAAGACCGAGGAGTAAGACAAAACAAGGATATAGTGTAGGGTCCATGTCATACCTATGCCGGTAGTTCTTGGGAGCACTAAGCTCGAAGTTGTTGACGAGTATATTTACCTGGGACAAGTAGAGAAGGAGAGTATATTTACAAGTTCGTCTAGGTAAGTTCAACTTCGGCCGAGAGGTCAATCGACGGCTTCAACTCGGCTAGGCAGTGTTCGGGAAATTACGACACATCTTCTCGTCAGGTATACCTCAAAACTTGAAAACGAGATTGTACAACCAGTGCGTGTTGCCAGTGATGACCTATGGATCTGAGACGTGGTCCTTCACTACTAGCCGTATGAGAAAGCTCGATTCGTAAGCTGAAGTGGTAGTGGGCCGGCCATATAGCTTGAAGAACCGGCTACCGATAGGGAAAAAAGGTTTTCGAGTGGCAGCCTCGTACCAGTAGGCAAAGTGTAGGGCGATCCCCCTATAGATGGAGTGACGACCTGGTAAGACATGCAAGAAGTCGATGGATGTAGGTGGCTCAAGACCGTGCTTTGTGGCATTTCTTGGGGGAGGCCTGTTTAGCAGTGGACTTGTGAAGGGCTGTAATAGTGATGATGATGATTAAAAAGAACCAAGGAATTAGATACCTTTGGCTTATTGTTTTCTTTTGACTCGTTGATCTAGTGGTTGTAAACGCAATTGCTGATCATGTGGTCCTGGTTGGATTCTTGGGTTTAGCCAAAAACAATTATTGGGTTTTTCTATCAAGAAATTCTCAGTAGCAGCGCAGAGTCAGGAAGTTGGCGGTGTCTTCACTCCCGTGCCTCGGAAAGCACATAAAGCCGTAGGTCCTGCACCTGATCTCTCTCCGGTCGTGTCGGATTACCGTCATATCGGACTATGAGATTGGTGGAATAGGGAGTGCACCTGTGCTTACGCATGCACTTTGGCACTACAATCCTGTCCTGCGCTGATGGTAAGTCTCCGTTGAGACTGGCCTCCGTGACCGAAATTCGGTCTAGAGGACATTATTTTTTTGCTATCTTAGTTATAATGCTAACGAACAGATCACAGAGGTCTTGCTATATAACCTGTGTTCACCAAAATTAATTTTTATTATAAATTTTAAATTTGAATTTGGAAAAATACAATGATCCATTAACATTAAAGGTAAAGAATTTCTTTTTACGCAGGAAATGTGGTGACTAATATTTCCCATCCGTATTTACTTGTACTTCCAATGCAATGGAAATATTTAGTAAACTCTAAAAGGTGGAGTTAATGGGAAATCCAAATAAAATATTCCGTGATCCCAGTGGAAAAGCGAAGACAAAAAAAGAACAATTTCATGACTTCAGACGTATTTAAATGCACAATTAACTCTCTGCGGTATGAGTCATGTTACTTGATTGCACGTTGTACTTGATCTTCCTTATTAACAGTCTTTAACATAGATTTTTTAGTTACAATTATTATATATTTTATTTATCTATGTTAAAAAATTATACGTTAATTTTTTTTAAAGGTACTACTTATTCCATAATTTATTGAAATACCTTTCAGTACGTCCTTTAAAATAAAAGACGTATGGTAATCCTAGTTATAGGCCACCTGCATCGACTTTCTGCATCTTTGACCAGGTTCTCGAGGTTCACTCATCACTCCATCTAAATGGAGTGACGACCTGGTAAGAAACCTACGTACATACATACATGAAATTAAAATAAACAATTAAGCTTTTAAAACTTAAAAGAACTAGAAATGTTAATATAATCAACGGAATCGGTTGACGTTGTAATTATAATTTTTCACGACATCTGCGCGGCGCAGTGACTTAGCAATGAGTTACGGCGTTGAGGGTCGTGGGTTGGAATTGGAAATTTTATGCAATTAATATATTATGTAAACTCTCTCCACGGTCCAAGCAACGGTTTAGTCAAAAGGTTCTTATTTTGCAGCGAAACACCAACTTATGCATATCCTAACACGCAAATGACCGATTAAAAAAATATTTCAACATAATAAAAGTCTTTTCCCTAAGTAATTATTTCATAATCGGTTATCCCCTAATGAGGCTAATTAATTACAGAAACCGACAATCGTCATTTAATTACCCGATAAAGGAAAACCAACACCCATCTATTTATGGTAACGCATTTTCCTCAGTACCGTACGCAGGCCATTGACCGCTGCGCATTTTATATAAATAGATCTTGTTCGCCACTCTGTTTATTTACTTTTTCTCTTTAATTGTCACTAAAGCTTCGGTTACAGAGCGCTAACGGCTGGGAATATAAATAATAAAACCAGCCAAGTCCGAGTCGGTCCGTCGCTCTATTTGGGGTCCGGAAATATTATTTTGACATTTTGAAATTAGATATTTAACTTGGTAAAAGAAAGTTTCTTTGTTTTCTACACAGCATACAAACTGCTTTATGAAAAACTGTTTTCAGTATTTGTTATTAAAATACAATATAACATCTACATAAGTTAAAAGTTCGACAGTGTTCTAAAACTAACAACTTGGACTGCCCCCAATTTATTTGTATTTAAAGATAAAAAAGACTAATAAATATATTTGTACTATACTCAGTAAGCTCCAGACAATGAACACTTCACAGGTTAGAATAGGGAAAATATTTAGGTCCTATTTTCGCTTCTCGATCCTCCCTAAAACTTATTTAATGCTATTTCCACAAAATATTAATTTTTAAATTCAATATTCTATTTTGGGTCAATATGATACATCTAATATCCAAATTTTATAGTTTTGTAACATATTACGCCCACGAACTAGACATACGTGACAAACAGATGGACGGACGGATGGACACACAGACAGACAGACAGCAGAGTGACATTATTAGACATTATATTTATAGGCTCCATTTAAGACTTTGGGTACGAGACCCTAAAAACGGCCACACATTTAGCGAAGAAAATCCTTCTCACCTGCATACTTTATGCTATTTATATTAAAATATATATAAATAGCCCATATATTATACCTTTATTGTATTATGAATTGATTTACATATCAAATTAGATACTAGATAGAAACACAGATTTTTAATTTCAAATCTAATCGTATCATCTGATTTATTTAAAATGAAGGCAATTTACACAGCTGACAATCAATGATAAAGCAAAAAGAAGTACCTAATCAAGTAATTAAAGTACATCCGTGTCATGCGTTTCGTACAAATAAAAATTCATGAACACATCTGTAAAATCCCACGACGCCTTCTCGACGCTTTCAAGAAACTGTTACGCTATCAATGTTGCAAGAAACAATCTAAAACGTCATTGAGAATTTAACCGTGAAAGATGAAGTCACTATCATTACGTATTTTCTATCTGACCCAACAAGATGGTTACAATCTTATTTTCCGTAATTCAATTGACGTTAGATTCTAAAAGCTTAAACCGCAGAAAAGCGTGCAACGCAAAAGTTTACGTTCGTATTCTGATACACCTTTGCATAAACATGAGTGGGTGGAAGTTGTTATGTAATATGGCATTATCGGACTATTTTATAATACTTTCCGTTTACTGAGTTGTGACCTTGTCGCGGCGTGGTGTGTCTGTGGCGCGTCATACTGCGTCATACTGACGTGTCGTCGCACACGCGCACGTCACTTCACAGAATCAAGCATGGACGTATAGTGTTGCCGCAATGTAGTGTATTTTAACTGATCGTTTTATTTTTTAAATTGACAAAAGTTTAATATTGATAAAAAAGTTTTAGTTATTTATTGAATTACAATATCTGGCTTTGCAGTGTAATTGGATAGACTCATGATCATCATCATTACCGCCCTTTACAATTCAGCTGCTGAACATAGGCCTCCTAAACGGAATGCCACGAAATACGCTTCTGAAATACCTCCATCGATCGACTCTGCATGTCTTAACAGGTTGTCGCTCCATATAGTGGAGAGCCGCCCTATACTCCGCTTATTGGTACTAGACTGTCACTCGAGAACCTTTATTCGCCATCGGTGGTCGGTTCGTCGAGATTTATGTTTTTACTAAGATGAGACGTCGGTCGAGGCCCGACTGTAACCAAAGTTAAACCACCAAAATAAAAGTAAATACAACTCTGCAGGCTGTGGAGACCACAGTACAGCTTTGAGGATCTTAATACATTTGCAGCATCTAAAGTCCAATAGGTCAACGAATATCAAATCCTATGTACTCTAGTTTCATATCAAACACAAGGAGACACTCCTCTCTCATGACTTCTGACATTCTGAGGTAGTGCATGGCCGATACAGGGACGCACCAAAGAATAAAGTTCCCAAACACAGTACAAAAACGTAACACAAATTTATAGTTTTGTTTTTATATATTTTTGATTATAATATACCTTATTTTGCTACGAGCCAATGTTATAAATTTTTCATTCCTTGATGGCTGAGAAAAAGATATTGTATTTGTGGCCGGCCCTTTGCTGCTACAGCTATCTGTTCCTTTGAGTTATGAAAGAGAATTGATAAAATTAATTCGAATATAGATATTGCTAATAAAAAAAAATGTAAGCTTTTTTAACAGCCTATCAAATCCACTGCTCAACATAGGCCACGCTTGGCAGGTGGGTTGGTAACCACAGTTTTTTATAAATATTTTAAATTGTTATTTCGAAGATGCTGTCCACCTTCTGTTTCAGGGTTTCATTACAATGTTTACAAGTAACTTAATAAAAGGAAAACGCAACGAACATGTTAACACTATGAATACAGCGTTATGACGTCACACCGTGCATGAAGGTGGTCGTGATAATGAGAATTTAAAAGCTTTATCTCGATTGCGCGGTAACGGTTCTCAATCAGTACCGAGAATCTCTCCTGGGCTACCCAATAGTTTGCGGATTTACTAGTAAAACCAGGACGTGCTCCATAAGTGCAAAATAAATTCCTTAGAAAAATGAAGTTCTTATAGATGTAAATTTATACATTTTTACATGTAAATAAAATTAAACACAATAAAATAAAATTGTGTCTGTTTTTTTTTAACTTGAAATAGCTGGTTTCTATTAAGCTCAGGGGGTTATTTGCGTGCTGTTAAAATATTTAAAAATAAATGAAATTGTTTATTGTTTGTCTATACGGGCTAATGTTCGAAATATCTAAAAAAATTTTGATGAAACTTTACGAACATACGAAGAGAAATGTCAGTAGCGTTTTTTTCAAATACGCTACTGGCTCCTGTGTTTCGTATGGTGAGTGTAGAGAACCGGAGACCCTTTTTACTGGAAACGAGGCATCCCATCTTTGTCCTCACGGGTGACAACCCAGCTGCATTTTAATTACCAAACGACGATAGATGTCTTTAGGCCAAAGCAACCACTTACCATCAGGTGGACTGTGTGCTCGTTTGTAATATAAAAAAGAAAATAATAATAAAAAATGGTCGTTGATTATCTTAAATAACGCCAAATTAATACCTAGATCCTATCTAAGCAAAGCCGGGGCGGGTCGCTAGAAGATAATATTATTGAGGTAATATTATAAATGAAAAAATGTTTATTTACAGCTAAGGTGGTACAGATTATAATATACAATATAAGATAATAAAATGGAAGTACAGTAGTCTTAATTTTCTAGTATACAATTATAAACTATGATCTTATCACACCAACTAAGCTGGAGTGTATAAACAAGGGTGTATAGTTCTGTGGTCCTCACACTAGGCATGCCTGTGTCGTGAGGGCCTGATACGATTTTCTTATGGTTTTCATTAATTGACACTGGGTCGACGTACGGTTATTACATTATGTAGGCTTTTTGTTTTTAAAATAAAATAAAATATAAAATAAAATAAATATTTATATTAAGTTAATATGTGTAAAATTGAAATAATTAGAGCTAATAAGAAAATTAACTTAAGTTTTCCTTCACTGACCTAATAACGAGAATCATATATTTAACTGGTTGTCCAGATTCCACAAACCAGTGTTTCTCAAAGATTTGATCTTAGTCTAACTCGCATCAAAAATCTTAATTGATATCATAAATATTTCGAGGTAGAGTAAACTGATAAACTACATATAGGTCATTGCTATTGTCTTAATATTGTGTCTAAAAACCGGACAGTGATAGTGTTTAAAACAACGTTTACTTTTAGATTTAGAGTATCCTCGAACTAGACCATATGTGTAGCATACTATTATTGCCTTTCACGTAAAATAACTTAAACAGCTTCAATATGATGACCGTAATATTTTATTTTAAAAAAAAAGACTAATCTAGTTGCACTTTTATTCATCAGTCGCTAAGTCATGTACGTGGTAGAGCCCTGCTGTAACAATATTATAGTTGTAGCATGAATGGGTCGCCTCAACGGGGGAAGGACCACGCTCTCACAAAATACCAAGAAGCCATTGCATCTTAGTCCTCAGGGGTGACGACGCATTTGCATTTTGATTCTTAATCGAGGATAGATATAGATGTCTATAGGCTTTAAATTTTAAATTTGTTAATTCTATAAAAAAAAGTATTATGCTTTGATATGAGTAAGCTTATTTTTTTTTAATTTCCATTAATTTCACAGTACGCGACCAACTTGGCTTCGACGTCTACGCCAATAAAATTTATAATTTATATAATATAATTTTAAATTAATTAGGTATTGCAGCGGTGAAAAAAATCGTCGTGAGGAAACTTGCATCTAAATTAAAAAAAAATATTTCGTAGGCATGTATCACCCACACGTATAGGGACAGCGTAGCGAACATTTCCATTTCAATAAAAAAACACTCAGAAATCAACTGAGTTCTGTGTCTATTTGTGAGACATATATTACAGGATGTAACGTAACTTTTACTTATAAGCAATAGTAGGTATATTAAGTTTAAACAAAAATTAAAATATCTTTTTTCTCGTCTTTATTTTAAAATAATAAAAATAAAATTATTATATAACAAAAGTGTTCGTGTCTCGTATTATAGAAACTAAAGGCTAATTTGTTATTTGTAATGCATGAAGTATTTAGGTACACTGCCATCTATTGTCACAGAATGCCAAGTTATTATTAATATTAAAGTTTGGCTATTCATTACTAATAGCGGCATCTAGTAAGCAATAGCTAGCTTTGAAGTCCAAGTAAATTTAGGTATTTAAGTAATAAGGAATAAAATTATATTTTAAATGAAATATAGTAAAATTTAAATATTAAAGAAAAAATATATTATTTTCAGAATATAATTTCGGCTTCAACGCGTAAATCAATAACTTTTGCCTTTAATTTTTCATGCAAGCTTTGAATAGCGCCATCTTTTGTGGAATAGTATCGATAATGCTGACAACAATTTCGCTAAACTTTCGTTTCCCAGATGTCCTGGACAGTCTGGTGGCTTAGAGTGCAAGTAAGATTCATGGTGTTCTTCGCTCTATCAGTCGGCGTAAATTTCAAAATACGCGAGCAGTCCGGTTTTGATGCTGACTTACCGCATGATTGGTGATGAAGTGAAGTGAAAACATCGTGATAAAATGTGCGTGTAAGAGAATAAAATATTTCAAAGTAATATAGTAGTAGTAGTAGTGAACTACAACAACACGCACTAGTGCAGCGGGGCGGATAAACTCCACTTCTTACCTCTCTCAGAAATGTAAGGTACCTAGCCATGGGATGCATAATAGACAACTTATAAGTAAAAGTAAAGTTACAGCCTATATACGTCCCACTGTCGGGCTCAGGCCTTCTCTAATTTCTGAGACAACTTTAATATTGTGAGGCAACTTATATTATGTTATTGTTGAAGTGGATTTAAAAATAATGTTAAAAAACTTAAGTTTATTAATAAAATAATTACACAGACTGTCAATAGGTGGTTGTCGTAAGAGGCGACAGAGGCAAACAAATCAGGAGGTGGCCAGCAATGTGTAAAAATATCTACTATCCCATATTGTTCCGTGCGTGCCGTAAAAAGCGATAAAAGGTTTTCCTTTCCAACACATCTGAAAATGGGCAGCAATTTCTTCCTAATAACAATTATAACATTAAAAATTGCAGTTGTCAACCCACCTGATCATCGTGGCAACTATTGCAACTATCCCCGTTATGAGGGGATCTATGAGGAGGCTATGTTCAGTAGTGGACTTTGTATTGGATGGATTTTGCAGATGGACTTTGCTTTATAAGTATTTGATTTATAAGTAAATATAACAAACCATAATTATTTTTTTTTAAATAAATAAAATCGTTGTAAAAATGCTAAACGATATTTTAGAGATCGGAAGTTAATACGTGCGAGAGTGTAAAATTAACATATCTAGTGACCATACAGTGGAAGCGTACTCTAGTACAGAACGGACCAAATTATAAAATAATCGAAGTGATGCGAGAGGTTTGGAGAAATCTTTCGTTACACGAATTATAAACCCTAAGGTTCTGAAACTTTTTTGCGTCTTCATAATGTGGACGGAACTAAAATTTTGAGTCGAAATATACTCCCAAATCCTTAACAATCTCCTTGCGTGTCAGAGGCTGGCTATTGATATTGTACTTGAATTCCAGGTAATTGTGTTTAGTAGTGAAGGTGATAACTAAGCATTTACTGATATTTAATGACATAAAATTAGCGGAACACTAATCTTGAACTGTATCTATGTCTTTTTGCAATGCAATGCAGTCATTCACGTCACTTATCACGCGATATATCTTCATATCATCAACATAAAGTAGGCAGTGACTGTGGTTATCAAGGCTTTTTTTTAATTAAAGGAGTTCTACAAAATTAGCAATATTTTTAATATATAGCGATATTATAAAACCCAGCTTAACAACAAAATACGCAGGACCATAAAAATTTGAAACAAAGGTAATAACACTTAGCTGGAAAAGATTGATTAGGTGTTAGATTAAGAAAAAACTATGATATAAAATATTATATAAAAGATCACAGGTTGTAGAGATAATTTTTAACAGTTTTTAGCAGATTACTAAACATAGGTCTCTCTCAAAAAGAAGTTTTGACAAAGACTCTGTTTTCATCCACGGTATTAATTAAATTCATAACTTGTTTATAATATACAATAAAACTTTTTCTTTTTTAGAAGACCATGATCCGGGCGGCAGATATTAGCAAGCGATATTTAAAAAAAAATCTAGCTTTCTAATCTACTCTTCTATTCTTCTTCTTATCTTCTATCTATTCTTCTATCTTAATCTACTTTTCCTTAACCTTAACTTTCAAATAATAATGTATTTTTCTTTCAAATAATAGATTAAGAATCAGAATATTATTAAGAATAATTTAAAATTGAAAATTTTGTACAACCGATTTCAATATAAATTATTAAGAATAACTCAAAACCTATTGGTCAGACCTTGATCAAATTTATATGGGACCACATGAGAAGCACCAGCTTTCAAATAAAAAAAAACATCGAAATCGGTTCACCTAGAAAAAATAAGGTAACACGTAAAAAGAAGAAAAAAACATAGAGTCGAATTGAGTACGTCTCCTTTTTGAAGTCGTTAGAGAATATGAAAAATAACTCTGACTATTTTGATAAAAATATAACGAAAATGTAGCGTTGAAAGTTCCGCCAAACTTGCCAAAGGTAGGGTAAAATGATAAAAATAGCTTATACTGTTTTATTCTATTTCTTACTTGCCAATTTTATATAATTTTTGAGATGCTTGCGAAAATGAGGGTGTTGAGAGGTGACATTTTTGGCTTTAGCGTCGCCAGGTGGCAGCAACCTAATTCTACGCCACTGAGCGGCCGTTTAATACGTACCAGCACCATTTAATTTAATGATTTACAGACCACGGCCTCTGTAATATGGCACTAGACAGATAAAAGCAATAAAATAAATATTGTGTTATTCACGCTCATTTAGAAAAAACTCAAGAAATGATAGAAGGTATGTGTCCTACACCATAAGCCGTAATAGACCCTTATTTAACATTTCCTCCATATTAAGATTTTTTCATTCGTTTTTGATCCATATAAAATACAGCCTTTATGAGTCCCACTTCTGGGCACAGCTCTCTCATTTCTGAAAAGATTTTAGGTGCAGGAAACAGTTGTGCGCCACACAAATATTAGCGACCGTCAAATTAATGTTCTTCTTTCTTTCCTTCTCTCTTCGCCGAACAATAAATTAATAGGTAAAGTTGCGATATCAAAGGCGTGAAAATAGCAGCATAATGTGTTGTATATAGTGAATGTAGAGAACTGGAATCTATACCCTGAGAGAGATTATATAATTTAAACCTGCAGTAAATTTTATTACTTTTATCACGCGTCTAATGTTCTCTTTTATTCGAAATCTTTATTAATACGATTACATCTCAAATATCTTCTCCCTGCCACTTTTATTCTTTTATAGGATGAGGGTGACAAAGAAGCACACAATCCACCTAATGATAAATGGATGATCAGGCTGAGAAAAATGTATGTCTGTTTTGATTCTTAATTGAGGATAAATGTAGGTGCCGTTTTATGAGTGGTAGACCCATGTTGCAGCTATTTTATGGTTGTAACACGAAAGGGCCGGCTCGACCGAGGTAGGGACCACAGGCTCACAAAATACCAGCGTAAAATAGCAACTTAATGCTCCTGTAATGTAATTTGATGTGAGTGTAGAGAAACGGAGACCACACTTAAATGGTACTCAGGGGTAACAACGCATCTGCATTTTGATTCTTAATCTAGGATACAGCATTCACTTACCAACAGGGGGATTATGTGCTCTTTTGTCACATTTATTCTGTAAAAATAGGTCTATCAATTGACCATCATGTGAACTGTGCTCGCTTGTCACCCTCACTTTTATAAAAATTGTCAAAGATAACCTTGCCAGCTTACAGAACGTAAAAAAAACATACTCGTCTTTTTAACGCTGCTATGAAACCATATTAGCATGTTTCAACACACTGCCGGTCAGTTGTTAGCGTATTGATTATTTGCTCGACAAGGCACTGGAAGGTAGAGTGAAGTGAATGGAAATGATTATACGGATTTATTATCGAATGTACTATGATGGATTCTAAACACAAAACAGTTGGATATTAGAATATAGGTTAGTGGGACATGATATAGTTAACATTAATTATCACAAGGTAGGGAAAAATCATAACCTTTTTGTTTGTTTAAAAAAAATCATTAATATTCCACATTAACAAACATCCAGACCGAAATTCGATATCGCGGCCTCCTGAGATATCGAGCTTTTCGTACTTATAACATTATATATATATATATTGCACTATACTGTTGCTTATTGCACTTGTGTATATATATATAAATTATTAAGAATAACTCAAAAACTATTGGTCAGACCTTGATCAAATTTATATGGGACCACATGAGAAGCACCAGCTTTCAAATAAAAAAAACATCGAAATTGGTTCACCCAGAAAAAATAAGGTAACACATAAAAATAAGATAAAAACATAGAGTCGAATTGAGTACGTCTCCTTTTTGAAGTCGGTAGAGAATATGAAAAATAACTCTGACTTACTATTTTGATAAAAATATAACGAAAATGTAGCGTTGAAAGTTCCGCCAAACTTGCCAAAGGTAGGGTAGGGTCATAATTATTTATATATATACACAAGTGCAATACGCAACAGTAAAATAATTCTATAAAAGAAAATGAGCGTATCACACAGTTATCAGACGGTACGGATTTTGCGGATTGGGGGCTAAGCGACAAAAAGTACAAGATTTTTCCGTCCCTACCCCTTCAGATAAGGAAGTGAGATGGAATAATATCCATCTCCCTCGCACTTTTTCTTATCTTGCCACGAAAGAAATATTATTTTATTTTAAATGACGTTTCATTTTAATAAACGCTAGTAATTCATTTTATATTTGTAATCAATAATATTATAATACATTTATCAATAACTAGCTGTGCCCCGCGGTTTCACCCGCGTATATCACGCGACTACGCCTTGCGACATGCGAACTTCGAGAGAGACATCACGACGGACGGTTGCTGAATTAACAAAGATTTAAAAAGTGAAATATGTTACTAAAATTACATGGTTAACGTAATTGGTGGTTATGCATGGTACAGGCACTGATACGAATAATGTGGCCTAGTTTGTACCGGCGTTACTATTTCATATTTTAACATGAAAAAGTAGTTATTGTGACATAACTTTAATAGTGTAGTGGCGGGTAAGAATACTCACTACCCCATATCTTCCCGTGGGTGTCGTAAAAGGCAACAGAGGGAAACTGAGGCAGAGGATGGGCAGCAGCATCTTTCTGATAACAGCAAAACCACAATAAAAAAACAGCGGTTGCCAACCCGCTCGCCAAGCGTGGCAACTATGGCAATATACGCCCCATGAAAGTAACGAAGAGACGGCCCCCAGTCCCCGGCGGCCCCACTATTCCTGGCTACGGTGGCGACCATGGTAACGGCGGAGCAGGGGGTGCTAAGAATCTCCGGTGGAGGTTCGGTTGCCACCTACGACGACTCGACCTGGCAACTTATAACGCACGCACCATGAGGACTGACGAGAAGATCCTGGAGCTGGAAGAAGAGATAGACAAGTTGCGCTGGAACGTCATAGGATTATCCGAAGTCCGAAGAGAAGGGGAGGACACGGTTATCCTCGAATCCGGTAATTTGTTCTATCTCCGGGAGGGCAACGATCTGTTCAAGGAGGTGTCGGATTTATCGTCCACAAGTCTATCGTTAACAACGTTGTAAAGATTGGGAGTGTGTCGACGAGGGTTGCGTACCTTATACTCAGAATCACCAAACAGTATTCGCTGAAGGTCATACAGGTTTACGCACCAACCTCGGCACACCCCGATGAGGAGGTGGAGGAAATGTATGAGGATATCTCTAGAGCCATTCATTCCTCCAAAACTCACTATACGGTGTTAATGGGAGACTTCAACGCAAAACTAGGCACCAGAGAGAACGGTGAGCTGAAAGTAGGGAATTTCGGAATAGGGCAACGGAACCCAAGGGGCCAGCAGCTGGCCGACTTCATGGAAAAAAAAGGACTCTTTAAGATGAACTTTTTCTTCCAGAAGCGGCCCCATAGGAAGTAGACCTGGTCGAGCCCCGACGGTTCCACAAAAAATGAGATTGACTTCTTTATGACGACTTGACGATAACTGTTCAGTGATGTCTCAGTGATCGCGAGGGTGAAAACCGGCAGCGATCACCGAATGGTGAGAGGCACACTGAACCTAAACGTTAAGTTGGAGAGGTCACGTCTAATTAAATTAAAGCTCCGTCCCCCCGTGCTCTAATCCAAAGTCCCGAAACCTTTCAGCTCGAGCTACAAAACCGTTTTCAGTGCCTAGAAGATTGCAATGCAGTGGACGATATGAATGACAAGCTCGTGGAAACTGTCCATGCGGTCGGAGCTAAGTTTTGCAAGACCCGCCGCAGAAGAAAACAAAAACTCTCCGATCACACTCTTAATCTCATAGCTGTTAGACTGGATTTGAAGCTGCAGTCTTCAGTAGATTTGACAGCATACATGCAACTGAACAGTCAGATCTCCAAATGCATGCGGCAGGACTTATGCAACTTTAATACTGCTCGTATTAAAGAAGCAATCGAGGGAAACCAGGGCTCCATAGTCCTTGCTAGAGATCTGTCTGCCAGAAAGAGCCAACTGTCGAAGCTGAAGACCGAGTGTGGCAGCGTCATTTCCGGGACCCCTGAGATTTTGAGTGAGAATGAGAGGTTCTATGGGCAGCTGTACACATCATCGTTGGAGCCACACGCTAGTGTGAGTTACGATCCAAGAGCGCGTCTTATCCGACACTATTCCGATGATATCCCGGACTTCAGTTTGAGCGAGATTAGAATGGCTCTCCAGCACCTTAAAAACGGCAAGGCCCCAGGCGAAGATAGAATTACAGCGGAGCTTCTGAAAGCGGGTGGAAAACCGATACTTGAAGTCCTTCAGAAGCTCTTTAATTCCGTCCTCCATGGTGGCACTACACCGGAGGCGTGGAGCAGAAGTGCGGTGGTTTTATTCTTCAAGAAAGGTGACAACGCTCTCTTGAAGAACTACAGACCGATTTCCCTTCTGAGTCGCGTCTACGTGCTGTTTTCGAGAGTCATTATGAATCGTCTCGCGCGCAGACTTGACGACTTCTAGCCTCCCGAACAAGCCAGTCTCCGAAAAGGCTTTAGCACCATAGACAACATACATACCCTTTGGCAAATTGTACAGAAGTCCGAGGAGTACAATTTGCCACTATGTCTGGCGTATGTAGACTATGAGAAAGCCTTTGATTCCGTCGAAATTTGGGCGGCGCTGCAGTCCCTTCAGCGATGCCAGGTTGACTGTCGGTATATCGAAGTGTTGAAGTGCTTGTACAGTAGGGCTACGATGGCTATCCGAGTACAGAACCAGAGTACGAAACCTATCCAATTGCAGAGAGGTGTAAGACAGGGTGATGTGATATCCCCGAAACTCTTCACCGCTGCATTGGAAGACTTTTTCAAACTTCTGGACTGGAAAGGATACCGTATTAACATCAATGGCGAATACATCACTGACATTCTATTTGCCGACGATATAGTCCTTATGGCAGACTAACTTCAGGGGGTTCTCATGCTGGTCTACCTTTCCGGTAATCCTGGTATGGAATACGGGTACGCGACCCCGGCTCCCCGAGCTACTGTTATTCTCATACCTTTCCTGCCGAGATAACAGTATCCTTACACCTATGCTCCTACCCACAAACTTCTTTTTCCTTTTCCCAAAATGGTAGCTTCCTCTACCAGCAATAGCATACCCAAAGAGGGTTGTTGTCAGGCAGGCGGCCGACTGTAAAACTTTTGCCAAATCCCATGCAGTAAATGAATAGTACGAGTTGTGGGACATATGACAGGGCTAGGGCGTACCCCGCAGGCGACGCGCAGGGGCAGCACCCGGCTCCTGTGGGAAGTGGGCAAGGGTTATCGCACCTTACGGAGCGGGTGCGACGTAAGAGGCGAGCCCGGAGAGAGAAGAATGTCAGAGTGAGGTTTGCAAGCTGGAATATAGGTACGATGACTGGAAGAGGAAGAGAGTTAGCAGATGTTTTGAAACGACGAAGAGTGAATGTTGCCTGTTTGCAGGAAACAAAATGGAAGGGCAATAAAGCAAGAGAGATTGGGGAGGGATACAAGTTTTATTATTGTGGAAGTGATGGGAAGCGAAATGGAGTAGGAGTTGTGTTAGATAGTGGAATGAAAGAACGAGTGACAGATGTGCAAAGAGTAAATGACAGAATGATAGTTGTTAAATTAATGATTGAAAACAAAGTAGTGAATGTTGTAAGTGTGTATGCTCCGCAAACAGGCTGTGAAGAGAGTGTGAAAGAGAAGTTTTGGGAGGAATTTGATTGTATGATGATGGGAATACCTGAGCGTGAGGATGTTTATATGGGAGGAGATTTTAATGGACATGTAGGGAGAGTGAATGACGGGTATGAAAGAGTACACGGTGGATGGGGGTACGGAGTGCGGAACCGTGAGGGGGAAGTTCTTCTGCAAGCAGCATGTGCTTTCGACCTGGCTGTAGTAAACACGTGGTTCCAAAAACGAGATCAGCATCTTGTTACTTATAAAAGTGGCCACCACGCGACACAGATCGACTATCTTCTGATAAGACGGAACCAAATCAAGAGTGTAAAAAACTGCAAAGTGCTTCCAGGTGAAGACTTAGTATCCCAGCACCGAATTCTGCTGGCTGACATCTGCTTAACTGTTCGCCTCAACAAACATAAGGATCGTCCCCCACCCAAAATAAAGTGGCATTTGTTGCATAAGGAGGGGTATGCAAGTGAATTTAGAGAGCTAGTTGTAAACAAGATGATAGAGATGGGTGATATGGAAGGAATGAGTGTGAATGAGTGCTGGAAGGAAATGGCTGATTGTACCCGAAGTGTGGCAAGGAAGGTGTTAGGAGAAACAAAAGGGAAGCATATGATAGATAAGGATGGGTGGTGGTGGAGTGAAAGTATTAGAGAAGTTTTGAGAGAAAAGAAAAATGCCTTTAAAGAATGGCAGAGCGTAGAAGACCAGAATGAATCCATAAAAGAAAGTAAGAGAGGGGCGTATAAAGAATGTAAAAAGAGAGCGAAGAAGGAAGTTGCTATTTGTAGGGCAGAGGCGCACGATAAATTATATCGGTCCCTTGAAAGCCCTGAAGGTCAAAAACGACTTTTTCAAATTGCAAGAGCGAGAGAAAGGAATGGAAGAGATGTTTCACATGTAAAATGTATAAAAGATGATTCTGGAAGGATTTTGACTGACGATGAAAGTATAAAGAAGCGATGGAAGGAGTATTTTGAGAAATTGATGAATGAGGAGAATGAATGGAATGGTATGCTTGAAAACCCACTAGTGAATATGGGCTTAGTGAGAGAAATTAGTGTGGAAGAAGTAAAAATGGCTGTTAGGAATATGAAGAATGGGAAGGCGGTCGGCCCAGATGGAATACCAGTAGAAGTGTGGAAGTTGCTGAGGGCGGATGGATGGAAGTGGTTGAGTTTATTTTTCGGTAAATTGTTGCAGGAAGAACAAATACCTGAGGAATGGTGCAGTAGTATACTGGTTCCCATTTTTAAAAACAAAGGAGACGTTCAAAACTGCAGCAGTTACCGGGGAATAAAGCTCATGTCACATACGATGAAAGTCTGGGAAAGAATAATAGAGAGAAGAATGAGAGAAGAGTGTGAGATAACACAAAACCAGTTCGGATTCATGCCCGGTCGAGGTACGACAGATGCCATTTTCGCATTACGCCAATTGTGCGAAAAGTACAAGCGCGTGCATAAAGATCTGCACATGGTTTTTGTCGACCTTGAAAAGGCGTACGATCGGGTTCCCCGTGAGGTCTTGTGGTGGGCGTTAAAGATGAAAGGTATGCCTGGGAAGTATGTGAGGTTGGTCCGTGCTATGTACAGAGCATCCCGTACATGTGTACGATCTGCCGCGGGAACTACGGGCAGTATCGATGTGGCGGTAGGGCTGCACCAAGGGTCGGCACTGAGCCCTTACCTCTTCCTACTGATTATGGACGCTTTGACGTCGGACCTGCAGGATGAGGCACCCTGGTGCATGCTCTTTGCCGATGACATCGTGCTTGTCGGGGAAGAAGGCATCGAGGTACAGAGCAGACTGACGGGGTGGCAACGGAGGCTGGAAAGTGTTGGCCTGAAGATCAGCAGATCCAAAACCGAATATCTGTGCTGTGATTTCGGCGGTCTTTCCAGTCCTGTACCCATGTCGTTGGATGGCGCTATACTGCCTATCTGCTCAGATGTCAAGTACCTCGGTTCCCTCATTCAAGGCGACGGCGGAATAGATAGAGCTGTGCAGCATAGGATTAACGCAGGGTGGATGAAATGGCGACAGGTCACAGCCACAACGTGCGATCCCCGAATGCCAATAAGGCTGAAGGGGAAAATTTACAAATCGATCATCCGACCTGTCGTCATGTATGGAAGTGAATGCTGGGCCGTCAAGAAGAAGGATGAAAATAGACTGCATGCGAATGAAATGAGAATGTTACGATGGATGTGTGGTGTGACAAGGATGGATAAGATAAGGAATGAGTATATAAGAGGAAGCCTGAAAGTTGCGCCAGTGGTAGAAAAGGTGAGAGGAAGCAGATTGGCATGGTTTGGGCATGTGATGCGGAGGAATGAAAGTCATGTCACAAAACGAGTGTTGAATATGAATGTGGAGGGACACACGGGCAGAGGAAGGCCGAATAAAAGATGAATCGATTGTGTGAAGAGTGATATGAGAATGAAAGGAGTAAGTATGGAAATGACGGCTGATAGAGAGGAATGGAACAAAAAGATTTACTGCGCCGACCCCAGATAATGGGAAATGGTTTAGAGAATGATGATGATAGTCCTTATGGCAGAATCGCTGGAGGACCTAAGCACTATGCTCAATGACCTCAATAGTGTCTCCCAACGGATAGGTCTTAAGATGAACATGGACAAAACAAAGATCATGTTTAATGTCCATGTCACACCTATGCCGGTAGTTGTTGGGAGCACTAAGCTCGAAGTTGTTGACGAGTATGTTTACCTGGGACAAATAGTCCGACTAGGTAAGTCCAACTTCGACCGAGAGGTCAATCGACGGATTCAACTCGGTTGGGCAGCGTTCGGGAAATTACGGCACATCTTCTCGTCAGGTATACCTCAAAACTTGAAAACAAGAATGTACAACCAGTGCGTGTTGCCAGTGATGACCTATGGTACTGAGACGTGGTCCTTCACTGCTGGCCATATGAGGAAGCTCAAGGTCGCTCAGCGAGCTATGGAGAGGGCTATGCTCGGAGTTTCTCTGCGTGATAAACTTAGAAATGAGGATATCCGCAGTAGAACCAGAGTGACCGACATAGCTCAACGGATTAGTAAGCTGAAGTTTTTCATTTTTGTTCTACATTCGTTTATCGGAATTATTATTTAAGCGGTATTTAAGTGGATTTTGACAGTGCGTGTTTCCAGTTATGACTTTATGGGACAAAGGGTGACAAACGAGCACACAGTACACCTGACGGTAAGTGGTTGATGTGGCCCATAGACGTCTACATCTATCCTGGATGACAAATTATAATGCAGAAGCATTGTCGCCCGTGAAGAGTAAGATGGAATGACCCGTTTCCAGTAAAAAGGGTCTCCGGTTCTCTATACTCACCATATAAAACATAGCAGCTTCAAGCTGCTATTTTACGCTGGTATTCTGTGAGAACGTGATCTTTCCCCGGTCGAGCCGACCCATTCGTGCTACAACTATACCAGTAATATAGCTGCAGTAAGGCTCTACCATGTAAAAATCTTATTTGTGGCCCTTCTCTTCTGGCAGTATTAAGACGCTCAAGGTCACACAGTGAGCTATGGAGAGGGCTATGCTCGGGGTTTCTTTTCATGATAAACTATGAAATGAGGATATCCGCAGTATAACTAGAGTGACCGACATAGCCCAACGGATTAGCAAGCTGAAGTGGCAGTGGGCCGGCCATATAGCTCGAATAACCGACAACCGATGGGGAAAAAAGGTTCTCGAGTGACGGACTCGTACCGGCGGACGAAGTGTAGGGCTTCCGCCCACTAGATGGAGTGACGACCTGGTAAGATATGCAGGAAGTCGATGGATGCAGGTGGCTCAGGACCGTGCTTTTTGGCATTCCTTGGGGGAGGCCTATGTTCAGCAGTGGACTTGTGATGGGCTGTAATGATGATGATGATGAACTGTAATAGTTAAACATATGGTATCACAGGTTTTTTTGTAGATATTGATATCCTCTATGAAACTCAAGTACATTACTTTATTATTCGAATGAGTCGATTACAGGTTTCTCAACTCATCCTTGACTAACAACTGTATAGAACGATATCATCGGTTTTTTGCATCGATACCGTAATCGATGCAGTAATTACGCTAGATCAACAAAAAGTTCATTCCTGATGGATCAATACCAACATAAACGTTTACAAAGGGGCGAGCGGATGGCGCAGATATATCGACTCATTTGTGCGAGTGCCTATCATAGCTCCAGCTCGTTTAAGAAGCATTCAACTATCATAAAGGTGGGCAATTAAGCTTTCTTATAAATAATATAATATACTGTTGGTACAAAATTTTACCTCCTCAAAGCACAACTACATAACGTTATTGAACAAAGTTAGTCTAAAAATGGTTATTATAATATTATAATGATTATAACCCCAGGGAACGAGGTGATCGCTACCAAGCTATTTCTAATATGTTTTGTGTTGTTAATAGTTGACATATATGATTGTAGGATAATTTGTTCCCGTCTGTCTGTCTGTCAAGACCCTGTTTCTCAGGAACGCGTAGAGGTATAGGAGAAAGGAGTGCTCCGATTTGTACCCCGGGTAGCAGAGATACGAAGTATCGGCCGGAGAGGACACCTGCGTCTCGGTCAGAAAGAGCAAGGCCGGCTTCGCCGTCTCGAGAAGGTAGTGGAGGGCGTTTAGGTTCGAGTGAAGTCCCCTGATGTTGCAGAAATTCACGGATAGCGTGGCAGGGGTCGCCTTGGTATTGTTGCTCAGTTTTCCCCAAGCAGTTATGTTTTTGAGCGGAATTTTGACCCCCCCCCCCCAGAATACGCGGGGCAGCCAGAGCACCCACGCTCAGGAGTGGAATAATATGGTCGTGGATGATCAGCGAGGGATTCTCCAGGGGTCCCGAAATTAATATCAAACACTCAAGTCTACTGTCCCTTGGAGCTGTGAAAAAATCAAACTTCTACGCCAACGCAATCAAAAGATACAGCCGTTTATGCCGCAAATTTTTGACATTCGTAAGGGAATCAAAACCTACAGGGTACTTCCCGTGACCTCAGAATCTTAAAATTTGGTACGAACAAACATATTATAGCATAGAGAGAGGAAAATTGCGAAAAGCATAATTTTTAGTTACATCATATAATAAAAATATTTTTAATAATTTTAAACTTATATACCTACGGATTTGTTCGGAACCATCGATGCGCGAGTCCGACTCGCACTTGGCCGGTTTTTAAGCCCCGCTGGGATTTTGCTGCTTAATAATTTTCCACTGGTTTTTCCTAACCAGTGGTAAATTATATTCAATAAAAATGTTTCTGTTTCTATGAGTCACGTTTAGATTTTAGAATGAGAATGTAGCTGCAGTATTCTACCGACTTCAAAAAGGAGACGGTACTCAATTCGACTGTATGTTTTTTCTTTCTTTTTTTTATATGTTTTCCTCATAACTTTTTTCTGGGTGAACCGATTTCGATGATTCTTTTTTATTTAAAAGCTGGTGCTTCGCATGTAGTCCCATATAAATTTGATCAAGGTTTGACCAATAGTTTTTGAGTTATTCTTAATAATTTATATTGAAGTCAGCTGTACACAATTTTTAATTATAAATCATAGCGTCAGATATTTGTACTTGTGAAAAAGCAGCCTCTACAATACAAGAGAAAATCTTAGTGTAACATTTAAAAAAGAAATAAAAAAAACAAAAAAGATGTGCCATTTGTTTAACAAAAAAATTACCCGTATTACCGGGCGGTATGTCTAAGACTAAGATCATAAACAAACATGTTATAAATGTATCTTATAAACAGCAATCTAGATGTCGCTACACATTTTTACATCACTACTATTGAAAATGTATTAATTGATTTACTAATTATATTGAATAAAGTGTCTATACGTTCCGGGACATTGAGTTTTCATTGCTCCCTGGCTTTGTTAACCTAAGAAATTTAGAAATTTAGAAATTGACACCACCACTACACGACAAACTTCACCCAGGGATCCGTTACCTATCTTTAATTTTTTTCTTTTTTTTCTTTATCATAATCATTGTCATCGTCATTATCATTACAGCCCTTCAAATCTGTTGCTGCACATAGGGCTCCTCCAAGGAAAACCACAAAGGTCCTGAGCCTATCTATCGACTTTCTGAATCACTTAGATGCTAGGCCGTCACTCCATCTTGTGGGGAGTTGTCCTATCAGTACGAACAGTGCAGTTTTTCTGCATATGTAATGCTAATACTATTATATACTAATACTGACCAGGTCCATTGATCTGGTTTGAAATAAATATGCGTATTCATTCATTCATTCGAACTGTTACTTACCCATTATCTCTACATAGTATAAAAGAAAGTAGCTTCCCGCTGTCTGTACGCTTTGATCTGTGGCGGGTGGATGGAAAAATCGGAGATCTCCCGCCGGGCAAGGTGTTCTGCCCGGGGAACGCCGCCACAGTGGTGACCCCGACGTGATATGAACACGCAACCAACAACCTTCGGAAACTACAACTTCAAAACCTTCGTCATCACCCCATTCATTCACTTCCGAGCACATATTGTCTGCAGTCTTCACATTCTGCAAAGCCATCTAGCTTTACAAAGGTTCATTGCAGCACTGGAATAATAATGCTTCCTGTTCCTTCAAGCTACTCTCTGCGCTACAGTGTTCAGCACGACTCTGAGCCTTACTGCTCGCCTCTGCTTAACGGCACTCTCGCAGATTACTTGCCTTCTTCTCGACTCACCGCAGACTTACAAGGCAATTCCCTGGAATTTGCAAATTCGTCGACATCTAGACTGCACTATCGACCTCCATTCTGAGCAGGGGGGTGATGTGGCGGCGCTGTCATCGCGCCACAAGCGAAACACATCGAAGCCTAAATCGCGCTATCAAAGTTCTGAATTTAAAATAGTATATATAGAATAGCTCCGAACAATCACTCGGAGCGTTGGCCGCTCCCCGGGCAGAACACCTTGCCCGGCGGGAGATCTCCCCTTTTCCTTCCACCGGCGACAGATCTTTTAAACTACGCAACGGATAGAATTAGAATAGAGAGAATTATTCAAGAGAAAGGTTTATTATATTTTAATACTTAATTCTATCTACTATCCGTGTGTATGTGACTGAACTCCTCCTAAACGGATGGACCGATTTATATTTTAATACTTAATTCTATCTACTATCCGTGTGTATGTGACTGAACTCCTCCTAAACGGATGGACCGATTTAGATGAAATTTTGTGTGTGTGATTAAGTTGATTAGAGAATGGTTTAATTTTATTGTTGAATGGTGGCATTGTTGTCGAGATCCAGAAATCAACCGTGCGAAGTCGGGGCGGATCGCTAGTTTGTATTATAGCCAAGTTCAACAATCTTTATAAACGTTTTACGCTATGCACGGGTAAATGACAGCTGCTACATTCCATTTAAATCCTGGAATAGCACAACATAATTTTTTTTTTTTCGATCGCAATCATCACACACTAAACGGGAAATGGTACTAGAAGTCTAAATCACATAATTTAAAATTTATGGATTCCATTAAAGAAAAAACTGTGGCTAGTGTCCAAGAGTCTGAAAGTTATTTCTTTATTATTAAAATATTCTTGATAGCCGGCTCAATGGATCTTTGATAGGTTAACAAAGCCATGGAGCAATAATAACTTGATATCCCGGAATGTATAGACACTTTATTCAATATAATTAGTAAACCCTATATAAATTTTCAATAGTCTAACCATATTGTGATGTAAAAATGTGTAGCAACATCTAGATTGCTGTTTATAAGATACATTTATGACATGTTTGTTGAATTTCTTTTTTCGTATTAAAAGTCCGTTCGGGAGGAAAAAGAAGTTTTCCTGGGCTTACCTGAGGTACCCACCTTAATAGGTTTACCTGAGGATTTTGGTACGAATTTCGCCTGTCAATAGTATATAATATTATTAGTAGTATGTAATAGTATATAGTAGTATTATTAGTATATGTAATAGTAGTGAAAAGAGAAGATTAAAAAGTCTCTTATGCTGTTCCAAAGATTGCCGCCTACACATGTCTCCGACATATTTCTTTGCATTTTTCAGACATGCACCCATTCCCCTCACGATGTTTTCCTTCATCGTCGGGGACTTGCTAAATCAACACTTAAAATTAACAATTTATTTGGCCTCGCGGGGATTTGCTCGCGTACTGGGAAATTTACAGCGAGCGCTTAGCCCCTTCGTACCTAACTACGGGCTTACTTCTGTACCTTACTACCTAAGTATACCTACCGTACTACTCTACAAGAAACTTAATTCATGTACTACTTATAAGAAGTACATTAATTAAGTTTCTTGAAACACGATTGAGGATTTGTTCTGTAAATTTTACTGTAATAACAAATAATGGCTGAAACTGTTTGCAATTAAAAACTTCAAGTTTCAATTAAGATGTTACTATAATCAAAGAATCCTGTAGAATATTCTTAAATTTGTACGTGGTAGAGCCATGCTGCAGCTACATTACCGGTATAGTTGTATCACGAATGGGTCGGCTCAACCAGGGAAGGACCAAGCTCTCACAGAATACCAGCGTAAAATAACAGCTTAACGCTGCTGTGTTTCGTATGGTGAGTGTAGAGAACCGGAGACCCCTTTTTACTGGAAACGAGGCATTCCATCTTAGTTCTCACGGGTGACAACGCATCTGCATTTTGATTCGTAATCGAAGATAGATCTACATCTACTACATAAGTGGTTGCTGTGGCCCATAGACATCTACATGTCTATGGGCCACAGCAACCACTTACCATCAGGTGGACTGTGAAAAAAAAATAGCTTGTAAAAATGGTTTAAGTATTATACAGAATAGTAGGTAGAGTTGTAATTTTATTTATTTATTCTAGTTTTTATAATATTATATACATATTTGAATTGTACGCTTGAAACTTTCTGTAATAATTTTAAAAGATATAATTGTATTAACATGCAGAGAAAATACTAAAACTATTCCTTAAAACTTTGATGAGTAGAAAATCGCCCCGAATTCTCTGACATAGTATTTCCTCGATAACTTCCTAAATAATAAAATATAGGTAGGTACTACCCAAAATAAAAAAATAAAGCACACGTTAATATCTGCTCGCCTTTCACGAACAATAAACATGTTCCTTCCTTCCTCCTCATTTCCGCAAGAACTAAGCAATTAATAGATTTATCTCATTCTTTAAACTCTTACAATAAGTTTTCTGATTTGAATATGTTTCGGCTCTCATTAAATGTCTTTAAAAATATTTATTTCTTAGTCTTATAAAAATTTATTTCCTTTTTTATATATATTATTATGATTAACTGTTGTAGCATTTACGTATATATATATATATATATATATATATATATATATATATATATATATATATATATATCATCATCATCATCATTACAGCCCTTCACAAGTCCACTGCTGAACATAGGCCTCCCCCAAAGAATGCCACAAAGCACGGTCCTGAGCCACCTGCATCCATCGACTTCCTGCATATCTTACCAGGTCGTCACTCCATCTAGTGGGGGGACGCCCTACACTTCGCCTGCCGGTACGAGGCTGCCACTCGAGAATACAAACTATATATATATATATATATATATATATATATATATATATTAAATAAGTATGTATTTAAAGTTAGGAGTAATTATTTTGTAAAGATGTTTCCACATAAATTATAAAAAAAAACCGATAAGGTTAATAATGGAACTCTATGCGCGTTAAGGAGAATTGTGGACAGAAAGCACTATTACGAAAATTATATCTGTATCTGTTATTTGCCAATTTTCCTAATGATTATGTTACGGGAACTCAAAGATATAGCTAATTTTCGAAGAAAAAAGAGCATTATAACCATGTTTTACTGAAATATAGAAACAAAAAAGGAGGAGGTTATTATTATTATTATTTATTCGTTACTCACGTAAATACAACAATTTTTTTAGTATACTTATAACTAGGGAAAGGTTAAAAATGTTACTTCGACTATATTTATTTAAATATTCAGCACGAATATTCTCAGGGTGTCTCAATGGATTTTGATATTTGTTTTCTTGCCTAAAGAATATACTGTCACAATGGTTCTTAAATTTCAACCAGGTCTGATTTTAATCAATGAAGACTTGTATTTTATTTATTGTAAGTAATTCAATATAAGAGCCGTGGTAGCGCTCGCTGTAAGCTTCACAGTACTAGAGTACCCGGGTTCGATCCCCGCCAGCACCAATGAAGTTGTTAATTGCAATTTTAAGTGCTGATTTATCACGTGCTCGGTGGTGAAGGAAAACATCGTGAGGAAACCTGCATGTCTGAGAAATAAGAAAAAAGATATATCGAAAACATGTGAAGTTCGCCAACACGCATTGGGGCAGCGCGGCGGACATTTCCTTGCCCTAAAACCCTCTCAGAAATAAGGGGAGGCCTGTGCCCAGCAGTGGGACGTAAATAGGCTGGAACTTTACTAAGTAATTCAATTACTAGAGATTGACGCGTTTTAAGTACTCGTCCTACAATGGCTAATATATTTAGTGAGTCGCAAGCTTATTATTGAAAAAATTGAAGTTAATGAACTGAATATAATGAAATTGAAGTTATAAATGTAGCAAATTTTATCTGTATTTTTACATTATAGGACGTAATTATACAGTGTGATATTTCAAGCTAGGCAATCATTATGACATAATTCAAGGTTTTTTACATGTTACCCTTTAAGCACGCTTTAAGCAAAAAAAAATTACTGTGTTCAGCGAATGTACTGTTACTTTTTGCGAAGGTAATAACTAAGCCTTTTATTTTTGGAAATTATTAATTGTTAAAATCCATCGACAACATTTTTTATTACATTAAATTTTGGTCTATATTTAATATATTATACATGTTTCAAATTATGATTATATATAAAGTTCAAACTCACAGAAACGAATAATGAACATTAATATAGTTCTAAAATAACACTTATTTAAAACATTTTAGGCCGGGTCTACGATAGTTATACTGTATAGTCTCGTATCTTCGTCGCGTGGTGCAGACGTGTACTATTATCGCTAATTTGGAAACAAAATAATACGCGATCGTGTGATACGCCGTTGTGATACCGTATCTGATACGTCTCGTTCCACAAAAAACCTTGTATGTGATTGACCTTTTTCATGAATAATGATCGGATCGATTAGGAACGGAAAAATTTAGTAGCATTCACATATTATAAGGATACGTTATAGTTTAGTGTGGATGCCTTTTTTGACACTACGCGACTAGTGATACAAAATGGTCGAAACGGGCGTCCATACTTAAGATACAATACATCTGATCAAGATAATTCAAGATGATCAAATGCGTCTTACCCAGTGTTATAACTATATTTTTTTTTAATAGATGTTATCCCTTGTTGACAAACTAATGTAGAGGTATATAGTATAGCATGCTAAAGCTAATGTAGAGTATCGTGTCGCCATAAGACAACGAATCTTCCCCTTTCGTACCTTGGGTATCGTAAGATAATTCTAAATGATGGCGCTAAAACCAACTCTATTGCGCCACTTGTAAAATATATTTGGACCGACACAAGACGCAAACTGGTACTGTGATTGGAAATTTGTCCTCCAAGCATGATGATTGTGGAAAATGGTCCTTGTAACGTAGACGTACATTTTATACAGCGAACTTTTACATAGTAAGAAAATATAAAAATTATTTGGTAGCAAATATCGCTAAGACAGCCGGTATTCGAGAGCGTAGAAGAGTTTTCTTGTACGCTTTACACTGGTTGGCTTTACAGCATATATGACCTTTCATGGTAAATATCATAAAAACTTTGTCTGCTCTTATGGACTTCTACTGTCGCCCATTCATTAAATGCCTTCCGATTGTTCAAGGAGAATGTTTTAGAAGTAAAAGTATTATTAAATTCATTGCAAATAAGGTTAAACAATGTTCCACAGAAAAGCCAAATCACGCTGTAGCATCGCGGTGAAATCTTTCTTACTACCTACATAAGTAGCTCTTGAAGAATTATCTTGTGCATTGCATGCAGAATAACCTTGGTTGACACGCACCCCTACCCAGAATGCTTCGCAGTTATAATGCGATTACTAGCAAGAATGATCTTGACCATGACTTTTAGTCATCCTATTGATAAGGTCACTCTGACACATTGCTTCAAAGTTTAACTCGAAAATGCAGACATCCTATCAATAACCTCACTTTAACAACTTTTCAGCTGTAATAACTATGGATATTAGCCTTAAAATTATTTAAAACACATGATGTATTTGCCTTGTTAGTCCTAAACTTAGAATATATATGAATTAAGGCATACCTACTGCATATCAGTTATTGGTGTACCAAATAAATAAATAAAATAGATCAAGAAAGAATGTACTAATATTATTATTTACTTTATAGTGCGCCCATTTTATTTTTATATATAAAATTCCGAATTTTGATGAGTTTTTATGGCGTATATATGGAGTCACCTGGATGGTTCTTAACCATAATTGGACACAATAGTTGGCGCTGTTGTCAAGATCCAGACATCATACGTGCGTAGTATATTATAATTTATTATTTGTATTAACTGCCAGTAAGTCCTTTATATATAAATAAAAAAATATACTTAAAAAACCAAACCAACACTTATTTTTTTTTTTTTAAATTGTGTAAATATTTCTTTATAAAAGTTCATTTTAGTCTACTTTTCCTCAACCATGTGCTCATAATGTCTCTTTCTTTCCTTTTTGCTTTCAACATAATACCTACAACAAAAAACCAAGCTATTATGGTTGTAGCATGAATGGGTCGGCTCGACCGGGGTAGGACCACGCTCTCACAGAATACCAGCGTAAAATAGCGGCTTAATACTGCTGTGTTACGTATGGTGAGTGTAGAAAACCGGAGACTCTCTTTACTTAATACGAGGCAATCAATCTTAGTACTCAGGGGTGGCAACACATCTGCATTTTGTTTCTTAATCGAAGATAGATGTAGATGTCTATGGGCCACACCATCCACTTACCATCAGGTGGACTGTGTGCTCGCTTGTCACTCTTATTCTATATAAAAAACTCACAACTGATTTCGTTTGAAGTTGAACTTCTGATTTTAATCCAAAAAATGTAGTCGTAGCCAACTACCAAAGTGGTTACATCAAAAATGGCATTCTTACTGTAGCAAAGAGGCATAAATGTAAAATGAGTTTTTGTACAAAATTGTTTTAACCATTCCGTCGTTATTTTTAAACTATTTATGCATTTAAGTTCTTTCTTCTTTTCTTTTTTCCTTTCAATTTATGGATGTAGTTATACGATCCTGCGTGTGTTCAAGGCGGTTTATTTTTCCATATAGTCCATTCGGCCAGAGCAACACCATACGAAATATTCAACGTATGCGCGTAATATACGTGTTGGCACGTGCAAATACGCGTGTGAATTTTACATAGAATTTTTATAGGCACCTATTTTAAATTCCTTCCATTATCCAGCATCGTTATATTTTTAAAATAATCGGCGTGATTAACATTATATTAATGTAAGCAAAGCATTCAATAAACTCACATTAATGTCAAGAAATTAATTTATTATTATGAAAAAATTAAATATTTTCATTGGAATAATGTGCTGATTTCAAATATAATAATAATATTCTTCAGACCAAATTTCGGTCACGGCGACAAGTCTCAACGGAGACTGGTGAGACTTCATATGCGCAGGACAGGATTTTAGTACCCGAGACCTATGCTAAGTTCACTTATCCTTGCGCATAGCGCAACGCTCTATTCCCTCATTCCTATAGTCTAATAGGAGGGCTTGACCAGAGAGGGAACTACTTTAAGTGTTTTCCAAGGCACGAGATACGAAAACTGTACCTCATGATCAACAACCGCTTTTACGACCACTAGATCTACGAGACAGTGATTTCAATTAATTGCTCATTATAAAGTAATTTGAAATACATTATTATATATCATACGAGTTCAATCCACACCGGCACCAATGAATTGTTAATTGCAATTCAAGCTGCATGTTCATTAACATGTTTTCAATGGGGCGAAAAACCTTAAAAGTTTGCAGGTGTGAGATTAAAAAATATGAATGGACACGTAAATTTCAACAGCACTAAATGAGGCAGTTTGGCGGAGATCAGCTAACTGCTCGATGAATATTTATCACTAGCTTCATATTTTGTCGTGACTCATTAATAGAATGTTGGCTTGATATCGATCAGTGGTTGATAACATTCAATTGTAACTCGTATTTTCTTAGGGTTATCGCAATATATTATATGTTAATATAACATAATCGGTTCCTTAGATCCTCTGTCAATCTTTCTCCCTCTACTCCTTTACACTCTTCCTCTTTTTTATGAAATCCTTTACTGTCACTGCCGTGCGTTTGTGAAACTCTTTACCTATCCACATTCTTTGTGCTCAATGTCTTCGTTCTTTCATAAGTCTTTTGAATCATATTAATTAGAACGCTATTAATTTAATTACTTTTCCTTTTGTCGTACTCTTTTAATTTAATAACTTTATTATTTAGATTTATCTATATATTTATATGTATTTCCATATTTTTTTTGTACACCCCCCTTAATTTTAACTATTGTTTGCATCAGTCCTCTACGCAACTGTTGTCTGGAAGAGATTACTTTCAGTGATCGTCATAAGATCGTCTATTGTACATAATGTTATACTTTGATTGAACTCTACTTCTTTTCTTGTATTTTGGTGTACAGTAAAGGATAAATAAATAAACTAATTAATATTACATCGCAGTATACTGATAGAAGCTAGGCGCATTAATAACTGTTTTTTTTACTGGTAGACTTATTACTTCTTAGATATCTTCATTTATGAAACATTAATAAGTGGCACACTCGATATTGATTTCAAAACGATGTGTTTTTTATTTAGTTTGTGACACAAAACGTTATTACTGGTTATTATTTTATCAAAATTTTAAGCGCAATTATTTACAGTATAATTAAATACAAAATGTTATTATTGCACGCATCCGATGATATTAAATTATTGAACAAAATTTAGCCGATAATAACAGAATAGATTTTTAATATCAGTGACTATTTAATTGCAGTTATCAAAACTAATAAACTAATAAAAACTAAAACACATAAGAGTAAAACACGTGTATATTATTTGACATTGACACATGTTTCTCACCTGCAAGATGGCCAAATATCTTCCGGTTTCACATCAACAAATTCACGCACTGTCGTTATCAACGTGTCGTATCAGATAGCGAGTGGTTCCACAATTTCAACTTATAAATTCACAAAGAAAAGAGATGAATAAAAGTCATTTACAATTTTGAAACTAACTTCACTAAATGTTACCAAATAATTCATTCGAACGTAGATTTCAACAGGCAACCCGGAATCGGAAGAGAGCGATTTTTAAATTTGCCAATATTCGTTTTAAACGTCGTGTGCCGTTCGTTATCGTAGTTATACTAACATGCTTGAGGGAATTATTTTACGCTCACACGTTTTAATATCTTAACACATAATAGCAACCGTGAAAAATAGCACCGCCCAAACCGGTCGTATAGACCATATTGATATGAACAGATGTTTTATATTTATTGTGGGTTACGTAATGCGGCGAGAATCGATGGAGACTTTCGCTTCTATACTACCGGCAGGCGCCCACGTTAGAGAGTGTCGATTTATTTTTGGCCCGGTTATTGTTTCCTAGCCACACGCCATACCATAGTTGCGCGCCTTATACTTGTAAGTCGTACGCTGCTTACTGCGGCGTGATAATCTTGATACCTAAAGGGTTAACGTTTAGCAACATGCATAAAAGAAATCATCTTTTCTTTTAAATTTGAAATATTTAAATCGCGTGTTAATTCATTATCACGTCAAGAATATTAATACAGAATTTGTATCTGCGGTAAAGTAAAAGTAAAGTAAAATATACTTTATTGTACACCAAGGAACATATTACAGTATTTATAAATTTTAAGGGACATTGGTACAACAGACGGCCTTATCGCTAAAACAGCGATCTCTTCCAGGCAACCTTAGAGCAGAGGATACTATTTTTAAAAGATAGCGGAAGGGGTGTACAGAATATAATATAGAAAGATAAAGAAAGAAGAAAGAAAAAGTGAATGACGACAGGTAGTAACTTAAGGGGAAAGGTAATAAAGTTTTAATTTATTTTTAAATATAGGAAGACATTTAGATTCTTTAATATGTAAGGGAAGAGAATTACATAGTCGTATAGCGGTAACCGTAAAAGAATTCGAATAGAAGGAAGAGGAATGTCTAGGAGTACTTAGAAGGAGATTATTTTGAGATCGTAGAGGTAGAGAGTGTAAACTAATTAAATATATAAAATGGTCTTTAAAATAAGAAGGAGTGGTCGGATTGAACAGAATGCAGTAAAGAAGATGAAGAATGTGAGTATTCCTGCGAATGCGAATCGGTAACCACTTGAGCTTATGGCGGTATTCGGATATGTGGTCATACTTTCGTAACCCAAATATAAACCTTATGCAATAATTTTGAAGCCAATCAAGTTTATTAAGTTGCTCGACTGTTAGGTCAAGATAACAAGTGTCCGCGTAGTCAAGGATCGGTAAAAGAAGAGATTGAGCCAGCGCAACTTTAGTAGGAATGGGGAGAACATTGCGTAATCTTCGAAGTGAACCAACTGCGGCAAACATTCTTCTACTTATTTCACTCACTTGTGGTCCCCAAGACAAAGTCTGATCGAACATAATACCTAAATTCTTAACTTTGTTACTGTATGGGATAAGTGTCCCTTCGAATATAACTGGCGGGAGCAGCGACAAAGTTAACCGAGAGATTAATTTTGAACTCCCAATACTGCGGTGTTGCAGACATCAAATTTAATTCTTGCACGGTGCAATAATTTTTGTGTACCATAAAAATTACTATGTTTAAGACCATTCGATGGCAATTGGCTAATACAGTTTTAAGATAGGTACCTGCTCGGTAGTTCATCGATGTGCAGTTTATGTAAAAAGATTCTACAGTACACAACAATTCCTTTGTATGATATTATGTATTTTTAAATGTACTTATATGTCACAGTCAAAACTCATAACCGGTCAAAACCACTTTTGACTGCGAAAATCAGGCAAAATGGTTTCGACCGATGCCCTTAGTCACAAACATTTTTGACTGAGGCGAAACACGTGTCGTATTATCGTCAGTGGTGTGTCTTGCCTAGTGTAGTGGTGTTGGGAGTAGCGGTGCTGGGATTAGTGGTGACGGGGATAGTGCACGCAATTGAGGGAGGGCGGGAGGTGCTCTTCATACTAGGTAAGACACATCATTTTATTTTATAACGCGGATATTTGCGAAGTAAATTTTTCTAAAAGCTTTTATTCAAGAATAATTATTTTAAAAATCACACGGTGAACAGTGATAATTATTTGCTTTCGTACATGTTAAAGTATCAAGTGACAATGGTCTTGTCGAGGTGAATACAAATACAGAGGCCTTACAAGGATGAGCACAAGGCTGACGTCTGAAAAAAATCTAGTGTCAATTCGTCGGCCGCAATTATTCGCTTAAATCTTTTTTTATAGGATAAACGAGCATGCAACTCCCCTGGTGGTAAGTGACTACCGTCGCCCATGAACACCAGGGAAATCAGGGGAAATTTGCATCAATACAAGTCAAACATGCACGCATTTTATGTTATGTGATTATATTTGATTTAATTTTTTTTGTAAACTTAAGTCGCAATTTTTGCGAAATTATTTAAATTGAGTCTCAAATGTGACTGAATGGGTCGTCTATATTCTCAGCTTTTCTGGTTTGACCTGTTGATCATTAGCAGCTGGTCTAAGTTCACATGGCAGCGGTGCACTTTTGGTGGGCGTACAAAAACGCAAAATTCTTCAGTTTATTGTATGGCCTTTTCTCAGTACGGTCGAAAATGTGGCGCGACTATCGAGTCACGAAGTCATGGGTCATCTGTACCATCCAAAAAACCTGTTATCTATTACTTTTACAATCTGGAATGTGCTGTGTGCCTCTGGGTACAAAAAAATCTTTATAATAACATTGTTCTTAATTACGTTTAACAAATGAATTAACATGTTTCTGCAACATAATTTTACTTTGTAGACTGCTATTCAATTATACAAGAGTTTTACGTCACGTGTGTAGATTTTTACATTGTTAGTGGAAAATAATTTGAGACGTGACTTTTGATGTATGTCAAAACTACGTCAGTATATTCTAAGCCTATGTGTAGTAGAACAGTTAGTTAGGTAGGTACCTATGAAATGAAATAAATCTATGGTAGAGCATAATATAGTATGCTGCAAAGATAATATATTCACTAGGTTTAATATGCTGCGGTTTTTATGTTTGACAGTTTGTCTGCACTTTAGTAATATCGTACTGCGACAACATGACATTGATTTATGTTGTCCTGTGGTTTGTAGACGCGATGCGCCAAATTGCACATAGAATACACTGGCGTAGAATCGCAGACATTAGAAACGCATAAAATGTCATTCGTTTCTAATTATTTAAAATATACAAATGTTGTGCTTGAATCTACTTGACAAGATTTTATTTTCTTATTATTACTCTATGTTGTCAACTTGTAAAATGTAGTAGTGATTATATACTCTTTGGATCGAATTTTTTTCTTCATACTTGCAAGTTCACCATTGAACACGTGGTAAATCAGCATTTAAAATCGCAATTAAAAATGTCATTGATGTTGGCTGGAGTCGAAGCCGTGTTGCTCGCGTTCGAATTTACGATGAGTGCTAAATTAATAGCCCCACGCTTGATTACAGTTTTTCTATCTGTAATACAAAATTTATCACATTTATCAGTAATTAGCTATGACTAAGAACTAATGATGAATCTGATTCACTTTCGTGAAAGCATAAATTGAACGTTGTGATTTTAATAAATCAATACCGATCCTTTGACATGCGAATAGCTCTATAATAATATAGGGAAATGCGACACGCGAACTGACCGTGTGCCACTTAATGGGGTAACTTATAAACCTAGATCTAAATCCCTGACACGAGTGCCCTACACTAATTTACGGTTATAAAATTTAAATCCGTGAAATATGTTTTCATTATATTCCTATAATCGATTAATATAATAAATTTTAATAAAAAGGCGGATTTCTATATGAATGTCATGTTTGTCAATGAATATAGAAAGGTTTTAAATTGAAGATGTTTAAATAAATTAGCTAAGGTCTGCGTAAACAATAAAATAAAAATGGTGTGTCTTCAAACTAGGCTCTTTAAATTAGGTAAGACAAATAATGAATTTCCGTTTGTGGATTTCATTCTATTAATTATAGAAAAGTTTGTTTAGCTATCATACCGCAATCATATTCATTATTACAGCTTAATATAAAAATATTAATTAAAGAAAGTCAAGCTTTGCCACAAAATACCAATATCCATGGTAGTAACTAGATCGTCAATCATAGACTTTGCTTACTTATGACTAAAAACCGCGTCACTGAATATTAACTATAGATGTGGAAGGAGCTGGCACTGGGGAGCCCCTGCCCAGAGATGGGAACAGTATTCCATGTGAGGCCGAACCTGCGCCTTCTAAAGTTGCAGGCGGTGTGCCGGCATGAAATACTGTCCCGCTCTGCTGAGCACGCCAAACTTTTTAGAGGCCAATTTGGCCTTCTCTTCCAAGTGACCACGAAACTGCACGTCACTCGATATGTCGACTCCGAGGATACCGATACTGGCTGAGGCAAGAAGGGGAGTGCCTTGAAACTGAGGAGATACGACAAAGGGGTTCTTTTTAGCGGTAAACGCGCAAACTTGTGTCTTCTGAGGATTAAACTGGACTAGATTTAGTCGCCCCCAATCCGAGACTTTGTCCAGCAAAGACTCGACTTCAGACACAAGTTTGTTCCGGTACTCGGCGACGTTTTCCCGAGAAATATTGGCCCGGCCGGTGTATAGAGCATCACCAGTGCTGTCATCCGCATAGCAATGAATGTTACCAGTTAGCAACATATCATTGATATGCAGAAGAAACAGCGTTGGTGATAGCACACAGCCTTGTGGAACACCAGCGTTAATAGGCTTGTAGTCAGAACATGCACCGTCTACAACGACCTTGATGCTCCGATCTGCAAGAAAGCTGGTGATCCAATTGCACAATTTCTCGGGAAGCCCATAGGAAGGCAGCTTTGAAAGAAGCGCTTTGTGCCAAACCCGATCAAAGGCCTTCGCAATGTCCAGACTAACGGCCAACGCCTCCCCCTTGGACTCTACTGCCTCCGCCCATCTATGGGTCAGGTAGACAAGAAGATCACCAGCTGATCGACACCGACGAAAACCGTATTGGCGGTCACTAATCAGCTGGTGATCCTCAAGGTACCGGATGAGCTGGCAGTTAATAATGGATTCCATTATTTTGGAGAACAAGGAGGTGATCGCGATAGGCCTATAGTTGGACGGGTCTGAGCGGTCGCCTTTTTTAGGGATCGGGTGGACAAAAGCTGTCTTCCATGAATTCGGGACTACGCCTTGGGAGTAGGAGTACCGGAAAAGACGCGTTAGGACCGGTGCCAACTCCGGAGCACACGTCCTCAGCACAATTGGGGGGATTCCGTCAGGCCCACTCGACTTCTGGATGTCCAGGGAGAGCAGTGCTTTGCGAACCGAGCGCTGTGAGAACAGCACATCCGGCATGGAGCACTCACACCGCGGGATGGTCGGCGGTGTTTTCCCCCCGTCATCAAGAGTCGAGTTGGACGCAAAAAGGGAGCCTAAAAGGTCGGCTTTGTCTTTTGCGTCATGGGCCAGTGAGTCATCCTCCCTGTGCAGAGATGGTAGTGATGGCTTACAGAAATTCCCTTGGACAGCCTTGGCGAGAGACCAGAATGCACGGGTTCCCGAAGGAAGGCGAACTAGTCCACTTGACCGCATCCAGCGCAGAGCGGCTCGAATCGTCGACGACCGAGCCCTTTCCGATCGGCTCGATTCATTGGCACTGCGAAGAGATGTTGCATCTCTTTGCATTTTCTTTCGCATCTACCATGGGGAGTGCTCTGAGGAATTGTTTGGATTAATCCCAGCCGCCAAATTTCACGAACGCACATCGCGCCAGAACTCCCGATACCATCCACACCATCTGGATGATTGGCGGTCCACCACTGTGCGATTTAGAAGATGTTTTCTTCCTCGCACAACTTCCTTGTGGAATAGTTTACCACCAGGGATTTTTCCGGACCGATACGACTTAGGGACCTTCAAGAAAAGAGCCTACTCCTTTTTAAAAGGCCGGCAACGCATCTGCAATTCCCCTGGTGTTGCGGTTGTTCATGGGCGGCGGTAGTCACTTACCATCAGGTGAGCCGCATGCTCGTTTGCCCCCTCTCCTATAAAAAAAAAAAAAAAAGATGCATCCCATCTGAACCGATGTTTTCGAAGAAAGGATTATGGACATACCTAGCGATTTTTCTTATTAATCTCAATATCAAAAATACATCAGGATTTCAAATAATTCGTGGCACTGAATATTATCGAGTTGCCTTGACATTTTAACTTCGTTGCTTTTTAATTTTAATGTGAGTATTTTTTACTTCTTAATGTGAGATTGATAGCAGACTAGATCCTTTAAAAAATGGTATTTAAAAAATAAGCTCTTATAATCCATTGCAATAACAGTTAAATTATAAAACTAAAAGTAACACATTTAAGTTTATATCATTTTAATAACTTCTTAAAAATGGTGATGGTTCAGTGGCGCAGTGGCTTAGTATTGAGTTGCAGCGTTAAGGGACGCTTGTTCGAATCACGTATGGAACATATTTGTTAATTTACACTTTATGTGAAAATAATATGTAGGTACATTTTTGTGTTTTCATGTAATTTAGTTTATGTTCATGTATTTTAGGAAAATTCAGATTTAATTATAAGTAAAAATGTGGAATCAGCATTAAATATACTTATAATATGTACCTTTTTAATTTAAAAGTAATAATAGTTCCGAATATATGAAATTTAAAAAAATCGGACATATACTAGCTGCTCATGGGTGGCCGCCGGTGCACCGTTTGTTTCTTTTTCTATAAAAAATAGTAATTGAATTCTCGATTACAGGATTCCGGAAACTTTATTGAAGTCTATGAATTTGTTAAGAAAGACATGCTATTTGCACAGTATTTTGTTAGAAAGCTTTAGTATTCAACATTTAGACAACTATTCTGACCACAAAGCAACGCAACATCAGGGAACTAATGTTTGATTACAGGATATCATTAATTTTACAAGATTCTCCACCTTTAATATTTTTTAATAAAACACGACTTATTATATTGGACTGTGATCTTACACCGAGATATTCTTTTACAATCATCATTATTTTTTTGTAATGAATACTAGACAGTAATGAGCCATGTCATTGCCAATTGGATTGCATTGATCCCCTCAAAGAATCCACATCTATCCGCACTAATTGTCACGAGATACCTATACCGGTGCATTGCAACTATAAAAAAGGGATAAAGGTAGACGACCGAATTACAGCAGGGCACAACAACCGGGAATACTTCGGTAAAGCTAGAGGAATAGTTAACAGGTAATTGCGGGTGTCGGAGATTGTTTTTCTCGCCGTTTAGACTTGCAATCGCCTTTAATTGGTCTAATTTATTGTGAATCGTTCTGATTCGTACGTCTTTGGAATTAAGATTTATTGTATGTGAACGCGTGAATGCGGCGAAAGCGCCTGCTTAGTTACGTATATTATTATTTTCAGGTGAAAATGTAATACAAACCTAGTCTTTTAGTACATTTATTATTTTTCGGCACATTACATTGTTCAGTAAAACCAGTTTTGAAAAATTGTATGACATTATTAATGTCCATCGTTGGAACTTGGAATCTACTAGCAGTTATTTTAGGAATACTATAACCCGGATCAAAAATGCATACTAGGTGTTTGTGCTATCTGTCCGCAGTATAAACTGGCGGCTATACAGATATTGGTGAAACTTTTGATTGCGAAATCAATTGCTAACACCTCTTTTTCTATTTGATCTGAGGGCACGGTAGTGCCCCCGGCAAGTCGAGCAAAAAAGCGGCACGGCCTTACCATCCTTTTTTCAGGCCATTTTCGAAACCCTATAACTTCGTTGTGGCATTGTATAAAATCGGTATATTTCAAATTTCATTGAATTTTAACCAGTAGTTTAAGAATTATAACTTGTCAAAGTTTCTTAATTTTGTCACACTCACTGACCGATGATCAAAACTCTAAGGCACTTCTAGCAAACATAGATGCTTCAAATTTAGAATACAATTATTTTTTGTATATAAATCAAGGAAAAACTAAAATATTTTGAAATTTGGGTCCAGTTTTCGAGATACACCAACTGCATAAATAACTTTGTAATCCCATATAAGTATATAGGATTACAAAGTTACATTTGCAGTGAATGAATCATTGTACCTATACATGTATAATATAATGGAATAATAGGTGTACACAGGTACCTAGATATAACTATCTACAAAAAGAAATGAGATGATATCAAAAACATAACTTGTAAAAAAACCAAGTCTCGCAACTCAGTTCTTCTACCGTAAAAAGTTGTGAGATCCATGTAATACCAAGTCGGTTAATTTATTCACTCCCTACTTAAGGGTCCTTCTGTCTTAACTTATTACGTAATTATCTAACCTAACAACATCGTATAGTGACCATAGCAACATTAAAAATCTTTTATGTTTTAAATAAATAAATTGACTTAGCAATCGCACTAAACAATCTAATTTAATATAATATGCATTACTTAAGAGATACGTTGTGTTTTCATGTATTTCTCAAGTAATACATTACATGGATCTCACAACTTTTTACGGTAGAAGAACCGAGTTGCGAGACTTGGTTTTTTTACAAGTTATTTTTGATAGCATTACTTTATTTCAGTGGATGTGATTGCTCGTGAAGTATACGCCATAAGGCGCTAACGCTCGCCACGCATCTGTGCCAGCACCACTACCACTCCGTGCGTACTGGCATCGTACGTCACCACGATTACAACATGCGGGTCGTAGTGATCTAACACTTCAGCGTTACTCAACATCTTTTTTACATTTTTAAAAGCTTGCTTTTGATAAAATTTTTGGTAAAACCCCAAAACCAATGGCTACCTTTTTTTAAAAGGGTGTAAAACGGATTCAAATAAAGGCTCGAATTTTTTTAGAAATCTACAGTAAAAATTAACCATTTCCAAAAATAACTAATTCGGATACATCAGTTGGTTCTCACATATGTAAAATAGGTTTTATCTTTTCTATATCTACCTATAAAGGTTAATAAAGATCTTTATTGACAATATAACCGAGATATTTTATCTCGTTCGCAAAAAACACACTTTTCTTTCCTAATCTTTAATCCGCATTCGTTCAACTTTGAAAGTACATTTTGCAATATGTCAAGATGTCCTTTTTCAGATGCACTAAAATAAAAATATCATCTAAGAGGATTACCGTAGGTATTAGGTATATCTTTAAGAAGTGTTATCACGATTCTTTGAAGAATACTCGTACCAGAGCTCGAAGCCAATCCATAAACAAGTCGATTGTACATATAAAGTAATTAGTGTCCGACCGAAACAGGATTTTCAACCGAAACCGAAACCGAAAACGAATATTCGGTCTGGGTGTAAACCGAAACTTATTTAGACATGTTAATTTTTTTATTGTATACTGTAATCTGATATATATTTTTTTACATATATGTAGAAAGGGTAATTGAGTATAGTACTGAGACTGATTATGTAGTTAGGAATAATAATTAATTCGTTTACACGAATTAATTATCCAACGAGTCGAGGATAAACTAGTAACGGAATACGACAAGCGCACCGTTCCACGTCAGAGCAAAGACTGTCTTAACGGCGGCCGCTCCGTCCGTTTTATACAAGCAGGACGGGCGGCAACGCAGGTACAATGCCGCAGGTGTGCGGTACACGTGTCGTTTACAAGAATTCTGTCTAGCTAGACCGACGCCACCGCACCTACAACGGTGCAGGTGTCGTTACGGCCATACTGACATGCGTGCGTCCTCGAACGCGCTCCATCAAAATTTTAGTTATCTGTAGACAAAAAAACATCGTTCGACTATCCTGACACAACAGCGTCTGGTCCGGTCTATATTGACCCTTCAGACTGGGGTGACAGTCAGTTTTGTTCCGGCAGTAAGCCCTACAAAACTTTAATCATCTTTATGTTAGATCGGAATGATTAGTCTGTAGCTTTTTCTATTTTCTCTTTTTTTTTCAAGTACTGTTTTCGCTAGTCCGGAATCACTATTCCCTATAGCTATAGCTATATCACTGGACCGGCACAAAGCCCTGCAATGATTGTAAGAACTATTTTTTTTATCTCTTTTTTTTCAGTACTATTTATGCTAGTCCGGAATCACTATTCCCTGTAGCTATATCATTGGACCGGCAAACGCCCTGCAATGATAGTAAGAAACACATTTTTTTTCTTACTCTCTTTTTTTTCAATTCAGTATAGAACAGTTACAGACCAACCATACCGCAAACATGTCCCCGTCACAATCACACAAAAGTGTATCGTGAGGGACGTAGTGACACGATAACACCTAAGTATGTAAACCAACAGCAACTCTACACATATCCCAGTGCAGCACAGACCGGCCTCCCTGTAACTTCATGTTCCTTTCCTGCGCTAGAATAATTACGTCGTTAGAGTGTTGCAATGTCTCTAGTATTTTCTAGATTCACAGACACGGCTACCTCTGACTGTCGCACGTCCTCGTGCGGTTGACAGTGAACAGCATACGGTCTATCAGTTATCACCACCTGCTAACAGATATTAACTCTTGTTAAATATTACAACGGTCGACTATCCCAGACTTCATTTAAGTCATGGACGCGCCGATATGGCTACCTCCAGGCAAACGCACTACAGCTTTTCGTTCTGCTGCGTTCGTGACACATTCGCGCCAGCAAGCCGTCGCGCCGTACTAGCGCTTGCGAATCGTCGCACTGCTTTGAAAAATTAAAAGAAATCGAGATAAATGTATTGCGAACCATGGAATTCCGAGCTTCCAAAATTCATCACATATTCTCTTAAGAAACGGCAACTGTATGACATTTGAAAACATTGCAAAAAATGGAAACTATGTGTAGAGACAGATACCACAACATATTTCGAAGCGAAGGAGGCAACTGCGCAAAATCTACGAAAGCCGTCCATTTACAGTGCCAAAGCACCATTTGTTCGACGGCCGCTTGAATTGCCTGCCGTAAGATCAGCCGATAAGTAACCGACTGTAGCGGTGTAGGCTCAATCTAACCACCGCTCCGCCGTACCTGACCATGTTCGATTAGCCATCACAACGTCTTCCTCATTGATCATCGTTGTAGAGACTTCTACGAATCCCTCGACATCAAACCCCAATCTTGTCGACCACACAGTATTTGGAGCAAAATGCAACACTGATCAACATATTAGAACACAAAAATGTCACTTATTATTTTCAATTCCTAGCATGTTAAAGTTAATCCCTTTATTTTAGTAAATCGCTTAAACGTTTTGAATTTCAAAATATAACAGATGATAATCATGTTTCGCATGAACTATCAAATTACAACAAAACTTTTCAATTACAGGTTATTTTTAAAAACAAGTTAATTTTTCATTCAATGCAAACGATGACTCGTCTAGAAAGCCTTCGACATTTCTTCCATTTGTTAACATATTTAGGTACGTCAGAAATAATGAAAATACTTGAGGGTACTTTTAATACACATCGAACAAAAGGATTTATCTTTTGGCTTAAATAATTTCACTTTATCTTTTCTCTACACTACGACGACACGACAATATCGTAAGTAGGACAGCAAATTTCATTACGGTATTTAACATAAAAATAGAATCATCAATGCAGAATGCATTATAGTCTTTCACAAATGTAATAATTCTCATACTATTCGAAGATTCGAAAATATCATCTAAGAGGATTACCGTAGGTATTAGGTATATCTTTAAGAAGTGTTATCACGATTCTTTGAAGAATACACGTACCAGAGCTCGAAGCCAATCCATAAACAAGTCGATTGTACATATAAAGTAATTAGTGTCCGACCGAAACAGGATTTTCAACCGAAACCGAAACCGAAAACGAATATTCGGTCTGGGTGTAAACCGAAACTTATTTAGACATGTTAATTTTTTTATTGTATACTGTAATCTGATATATATTTTTTTACATATATGTAGAAAGGGTAATTGAGTATAGTACTGAGACTGATTATGTAGTTAGGAATAATAATTAATTCGTTTACACGAATTAATTATCCAACGAGTCGAGGATAAACTAGTAACGGAATACGACAAGCGCACCGTTCCACGTCAGAGCAAAGACTGTCTTAACGGCGGCCGCTCCGTCCGTTTTATACAAGCAGGACGGGCGGCAACGCAGGTGCGATGCCGCAGGTGTGCGGTACACGTGTCGTTTACAAGAATTCTGTCTAGCTAGACCGACGCCACCGCATCTACAACGGTGCAGATGCCGTCATATACAAATAGGTAATGCATGTTAATGAAAAACAGTAATTGTAATAGTCATGTAGCAATATATTCAATTATTTTAAAGTAAAAATCAACACTTTAACGTTAAAAAATACTTCTTTAAGTCAATTTTGTAAAAAAATCAACAAACCCATAAAAAGTTACTCGCTAATTAAGAACATATTTTATTGTGTTCACAATATTGTTAACATTATTCAATGAGAGCAATAACTTAATATATCACACTCACACACTTACACACAGTATACAGAGAACTTAACAAAATCCCAGAAACTATACAAAACCTGCTCAAAGTTCAAAAACTTTAATAAGTTAACTTTGTATAAAAAGGGTTATTATAATATTAAGGAATTTATGGATGATAATAACCGCTGGGAATGAGGTGATCACTGCTAAGCTATTTCTAATTTGCTTTGTGTTGTTAATTGTGTTACGAGTATATACATGATTGTAAGCAGTGGTGTATGTAGCTAGGCGTGGGCGAAATGGGCCCTCGTCCACGTCCTTACCCTTAAAGGGGCCTCACGAGGCCCCCTAAAATGCGATGCCCCCAGACTTTACCATATATGACTAATTAATTTTATCACTTTTAAGCTCGAAAAAGAAAGTCGTAAATTTAAGTGTTTGTTTGGGGCCTCGCAAGAAGCCCATCTTAAGTGCGACTGCGAGGCTGTTGTAACTACCTTCAAACACCGCGATTGTTACATTAAAGGAATACGAGACTTGTCAGAAATTAATAGATATGAGTAGGTATGTCGTGTCAAAGCATGTTTGATAGGATAGATCTATTGGGTAGATCCTTGGAATGAAAGAAAAGGGGCCTCGCTGATGCAACTTCGTCCACGTTTATATTAGTTCACGCTACGCCTCTGATTGTAAGCAGTTATTTAAAAAAAGTCCCGCTGGGTTTCTTGCGGGTTCTTCCAAGGAAAGAGGTTTTTTTCGAACCAGTGGTAATTATTTTTTTAACCAGATTTTATCGCGGTTAATTTACTATTTTAATTCCCGAAGGACATATAGCTGAGAGGTCAATCGACGGATTCAACTCGGCTGGGCAGCGTTCGGGAAGCTACGACACATCTTCTCGTCAGACATACCTCAAAACCTGAAAACGAAATTGTACAACCAGTGCGTGTTGCCAGTAATGACTTATGGAACTGAGACGTGGTCCTTCACTGCTGGCCGTATGAGGAAGCTCAAGGTCGCTCAGCGGGCTATGGAGAGGGCTATGCTCGGAGTTTCTCTGCGTGATGAACTTAGGAATGAGGATATCCGCAGTAGAACCAGAGTAACCGACATAGCCCAACGGATTAGTAAGCTGAAGTGGCAGTGGGCCGGCCATATAGCTCGAAGAACCGACAACCGATGGGGAAGAAAGGTTCTCGAGTGGCAGCCTCGTACCGGTAGGCGAAGTGTAGGGCGTCCCCCCACGAGATGGAGTGACGACCTGGTAAGACATGCAGGAAGTCGATGGATGCAGGTGGCTCAGGACCGTGCTTTGTGGCATTCTTTGGGGGAGGCCTATGTTCAGCAGTGGACTTGTGAAGGGCTGTAATGATGATGATGATGATATAGCTGACGTGAAGCACCGACGCTCTGGGAAGTCTGCAGTCTGTGAACATGTTCAAGATCGTCCCCGCCATTACATCAGATTTGATAGACCACAAATCCTCGCAAAAGAACACCGATTCAGGGTATTTGATATTAATTTCGCTTGATACCTCCATGCGTTCCTGAGAAAAAGGGTCTTCACAGACAGACAGACGGACAACAAAGTGATCCGATAAGGTTCCGCTTTTTCCTTTTGAGGTACGGAACTCTAAAAACATCCTAATTTCAATAGAGAAGATGGATGGGTACTGCCATCTGCTTGGTATTCTATAATTAACAAAATTAAATCCAAATCCAAGCATACCACTGCTAGACTTCAAAATATTGTAAGTTCATTCTGCGTAAATCGAACCAAAAATTTATATTAAAAACTGAAGGTAGCCTGAAGGTTAACTGTGACATCGGGACGTCAAACATCTTAGTCCCCCCCGTGACCACGGGTTGCAAAGCACCCGAAACGTCGGGAATTAAAACAGTAAATTAAACGCGATAAAATCCGTAAAAAATAGTTTTATTCAAAAGAGTGACTTTCAATAAGTATTATTTTTAATCTATATTTAATAAAAAAGTTTCTGTTTCTGTATAACTATGAATAATACACGAGTCACTAACTCATCCGAACGACGCACGATAATTCACGAACACGGAGTTTCGGCGCCGCCGAAGGTTCGGCAGATTTTTTGCCGAAACCGAAACTATTACCGAAACTAGATTTTTTTGCTGAAACTTGCCGAAACCGGAACCGAAACCGAATCTTCGGTCGGTCATTAATAATACACACTGGGATATAAAAAATAAAAATACACACTGGGGTATTTATTACAGTATATTTCTTTACTTTATACTTACTAATCTCTACTTGGTTATGGGCCTGAGATAGGTCTAACTTACTGAACCAAGTACAACAACTAAGATTCGCTAATAAGTCTTCGATCCGAGGAACCGGAAATTTATCCAAAAATCTTTTTACCCGCATCTCAAGCTAACTGAGTCTAACTGTAGTACACGACTTGATAACGTCGTATAAAACATTTGGCGAACCAATTGCCTATGAAAACAAACCCGTTTATTGATGGATGTATTAAGTCTGTGCCGGCATCATAGTAAATAACAAATTATTCATCAAAGTGTAATCAAGAATTTGAATAGCTTTATTCAACACATATTGCTATTATATAAATATAGCTAGTATTCATTAGTAGTATGAAGTACACAACAAATGAACATAATTGAATGAAATAAAAAAATACATACAAGTAAACATATTACTGTTTTTGATAAATATTACTAGAGTTATAAAATAATAATTATAAACTACAATTTTTTTTTACGAAGATTTCATCTATATGTAGCAGGTTTATGGTAAAATCAGGTTTATGATAACCAAAAACCCAGGCTTTTGTTCAAGAACCGGAAGAAGACAAAATTATTACTTAAAACTATCATTAAGCCAAAAACCTGAACATTTTTATGTTAAACATAAAATTTAAGCTTAGGTTAGGTAAGGTTCCGCACCCCTCCCCCCGAACGGATTCCCGCCTTGTCGTGGCGGGGTGCTTTGTCACCCGAACTGAACAAAGAAGAACCCACATGGCTGGCCCGAGGTAAAGGGCTGGCCCGAGGAGGCCACTCCGAGTGAATTTCGCGAGCCCACTTCATGTGAGTATTGGTGGGCTGCGGTAAGAGCGTGTCCTCTCCCCTTACCACAGCAGCCGAGGTAGAGTCGCGGAGGAAGAGGAGTGTTGGTGTGGCGATGCATTACTCGTCCTATCCTCTACGAATCTGGCGGGGCCGAACCGTTGAGGCGGTGGTGGAGGGCTGCGAGGGGAGAGGAGTGTCGGTCAGGAAGGCTAGTGTTTCTGAGTACTTGTTTTTCCTGGCCCCATAGCCTTCGCGCATCGGATACGGGGGCATCTGTAGTGGAGGTGAAGTGGGAGGCCACGAAGGAAGGTGCGCCATCTGTTCTGGTCCGCTTACCTGCAAAGAAGATGGGGAGGAGTCGTTCTCTCCCGAGGAGGGGCCGCATTAGGCGATCGGCGCTGGTAGGGCCGCGGATGTGTACGAAAGCGTTACCGTGGCCCTCTCAATATACGACGACGGTGGAACATCATAGAGTTTTAATCGGTGCGTGCCGACATAACCCATCCTTGCCACCGCGAGGCGGTTATGCGTAGGCATTATCCCATATTAAAAAAAAGGTTCGGTGCCCCTTCATGTCAATTTTGTCGGTTGCCCAACCGCACCCTACCCTGAAGCTGCTACTGTAGCTATATTTTGCCTTGCTTGTGCTATTCCATATTATACTCGTACGTGGTAGAGCCATGCTGCAGCTATATTAGTAGTATAGTTGTAGCTCGAATGGGTCGGCTCGACCGGGGAAGGACCACGCTCTCACATAATATCAACGTAAAATAGCAGCTTAACACTGCTGTGTTTCGTATGGTGAGTGTAGAGAACCGGAGATATTTTTTTTTATTGGAAAAGAGGCATTCCATCTTAGTCCTCATGGGTGACAACGCATCTGCATTTTGATCAGTCACAGCAACCACTTACCATCAGGTGGACTGTGTGCTCGTTGGTCACCCTATAAAAAAAACGCCCGGAAATGATATCCATTTCTGCATTATTTTAAAAATGAAATGCAAGAAGTTGACGTACTGAAACCTGTTCATATAGAACAGGTTTCAGTGCGCCCTACACATAAGGCTAATTACAGTATATTTTCGATCGCATTCTAACGATAGCTCCAGTAACTTAGGTCAGGTATTTGCTGACTATTGTTTGAGCAACAGCCATTCCATGACTCGTACCTCTCTGGTAACTACCATTTGCCAAGAGTCTGATAGATGTCAGTACCTAAGAAAAAACATAAAGTTATGTTAGCCACATTTATTGATTGTAAATATACGAAATGTTTGCACAAGGTGGTTGTAATAGGTGTATACTTTAAAATGCAATAATAGGCTTTAAATCCTCATGGAGTTCTTCACTCAAATACAAAACAATCTGAAGCATCCGAAACAGGCGAAGATATTCAATGTCGGAAATTCGAATGGATTACCTGATAACGTATCGCCGATGTAATTTTGTTTCTAGTTTTTCAAGTTCTGATGCAATAATGGAGCTCCAGTAGCCTACTCGAGACACCTTTTCTGTATTATAGTGGTTTGAAGATAAACCTAAACCCATGTCCAATCGACTAGGATAAAATTGTCCAAATGTAAAAAAAAGCACAATTTTTGTCTCCTGTCTATGCTAGCCGTACAGGAGTGAAAACGCGCAACGTTTTGATGATGTAGGTGTTAAATCAGCAGCAAAATACCATCAAGTAGACTGTGCTCGTTTTTCACCTTCATTCTATAAAAAAGTACTTTTAATAAAGCTGACGCATACTCGAAGAGTATTTCATTACATACAGCAGTGGGCTTGAACAAGCTGTTGATGTGGTGTTGTTAAAATTATATTACACGCTTTCTATTTAAAGAATAATTTTAAATTACTATAATATTAAATGTTTTAAATTATTAGATGTTATTCTATAATAGAATAGTATTTATATGACTAATATTTATGCTTTTGACAAATATTGAATGCTTGATGAACGAAATTATAATTTTTTTTTGTTAAAATATCCGAACCCGCGATCTTTTCTCGCTGGTTTCAGTGAAGTTAGGTGTTACCATGTAGTAGCAGTGTAAGAGTATCGACTATCCCGTGGGTATAGGCGACAGAGGGAAACATATCAGGATATGCGCAACAGCGTCTTTCAAATAAGCGGTTTGCAACTAAGCTTTGATTTACCACGTGCTCGCCGATGAAAAAAAAACATCGTGAGTAAACCATGCGGGTCTGATGAATAAAATATTTTGAAGGCATGTTGTGAAGTCCACCAGCACGCAGCGGAGCCGTCCGGCAGACTAATTACTCTAAATTCTATTTATTATTGTATAATTGACTTTAAAAAAGGTCCCGCTTGGTTTCTTGTTGGTTCTTCTCAGGACAGAAATTTTTCCGAACCAGTGGTAAAGTGAATAATACTTTCAATCTATATAATTTTCAAATTAATTTCAAATGTAATTCTTAACATGTAATAAATATATTGAATAAAAAAAACTAAAACAAAACTCAATGATCTTTTTGAAATAAGAGGAGTCCAATTGCCATTTTTTTTATAGGATAGGGTGACAAACGAGCACACAGTCCACCTGATGGTAAGTGCTTGCTGTGACCCATAGACATCCACATCTATTCTCAATAAAGAATCAAAATGCAGATGCGCTGTCACCCGTGAGGCCCGCGATTAATTGTATAGTTGTAACACGAATGAGTGAGCTCGATCGAGGAAGGATCACGAGCTCACACAATACCAGCGTAAAATAGCAGCTTAATAGGCCCTTTTTACTGCAAAAGAGGCATTCCATGTTAGTCCTCACGCCTGACAACGCATCTGCATTTTGATTCGCAAACGAAGATAGATGTAGAAGTCTATGGGCCACAGCAACCGCTTACCATTAGGTGGACTGTGTGATCGCTTGTCACCCTTATCATAAAAAAAAATAAAAAAAAATAATTGTAAGCTGTCATTTTTTTTGAAAAGAAAGTACCGCTGTGTTTCTCGTTAGTTCTCCCAGGACAGAGTTTTTTTTGCGAACCAGTGGTAAATTAAATAAAAGAGAGTTGAAATACGTATTATTTGTAACTTCTATTGAATAAAAAACTTTCTGTTTTTTGTTCGAAAAACATAAAATATCGGCGCAACCTCGTGTTGTTATTTTCACATGGAATTTGAAAAACCAAAATTCGATGAAATCTAATCCAAAATAATGGAAAAATAATCAAAATCTGCAGCTAGGTGCTTACTGTCAGATAGCACAATGCTTGTGTGTTCAACTTGTTTATATTATGATAGTAAACATTTCGTCATTAGAGCAACAAAACGCGTTCCTCAATGATAATAGCTTCTCAGAAATATAGATTCACTTTCGTTTAGGCGTCGCACTGTCTGCTTATGGACTTTTTATCGACTAAGCGTTGTAATAGTAAAAGTGAATTAGTTTTTATAGGTCACGTACACTTTGATTGATGATTCGGGAACATCAATTTACCAATTTAGACGGAACAAATGAGAATTAATTGATACCTTACTCAAGTTGTCTGTCCACTTATTAACTGATTTCACAAGTTCACACTTAATGTTTATATTTTATTAATTTATTTATGTACACACAACAAGACACAGAAACAGTCATACAGAGAGTGAGTACAAAGGTATGTTTTTATGATATTTGTGCTCGATCTACAAGAGTACTAACATAATTCTATAACGATCCGAAGGTCTCGTAAAAGACGACTACTGGTAAGGCCGAAAATATGTCTCAGAGTTGGTTTTCGATTTTTGTTGCAATTACTTACTTAATGTAAACTACAGAAAAACATGACAGTTTAACAACTTCCTCGAAAAATAATCGCAAGCAGAAGAACCGAAAATTAAAACACGACGTAATTTGTACGAGTAACGACCCTTTCTGTGTTGGTTTGATTATCTTATTATTTTTTCTGGTGGCTGCAGATAAGAGAGAGATACGTATAAAATTCTCCACCTAAGAACTTTAACGCCTGCAACTTTGATAGGGCTTCGCTCAATCATTTGCTCGCATACACCAATAGATTTTCACATCTTCAATTAATAAAGGCTGTTTGCTTTGAAGGCAGTCCCTTCCCTTACTGCTTGCTTGTTCGTGCTTGTCTTTTGCCGGCTAACTGTTCTCTGCAGCCGGTTTCTCACTCGTTACTCGTTTTCTGATTAGACTACTAACCATCATGTCATTAGTGTTCCTTGTTTTATTTATATATTTATATATTATATATTTATATATATTATATTTATTCTTTATTGCATTCCATAATCTAAAACAAAGGGCGGACTTAATGCCTTGAGGCATTCTCTATCAATTAACCCATAGAGTGGTGAGAATTTGACGTAGGTGTAGCGATATAGAATAAAAACACAATAAAAATAATAATTAACTACGATATATATACATTTTACTAATATATACAATAAATAAACTATAGATATATCTCCTATTTATACATATGTACAAATATATACATACATACATAAACATACACATATACATATCATCAAATATATATAAATAGTACATATGCATAACTTTGAATATATACGTCTAACAATATAAATGACATGGATGATTCATGTAAGAATTGTCTTTAATAGATGATGAGACCAACTTTTTAAAAGGAAACTTATTGGGAGCTTTTCTGATATCATCGGGAAAGGAACAACAAAGACGTGTAGCCTGAACTGTGGAGGAGTTACCATAGAACTCGGTGAAGTGAATTGTAATACACATTTTGTTGTTAGAAGAAGAACGTAGAACCCTATCATGAGATGAGGAGAGATAGTGAAATTTACTCTTAAGATAAGAAGGCGAAAATGGGTCACTTAATATGGAAAATAGAACAAGTAATATTCTGGAAATACGCCTCTGCCGGATTGTAAGCCAATTAAGCTTAGATCTATATTGCGAAATATGGTCATACTTACGAAGCCCGAAAATAAATCTTAAACAGTTAATTAGAAGGCGTTCCAGCTTGTTCAAAAGATCCTGGGACAGATCCGGGTAACACACATCTGCATAATCAATTATGGGTAATATGAGCGATTGGACAAGCATGATCTTAGACTTTGTGGGGCGAAAATATTTTAAATGATACAGAGAACGTAACATGGCAATGACTTTCCGACTCACTTCAGAAACCTGAGTTCTCCAATTCAGCGTGCTGTTAATGTGTAGGCCAAGATTTTTTACAGACATACTGAACGGTATTGTAATGCCATTGTAATAAATTAGAGGTAAGTCTGCAAGATTAATCTAAGCTAACATCCGTCAGCTACCCACCAGTATAGCTTGGCATTTCAAAGGATTAATCAACACTCCATAACGAGTAGACCAATTTTCGATAGCTGATAAGTTATCATTTAAAGTTTTAATCCCATTATCGATATTCCCAATTTCAGCTTGCGCGTATAGCTGAAGTTCATCGTCATACAGATGGTACGAGCAATCGAAGATAGAGGTAATAAAGTTTATAAAAATTGAAAAAACCATAGGAGAAAGAATACTACCTAGCGGCGCACCAGCTTCCATATCAGCCCAAGCTAAGGTCATTTGCTCCAAAAAGACTGACTGCTGTCGAGCGTGAAGATAAGGTGCAAACCAAACATTCCAATGCTGTACGGCTAAAATTTAGATGAGACAGTATGGAAAGAAGGTTTTCATAATCAACTGTGTTGAAAGCATTTGAGAAATCAACTAGTACCAGTACTGTTACTTTTTTTTCTTCCATACCTTGTCTAATATCGTCTGTGACATTAATTAAAGCAGTACTTGTACTATGATTAGGGCGAAACCTAGACTAATGTATACTCAGTAGGTTATACATACATAAACACTCACGCCTGTTACCCAGAGGGGTAGGCAGAGACTATGGACTTCCATTTGGCACGACCCTGACATACCTCTCTCGTTTCCTTCACATCCATATACCTACTTCGTTAAAGGTACTCTTGATTTGGTCCATTTTCAATATATCGGCAATTTGGTCGATAAACTTTAGTAGGTTATGTTTCGAAATAAATGTAGAAATTTGCTTGTAAACACAGGATTCTAAAATTTTAGAACGAAAGGGTAGAATGGATATAGTGCGAAAATGATTGGGAAGAATGGGGGTAGGAACTTTTGGGAGGGGCTTTATAAAAGCCCTTTTCCAAAGATTAGGGTACTGACCTGTATCAAGGGAAGAAATGTTTTTGTATTATATATATATATATATATATATATATATATATATATATATATATATATATATATATATATTACTAGATTAGAATGTATGACGCCATAAATTTTTATGTAAATTTGGCTTAGGTTGGCTTAGCATAGCTCGTTACAAAATTTGATTTGTTTTACGTAGTTCAATTTCATATGAAAATATAAGTTAGTGCATATGTATATTTACGTTTTTAAAGTCAATAATTTAATATAGACATCTAGATATCTAAATCATATGGCCAGCACCGAGTATTTTGTACTGGTGTAGAACTAGCTTAGATCTTCAGAAAAGTACCACAGTTCTACAATTCTTAATGAATTTATTTTAACAGTTTGCTTAATTTCATCTATAAATTTTAAATTCTTACATAAACACCATTTCAGAAAACATGATATTCGCGTGTTCGGAAACAGTAATTTAATAGGAGCTCGCACTGCCATAGTTTCATTGGCACCGCCCTCGTCGGCCCACCAATGCGCGGGCGCAGCACTGCAAGTAATGACATGCAAAATTGCCCCTCAAAGTGCCGCCGCCCATCCGCTAAATTATACCTGACATAGCGTGTAGTCTACGCATCAATTTGAATACAGGTGCATTATATACACAAGTAAATACATATGCACCATTTGTTGGTCTAGTAGTCGTAAGCGTGGCGACTGATCATATGGTACCGGGTTCGAATCCTTGGATGGGCCAAATGGTTGAGTTTTTCTATGCAAATTCTCAATAGCAGCCCGGATTCAGGAACCGGACAGTGTATCACCCCAGTGCCTCAGAAAGGACATCAAGCCGTTGGCTTTACGCCTGATCTCTCTCCAATTGAGTCGGACTACTATCATATTGGCTTATGAGAGTGAGGGAATAGATAATGTACCTGTGTTTGCGCACTTTTGTTTGTTTGTAGTGCGTACACACTCGTGCATATTTAACTAGAAGCCGTGACCGAAATTCAGTCTGGAGGACATTAATACATGAAATAATACCGTAAATTATTTTGTTATGGTTAGCTAGCTAACCAATTTGTCTTTATATGACAAATTGGTTTGATAATTTCGATAAATTCTCGTGTATATCATAAAAGGGAACATCTAATTTATATTATTTTTATTGGAGAGGGAGCAAACCAGCATACAGCTCACGTAATGGTGAATGAGATCACTCTCGCCCATGAACATCAGCAACATCAGAGGAATTGCATATATAGTTTACAAACGTTATCAGGTATGTACTCTACCTAGTAGGGAGCCGCCCTACACTTCGATTAGCGATACGAGGCTGCAACTCAAGAACCTCCTTCTTCATCGGTTGTCTGTTTTTCGAGCTATAAGGCCGGCACATTGCTAGTTCACCTTGCTGTGCCATTGGGCTATGTCGGTTACTCTAGTTCTATTACGGATATCCTCATTATGAAATTTATCATACAGAGAAACTACGAGCAAATCCCAATTCATAGCTCGCTCAGCAAACTTGAGCTTCCTCATACGGCCAGCAGGAAAAGGTCACGTCTTAGATCCATATTTCATCACTGGCAACAAGCACAAACATGATACAAACCTACACAAACATGTACATTTATGTTTTCAAAATTCAAATGCAGATGCGTTGTCACTCCTAAGGACTAAACTGGAACGCTTCGTTGCCAGCAAAAATATAATCTGGTTCTAGTTTTTCCGCTTTCCATACGAAACAAAGAATCATTGTGCTATTTGACGGTGGTCTACTATTTTTAATAGCTTGGTTCTTCCCTAGTCGAACAGACTATTTATGCTGTTTTATAGCCCTAATACAGCTGGTTTTATTCATGATATTCAGATGTCTTATTTATAATTACAATAACTGATGCAAAATACGTGTCATATTATCGACAGTGTAAAATCTTTTCTAGTGTACAGGGCGGGCGGGACGTCAATCCTACCTTTTTTTACAAAACTGACGTGACAAACAAACTTGTAGTCCACCAGATGGTAAGTGGCTACTGCAGCCCATAGACACCTTTTTCTACAGGATAGGGTGCCAAACGGGCCCACGGTCCACCTGATGGTAAGTGGTTTCTGTGACCCATAGACATCTACAGTTATCCTCAATAAAGAATCAAAATGCAGATGCGTCGTTACCAGTGAGGACTAAGATGGAATGCCTCTTTTCCAGTAAAATGGGTCTCCGGTTTTCTACACTCACCATACGAAACAGAGCAGTGTCAAGCTGCCATTTTACGCTGGTATTCTGTGAGTGTATGGTTCCTCCCCGGTCGAGCCGAGCAATTCGTGCTAGAACTATACTACTAATATAGCTGCAGCATGGCTCTACCACGTATGAATTATAAGCCAACTTCAAACTTAGAAGGCTACAGGCGCGTAGTAACTACTTAGGACTATATGGAATGCCTCACAATCCGTAATTTAACTCACTCTCTATATCCCTAAAATCGGTACGGAACGGAACACATCAATGCAAGCAATTATCAGTGCTTGAATTGATGTGTTGCAGGTCCGTGTTCGGCTGCAGGTTAAATAGGCAAGATAGTGATACTCACCCATACTGACTCCTAAACAGTTGAGAAGCCCTAACACCTTTAATTAATTTTTAAAATATTCATTGACTTGTTATGAAACTAGTTGACATTCGTCACTGAGACCACCCCGATTCACTTCTCGATTGCAATTTTAATGAGTTACTTATAGTGTTTTACGCAATATACAATGCTCAATACCATTTGCATCATTAGCTTATTCCACATCACTGTCCCTGTTAACCCTCCCAGCGGCGTTGGTAATTTTCTTCGTAATTTTGTCCACGAACGACATTAATGATATATATCGAGAGTCGGAATGTCATTTTGTAAATTATACAGCTGCATTACAAGTTTGTTTTATAATTGGTTGGATCACGCAGCGTGAGGAATGTCGGCACCGTTCGACGTCAACATCATTAGAATGAATGTGATTCGGTGTTTATCCTTGGTCCTGTACCTTACGTGCGAGTGCGATAATAAGGCAGCAAAACAACACCACCTTTATTCAAGAAAAAAAAATGCCCTCCATTACTATCAGTTTTATTTATACTCGAATTACATATAAGAACTGTTTTATGACTACCTCTTCGGTTTAGTGGACGAAATCGTGATTGTTGATCCATGGGCGCGATTCTTCGAATGCCGGATCGGGCCAAAAATTAGTTATTGAGTTTTCCTGTCAAGAAATTTCCAGGAGAAGTCCAGAAAAGTTAATAAACAGGCGGTGTGTCACCCAAGCGCCCCGGAAAGCCTATAAAGCCATTGGTCCTGCTTCTGATCTCTCCCCGGTCGTGTTGGATTGCCGTCCCTTGAGACTATAAGAGTCTCGGAATAGAGAGGTCACCTGTGCTTCGTTGAGACTGGCCGCGATGACCGAAATCGGTCTGGAGGACATTAATAAAACCGTTTCATTACAAAATTTTCCTTTGGCAATTTTCAATTACTTATAATAAGACAACCTCAAGTCGTTGAAATGAACCAGCATTGTGATACGAGAAGTAAAGAGGAAACTTTTTGTATTATAAGATGTAGAAGTTTTGACTTTGGTTGTGTTAGCCGTGCACATTAACATACACATTGTGTTAGTGTGCGTAGGCCTCGGGAGCGCTATTCCGGGGCGGCCGCGTTGCTGCCGCAGAAAAAATAATTGTCGAAATATCATTATATGGTTTAATTAGGAATAATAATGATAATCTTATCTATTCTATATAACTTTCAAAAATACTATTCGGTACAATACGCGGCGCTTACTGTAAGTTAATTGTACTATGCCCATAACCTTCCCGCAATTGCCAGCAATAGTTTCACAAAGTTTTACCGCAATCTGATGAACTGTATGGCAGCGCATAAAATACAAACAAACAAAAATTAATTTTTATATAATAGATTACTACACCTACGTCAAATTCTCACTATTTCAGGGGGTAACTGGTAGAGAATGCCTCAAGGCATTAAGTCCGCCCTTTGTAGGTATTAGGAATCCAGTAAAGAATAAATAAAAAAAATAACATGAGACTCACATCGATATTGAAATGTGAGCTAATAGTTGTCATGCGCAGACATTTACTGTATAAAATTATTATTAAACTATTATTTAAACAATAATACAATGTCAGCAATTCGTCGGCGCGGCGGTCAAGTTCCTGCCGAAACTACAACTTTTGTTAAATTTACACAAATATTATTTGTATCTGTGATTATCGACCTAGCAAATTTTAGTTTAACGCACTAGGTGTTTAATTTTTTAATTAATTTTTATAATCAAATTTTTAAGAATCAGACTAGCCATTTGATAATAATATATAATATAATATATAATAATCTAAATGTGGTTTGTTGACGGAATAGAAACAGCGATTGAAAATTTTGTTTCAATTGCGAATCTTGTACCATAAACTCATAGAATTATTACGTACTGGGTAATAATTCTATGCATAAACCATTTTAAGTTATCAAAAGCCTTGGCTCAACAGGGCGCTAAGTTATTATAAAGTAAAGAAAATATTTATGGTTATTAGGTATATTATATTATGGTAAAGAAAATATGTATATTTTCTTCATCGCTTTTAATTTTTTTTCTATACAAACTTAAACAACAAAGAGCCAATCTTTGTAGTTTTAGTTTGTACTCGTATGTACCTAGGCTCTTTTTTGTAATCGTTTCGCCCCGGAAAAATTTCTGGTGATAGCCGATTCTACAAAAAAACCGTGAGAGGAAGAATACTTCCAGTAAATCGTATTGTGGTGGACTACTAAGCAACCTGATGGTGTGGATCATATCGTAAGTTTTATGAAATTTGGCGGTTTGAATTAATGCGAACAATACTGAACGTGTATCCGAAATCAAGTTTTGTGTTTTGAAACGTCGCTCTGCCCTCTAACGGTGAGTGGCACTACTAATAATTTTTTTTGTTGTTTTTAAAAATGTTTTGTGATAATCTTAGTAAAGTTTGTGAAACTTAAAAGCTGATAGTAAGCATCATAAACTTTTTAATATTACAAAATAAATTCGAAATTAGGACTAAAATTATCGACATTTTATTTCTGGTCATTTTAAGATGGCGCCATCTATATATAAAGATATATACTATAATAGTACCAAGTATTGGAAAAGTTATCTACTACCACCACTAGATGACGCTTAAATAATTCTGTATACATTTTAAGTTATACAGGAATCCGAAATTTAATCGGTATAATTTTGATCATAGTCTTATTTTGAACACAAGATATGAATTGTATTGTTTTAAAACCCATTCTTTTAAGCTATTTTATAATTTGATAAGTATGGTAACTGGACATGCTGTAAGTTCATTTGGCTTCCGACAGATGGCACTATTTTAAATAATATTGAAGCAATAAAAGAACTTACAGTCCAAATTGCTAATGCAATCCATAGACACCTGCAACCAACTTCATACAAAGAAGGCTACTTTTTGCCTTTCAGTTTGAGAACATTAACTGCATCCACTTGGTGGTCGTAGGGTCAACATTTTGTCAATAACACTGATCAGTGTTGTTTCCGTATATTTGCCTCTGCGGTAAGCATAGCTAGTTTTATCGTCGTTAGGATAGTGACATAAATCAAAAGGCTTCAAGATAATATCGCTGTTCTGGCATATCGACGACGATTACAGCAGGTTGTTATTCATAGGGTGGTACAAGAGTGATGTTTGTCATAGCCAAGCCACTGTTGAGCGCTTATTAAATAAAGGAGACTACAAAAGCGTTACAACATGAAATTGCTCTATCCGTACATTCGTCAGAAGTCTTTTCATTAATTCGCACAGAATACGGTGTGAAATAGCACCTACCGTGTTTCGCATAGTGAGTGATGTTAGCAGGATACCCTTTTTACTTGTAGCGAGGGCTTCCAGGATTGTCTTCAGTGGTGACGCATCTGCATTTTGATTCTTAATTGATGTTAGACGAAAGTTAGGTCCATGAGCCACAACATCCAATTACAATCAGACGGATCGTATGTCACTCTTAATTATATAAAACGAAGTTATACGATGATATTGTTACAAATCGACAGACGTTCTATCACTTTAAAATAAAACTTTATAAATAGCTTATCAAGGGAATTGAAAGTCAATAGGTTTTATTTGTGGGCTACATTCTAAATTTATGTAACTTTTATTATTGCTAGAGATTGCCTCTATTGTCGCATTTACTAATTTAGTTTACATGGAACTGATTCCAATTAAAATTTCAAATAATTATGCTATTCAATTGAAGAAGTAGGTGTCATGGTAGCCAAAAACTTGGCTTAGTAAATATGTAAATAATCAAATGACACATTTGCTCCCAGTCTTAAAATATATTTAGTTAGTATTACCTATCTTATGTCCAGAACTTATTAATGAAATGATTATATACGTCTTTAGAAACATAGTCACAAACATAATCCTAAGTTATATCTGTGACTCTACCGATTTCCAGGTTTATGGTCGGTAAGAAATTTCAAGCCGGCTGTAATTCAGTGTGAAGAGCAAAAAGAGATCCCATTACTGATGTAATGGGATCTCTTTTTGCTCTTTTGCACAATTGATAAATATTTAAAAAAAATATAGGAAAAGTGTATTATAGTTATTTTTCTTCTCCTACTTTCTAGATCTAGAGTTAGGTATTTAAATATGATGTTAAAACATTGCGGGTACCATTCTAATAAAAGCATTTTAATAGCATTTATAACAGTACTGTAAAAGTTCGTATCTAACCCAGACTTTTTATATTATGCTAGTATAACTTACAATGTTGCATCCTGCGGGAGTTTAAACACAACTGTGAATACATTCATTACATTTGCAAGCTTGGCTTGAGTCAGAGAATTATTTAAGGTTTTAGAAGTATTTATTTGTATTATATTCAAAGTCAGCATTGAAACGACGTTTGGTACACTTAGCCACTTAAACAGCTAATCCAATGCTTTTTAAAGTGGTGCGAGTGAAAATAGCAATGAATATTAATATATTGATGGTATTCTAATGAAGGAAAGTAGGACATGGTTCGTTGGTACCGATTTCTTTCATTCATTACAGCTTATCAAAGTCCACTGTAGGAACATAGGCTCACCTTTTATTACCTTACAAAGGAGTTTGCCACATTTGGGAGGGTTAGCATCCGCAGGTTTTTTTCTAGTTATTATTAGAAAGACGCTTCGAGATGTTTGTTTCCCTTTGTCGCTTCCTACGACACCAAAAGGACCGTCCTTAATTTTATACCTATCTCTGTATTGCCAACACCTAGTATAATTTTTGAAAAAAATATTGTTTATCAAGTGTCAATTTTTTTAATGTAAATAATTTAAATAATTTCTCTACGCAGTAGAGCCATACTGCAGCTATATTAGTAGTATAGTTGTGGCACGAATAGGTCGGCTCGACCGGGGACACGCTCTCACGGAATACCAGCGTAAAATAGCAGCTTAACGCTGCTGTGTTTCGTATGGTGTACCCTTTTTACTGGAAAAGAAGCATTCCATCTTAGTCCTCACGGGTGACAACCCATCTACATTTTGATTCGCAAACGAGGATAAATGTAGATGTCTATGGGCCATAGCAACCACTTACCATCAGGTGGACTGTGTGCTCGTTTGTCACCCTATCCTATAAAAAAATTACTCCATAAAAATCAATTCGGTTTCACAAGGGGTAGCTTTTGGGCTGATTAAACATATTTTCAATGTGTGGAAGAATTTATAGGATGATTTTGGTATGTTCTTAGTCCTATCCAAAGCCTTTGATTGTATTCGTCATGAGGCAACTACAACACTATAGTGTAAGAAGTGATGCTCTTAAATTTAACATTTCATATTTAAGTAACAGAACGCAAACAGTTGTTACCAACGGTATTCATTCTTCAGGGTCGATAGTACAAATAGGCGTGCCTCAGTGCTCAATTATCGACCCCTTTCTGTTACTTGTCTATATTTAATGACTTACCTTACATAGTAGGGGATAACCATGATAAAGTATTATCATTATATATCATTAATTTTCAACTAAAACGACAATTACTAAAATATAAGGAACTAAATAATGCTATATCTTACATTTAGTAAATTTTTCTTGGTATCACACTAGATGCAAAGCTTCAATCTCATACCCATACTATAGAGAGCCGTGGTAGCTCAGATGGTTGACGCTCGCGGTAAATTTAACAATACGCGAGCAACCCGGGTTTGATCCCCGCCGGCACCAATTAAATTGTTAGTTGCAATTTTAACTGCTGATTTATCACGTGCTCGGCGGTGAAGGAAAATATCGTGAGGAAACCTGTATGTCTGAGAAATAAGAAAAAAAAAGTATTGCGAAGACATGTGAAGCTCGCCAACACGCATTGAGCCAGCGCGGCGGACACTTTCTTGCCCTAAAACCCTCTCAGAAATGAGAGGCCTGTACCCAGCAGTGGAACGTGTATAGACTGTAACTTTAAATTTAACTTTAATCCCATATATCTAAGTTAGTAAGCAGGCGTAGTTCTGCAGCGTATGCTGCAAATATGATTAGACATTTTACGTTGCGTTGATACAACTAGGATGCATACTTTATTTATTACCATGAATTAAATACACAAGCACTTGACAAGCATTTATATACCCAAGAGATTAGAGAGAGAAGAGAAAGTAAGGTTTTTAAATAGACTGGTCATATAGCTCTAAGGACCGACCACCGACCAGTAAGAAAAGCTCTTTAATTGCAGCCTCGTTTTGGTAAGCGTAATGTTGACCTGGTAGGATATGCTCTCAGTTGACGGATGCCTGTTGATGCGTGCGAGAGTGAGCAGGAATTGTATTAATTATCTCCCTCTCTCGTCCACCATCGGACAACCAGATACAGTCCCATCCCTTTGTTTACGTCATTATTCGCAATGAGTACAACAAAGGAGTGGAATAATTTGCCAGCATCTCTTTCCATTCACTTACGTAGTAGACGTCTTCAAGGCGATGGTGAATGGCTAAGCTCTTACATTTTTCAGCTACATCACCACTTGTCATCAGGTGGGATAGTAGTCAAGCAATGGTTTATAATAATCAAATTATGACTTAGGGCCGTGTTTTGTGATCTATGTTCAGCGGTGGAATTGTGAAAGGCTGTAATAAAAGAATGAATGAATATCTGCTATAAGTGGGACCATAACTGGTGTAGGCTTACTCAGTAGTGGACTTTTACGGACTGATAAGGAGAAAGAGGAGACTTTCTTAATACTTAAATAGAACTTCAAAATAATTGTTAAGTCCTCTTAACATTGCCTATTCACCTTTAAGAGTAAAGAAAGTAAAATAATGCGTCATACGTTAAAGTAGGTTATTAATATTTTTCACAAAGAAAAAAAAATCAGCTTGTAGAAATATGTATCTCTTATACTTTATTTATAAATATGAACTTTTAGTTTTTAATTTACACATTTAAATGAATTCACTTTGTTAGCAACGTTTAGTTTGTTCATAAAACATTTGCGCTTGTAGATAATTACATTTCTAAAGAGTTTTACACAAAGGATTCTCGAAGAACATTAAAAGACGTACAAGAATATAAAATATGCTGCAAGTTATTTGTAGTTTCAGTCTTCATGCAGTAGAAACTGTGAAGTTTATGTTACAAAATAATGTGTAAACTAATGGAGGTATCGATTTTTATAACATAAAAGGTTTTTAGTTTATAATACCATACCATCTGCATTTTGATTCGAGGATAGATGTAAGTGTCTATGGGCTACAGCACCCACTTACCATCAGCTGGATTGTGCATTGTTTGATACGCTCTTATCTGTAAAGACTATGAAATTTAATATAATATTTTTTTTTTATAGGATCGGGTGACAAACGAGCACACAGTGATGGTAAGTGGTTGCTGTGGCCCATAGACATCTACATTTATCCTTGTTTGCGAATCAAAATGCAGATGCGTTGTCACCCGTGAGGACTAAGGTGGAATGCCTCTTTTCCAGTAAAAAGGGTCTCCGGTTCTCTACACTCACCATACGAAACACAGCAGTGTTAAACTGCTATTTTACGCTGGTATTCTGTGAGAGCGTGGTCCTTCCTCGGTCGAGCCGACCCAATCGTGCTACAACTATACTACTAATATAGCTGCAGCATGGCTCTACCACGTATAATTAGTAGTATAATATATTGCAATATATGTATAAATAATAAAAGTTTTTATAGTTAACCCTAGTGTAGTGGATTTTTATACTATCAATGATTTTCTGACAGTAACATCCCTATTCTTTCACGTGGGTGTAGTGAATGTCAACTGAGAGAAATACCAAAAAATACTTGAATACTTGTGTTCTCTAACAAATAGCGGGTTATCGGTCTGAAAAATGGCAGACCTTAATTTTACAGACGAGAAACAGCGAATACGTTAGAGCTATCTAGAGTTAGAACGTAAATCTTCTGAACTTAAGGCCCTCTTGTAGTACGGTGTGTAGAGTATGAAAATATTTCCACATTTATCGAGCGAATTAGTTTGGTCTATAGTTGAGAAAATTAAAAAAAAATGTGGAACAATGTTCCAATGTTCGTCCAACCTCTAAGATGTTTCGGCGGTTATTGGGCATAGCCGGGGAGACCGCAAGCGCATAAACCGTTTGATTTTGTCTACCGACTACATAAAGGAGGAGGTACTCAATTCGATTGTATATTTTTTATGTGTGTTACCACATACTTTTTTTCTAGCTAAACCGATTTCGATGATTCTTTTTTTATTTTAAAGCTGGTGTATTTCATGTGGTCCTATATAAATTAATCAAGGTTTGACCAGTAGTTTTCGAGTTATCCTTAATAATTTATATTGAAGTCGGTTGTACAAATTTTTTAATTTTACCACTTGTTAATCTTTCATAAGATATAAATAAAAAATATTTCAACAACTTGTGAAATGTATTCTCAACGTTCCCTAAAAGAGTCTTAATGATTTGAGTTTTACGCGGTTTCAATATAAAAGTTTTGCTTGGTACCCGTTTAAACAACAAATAAGTGTCATGTTTATCATTTTACGTGGTAGAGCCATGCTGCAGCTATGTTAGTATCATAGTTGTAGCACGAATGGATCGGCTCGACCAGGGAAGGACCACGCTCTCACAGAAAACGTATGGTGAGTGTACAGAATCTGAGACCCTTTTTACTGGCAAAGAGGCATTCCATCTTAGTCCTCACGGGTGACAACGCATCTGCATCTTGAGTCTTTATTGAGGATAGACGTAGATGTCTATGGGTCACAGTAACCACTTACCATCAGGTGGAATGTGTGTTCGTTTGTGCTCGTTTGTCACCCTATCCTATAAAAGAAAAAAAGCCAACTCTTACGATGTCTTTACACAACCTTTTTCCAAAAGATCAATCTTTATAACAAGAGTTGCGTGCAATAAATACATTTAAATAACTTACAGGTGTTTAAATAAGTTTAAAAAGTACTGCAACGTTGCCTTAAGGACTGATCTATATAAATAGATTTAAGTAACTTTTTTTCGGTCGCTGATGTCAAAGGTATCATTTTTTCTTTTTTTAATTCATGTTTAATGCGAGTAACTAAACTATTGCATAAAGGTGTTGCCACAACCATAACGATTTGTAGACAAATCATTGATGATATTACTTCAGACATTTTAAGCTATTGGTGACGATCCTCGACGTCGCTATGGATATTTTACATTTATCATATAGGAGATGGTTATATGCTATGGACGGCATGACATCTTTCTTTCATTTGTCGTAGTCGTCTCTTACGACCGACAAGGGCCAAATGAGGTGATGGATAACGCTTACTAAAAGAAGTGCTTCAGTGGTTACTATATTATGATTGTGTATTGTAATTATATATGTGTGATAACCATGAGCAAAAAGATTTACTTTCATTTATATTATAATATTATTTCGAATTTTCGAAGCTAATAAAAGTCGATGCCTCTAACTAATATTAGGAAGATTTAAATATATATTGTCAGTATCTTTGCTGTGCCATTGGTAACTTTTTTTATAGAATTAGGGTGATAAACGAGCACACAATTCACCTGATGGTAAGTGGATGCTGTGGCTCATATATATTTGCATCTATTCTCGATTAAGAATCAAAATGCAAATGCGTTGTCACCCGTGAGGGCTAAGATGGAATGCCTCGTTTGCGGTAAAAAGAATCCACGTTTCCAATTTCTTTTGAAAACTGTACTGATAACCGTTTTGACTATTCGATCTATAGTGGGTATTTCTTATTACTTTGTGGCAGCCATGCAGAAATATTATTACTATAATAAAATTAACTCATTTCGTTTTTTATTCATAGCAAACGGCGGGTTTTCTTACTCGCCGATTGGTATGGTTATGTACAAAAAAATTTAAAATTTCTATTCTTGTTAATTTTCAATTAAATTTCTCAGTGTAATTTCTTACGTCATAAATTGTACTAAATGACACTAGAGAGAAGCGCGATCTACATATATGCTGATTCTCAGCTTCGCGACGTTTTCATTTTAAGCAATAAAATGATTTTTAGCCTATGTTACTCACATTACGATTATGTAATATCTTCTAACCCACTAAATTTTACATGAAATGCCTATAATTTTACTGACTTTTTTCACTTTACGCTACAACATAGTATTGAGTGTACAGCTGCTTTATCGCAGAAATAAATTGATAATAAGTACTTGCGGTAGACTAACAATCTGCGTAGGACAGCATTATAATGTCAGAGTAAAATATGTTTGTGTATACACAGTTTGTACAAACTACTTACATAATACATTTATGAAACAGCTTGAAAGCGACCACCTCATTCCTAGGGGTTATTTTCTCTTAAAGACGTATTAAACATTTTTATACAGTTTTTGTTTGATAAAATATTTAAACTTGGTAATACAGAGATCCTGTATATTTTCTTGTCGTAATAGCGTATACATTGCCCCATTAATAAATGAATCAAGAAACTGGTACCACTACACTTGGGTTTATTCCTGGTGTTTACAGTGTGTACTACCTTTTTTATCAAAACTATTTTTATGAACATAGATTAAAATCTATTGGTAGATACAATTGTGCATAAGCGCATTAAAAATTACGTATAACATGATTATACGTAAACTTTTAAAGTGGTTCATGTATATTATTTTTATACCTTATTATTGTACTTCCAATTTTGCAATAATTTTATGTCGAACTTTAATTTAAAAAAAAATGGAATATCCAAAAGTTCACAATTCATAATGCTCATATGATCATCATATCATATATATATATATAGTGACCTGGATAGGAATAGGATATAATATATATTATATCCTATTTACTTTTAGTACGTAGTACTATTATTTATTCTGTGCTTTTAAGATATTGTAATAAAAATCTCTGATTATTATAATAACCAAGTATGTATGAAATTTGGTTATTCGAATATTTTGTATTTATGCAACGATCTTTTTGAGCCGCAGCGCACAACCGATACAGTATTCACTCACGACGGCGGTTGACGCCGAAGCACAGAACACTATTACTTCCCTATATATAATGTACTCTGTGACTATTACTCCTACGGAGAAGAATGCCAACTTCATATAAAATAAAATGAATATACCCACTAGCTCCATCTATAGTCGGCCCACCTGCAATATTTTCGTGGCGGGAAAATTTGAACGTTGCTCTTTTTTTTGGGGGGGTATTTGAGGTATTTTTTTGGGTGGCCTATCCCAGCGCTGAATAAAAGAACAATAAATTACAGTTTTCTATTTATTTATTCAAAATACAAATTAAAATTAAAAAATATACATAACTTTAAAAAAAGTACTTTACAAAACTGGTGCTTTAGGTATAAATTATAGAAATGACAAGTAATTTCTCTTCCACAACATGCTCTACCCATTAATTACCTATATGAGAAAAAGATATGAAAGCATGTACCACCTTTTCTCATAACTTTTCTTTTTATAAGTCTGGACCCAAAGGGTGTTATCAGGACCGTAATAATGAGCCTACAATGTCTGTCTTGTAGACTTAGTATTACAGTCCTGATGGAATGTGAACACCATACATGCGGCATCGCCGACGCGACCAGTATTTGTATACTGGCTGCCTAATAGCAGGTGGTTCTAAGGTACAAAAATACACAACAGACGGAAGACAAAATTACTCCAGCAACTTCGTTCTATCTATAGTCATTAGATAAGTTTAAACAAGAAAATAAAATTCAATATTTATCACAATATTTCAATTACCTATGTAAAACAATGATAAAAATAATATTATATATAATTTACAATCATGAATGAATTGATATTATATATATTTTTCTCAAACAAATTTAATAAAAAAGCTCTTGCATTGCCCCTGGCAAAGTGTAAAAACTCATAAACTAATTTTAACAATATTTGGTTATCTATTTATTTCCCTGAATTAACACTTAAAATGTCTCTTTATATAATTTCTTATAATTTATTTTAGTTGATTAATTTAGGTGACTAGATTTTTATGTAAAATTCTGCAACAAGCTTTGTCAAACAATTTATATAAAATGCAGAACTACTCTTCAAATTACCTGTTCCAATTTCACTACCAGATGAAATATTTGTTTTGCACTGAATGTCATATTCCATAAATAAATTTCAAAAACGCTTTAACAAATGTCAAAAAGTGTCACTATTTCTTTGTTGTGGAATGTAAAATAGGGTTGTTGCATATTTGCACCCAAAATAGACAGAACTCGACAATTTACTCCATCTATGTCACAGACTGATGTAGATATATTTATCCCAGCCTGAAAGCACTGATTTAAGACCTGAAATTACAAATCAAATATAGTTTACTACTGTTGAGATTGTTTAGTCAACATTTTTAGATATTTAAAGAAAATAAAACATCATATAAAGTACTATAAACTACCTCTTTCATTAGTACAGCAAGTCTATTTGCAGTTGAAAATGTACTGGAGAAATAGTGGGTACCATGGTACCATGATCCCGATACCCTTCAATAAAATCATCTTTTGGGTTGTACATTTCTTGGAAGCATTAGTAAAATAACCATCATTAAAAATTTTTTCACACAACATTCTGTTCTCATTATGTAGCTTTGCCTGGAAAGCTAGTATACTACTCTTTGGCAGGAAACAAATATTTCGTCCACAATGTACAGCTGAAACCAAAAAATATTATTATTAAATACGAATATTATCAAAGTAGTTCCAGTGGTTTACTAACCAATAATTTGTTTATAGATGGTTATGAGAAATAACCTTTATAAGTTGGATAAAGAGTTAACTCTTTAAGGTTAGAACTTGAAATGAATAAATACGTACCGAAAAATGTTCTTTACTGCAGACTGGTTTCGGAAAAATAAATAATTTAATGTTGTCTACGGCCGGTGAGCTGCCGCACTTAAAACACTTCCTTCTATTTTCTTTATCCGCCATTGCACAGCACGGTTTTTAGAGTCACTTTCTCGTATTTCACTGCGGATCACTGTCTAATACTTACTGTCTAATACTGTAACACAAAACGGACGAAATAAATCTTAATTCGACTTAAAATCGTAGAAAAGGAGATATAATCCAAACAAAAACTACAAGCAACCTTGAACGACAATAATTCAACGGCGCCTTATTTGTTTTTAGTGCTACCAGAAACTAATATAATTTTATACTCATTAAAAATCAAAACAAAAAAAAAAGAAATTTTTTTTTCCTTTTATGTCAGTGATATGTTAATATAATAACGCAAAAAAATGTGACTGAGATAGTAATCTTCATAAGAAAAATTTAAATTTTAGAGTTTCTAATTCATCTTTAGCAAAATATTACTAATTGTTACACAGGACATTTATCTGACAAATGGCAATAATGAAATTTAGCCCCCGTAGGCATTTCATTCCGCCCATACAAAGTTGACCGGGCCTGCGTCGAAATAAGTGAGTAAGGCAGTGAATTTAGTAAAATAAATTATTACAAGGCTGCTAAAATACTGAACACTTCCGGATTTCTACGCCGAAAAAATTAATTATAATTAAACAAAAGATTAAAATTATTAAAATTAAACTGTCATTTACATTCCTTGGCTTCCCACATGATAGATGAGGAGGTTAAAAAATAAATTGAGTTAAACAATTGATATTTTCAAAAGTTATCGTGTTTACCACTCCTTGCGGACTTGATAAATCTACACCATAAGTCACTAAAACCACTTTTTTAAGTAAAACTGGCAATTAATTGATTTAAAAAAATATTAATAAGTTCAACAATCATTTATCTCTCTGACAATGTGCTTTTTATATCATTTATATGTTCAATATGATTGTTACATACGATTTTACAAAACGTTGGAATCTTGATTTTTAGGCGCTAGTAGAACATACGTACGGCATGCAATTGTAAATATCCTGAAAGGCCAAAGTTAACTAAAATATTATTTCTCTAAATTTTTCTTTGAGAGACTACCTCAGTTTTAAATACTAAATGATAGTTTTTAACAGCATAAGCTGCAGAACTTATTCTGCTTGGAAGTTTGGATGAAGCTTTGCGACTAACAGTAAATTTAAAGAGCCTCAATTTTTTCCCACATTGATAATCAGATTATTAAATTCAGTATTGTAAATTTTATATATTTAGTTTTGTTGCCATTTAAGTTCTACATTTACCACCTGTGCAACAGACCTGAACAAACTGACCATGTGGGCCAGTAAAACTAACTCATGGAATTACCAGCTTTCTAGAACCGGCAGTGGCATTGCCGTGTAGTGTCGGTGTAAAAATATACACTACCCCATATCATCCCGTGGGTGTCGTAAGAGGTGACAGAGAGAAACAAATCAGATGATCAGCAGCGTGTTCCTAATGACGACTGAAAATAAAAAACTGATCGGGTGACAAACGAGCACACAGTATACCTGATGGTAAGTGGTTGCTGTGGCTCATAGACATCTACATTTATCCTCGTTTGCGAATCAAAATGCAGATGCGTTGTTACTGCGTACTGTTATTGCGTACCCGTGAGGACTAAGATGGAATGCCTCTTTTCCAGTAAAAAGGGTCTCCGGTTCTCTACACTCACCATACGAAACACAGCAGTGTTAAACTGCTATTTTACGCTGGTATTCTGTGAGAGCGTGGTCCTTCACCGGTCGAGCCGACCCATTCGTGCTACAACTATACTACTAATATAGCTGCAGCATGGCTCTACCACGTATAATTTCAAATTTTAAAAATTTTACAATTAGTAAATTTTTCTTGGAATCACACTAGATGCAAAGCTTCAATCTCATACCCATACTATAGAAAGCCGTGGTAGCTCAGATGGTTGACGCTCGCGGTAAATTTAACAGTATGCGAGCAACCCGGGGTTGATCCCCGCCGGCACCAATTAAATTGTTAGCTGCAATTTTAACTGCTGATTTATCACGTGCTCGGCGGTGAAGGAAAACATCGTGAGGAAACCTGTATGTCTGAGAAATAAGAAAAAAAAAGTATTGCGAAGACATGTGAAGTTCGCCAACACGCATTGAGCTAGCGCGGCGGACACTTTCTTGCCCTAAAACCCTCTCAAAAATGAGAGGCCTGTACCCAGCAATGGGAGGTATATAGACTGTAACTTTTAATTCAACTATAATCCCATATATCTAAGTTAGTAAGCAGGCGTAGTTCTGCAGCGTATGCTGCAAATATGATTAGACATTTTACGTTGCGTTGATACAACTAGGATGCATACTTTATTTATTACCATGAAATAAATACACAAGTACTAGACAAGCATTTATATACCCAAGAGATTAGAGAGAGAGAAGAGAAAGTAAGGTTTTTAAATAGACTGGTCATATAGCTCTAAGGACCGACCACCGACCAGTAAGAAAAGCTCTTTAATTGCAGCCTCGTTTTGGTAAGCGTAATGTTTGACTAGATGAATGACCTGGTAGGATATGCTCTCAGTTGACGGATGCGTGTTGATGCGTGCGAGAGTGAGCAGGAATTGTATTAATTATTTCCCTCTCTTTTCCACCATCGGACAACCAGATACAGTCCCATCCCTTTGTTTACGTCATTATTCGCAATGAGTACAACAAAGGAGTGGAATAATTTGCCAGCATCTGTCTTTTCATCCACTTACGTAGTAGACGTCTTCAAGGCGATGGTGAATGGTTAAGCTCTTACAATTTTCGGCTACATCACCACTTGTCATCAGGTGGGATAGTAGTCAAGCAATGGCTTATAATAGTCAAATTATGACTTAGGGCCGTGTTTTGTGATCTATGTTCAGCGGTGGACTTGTGAAAGGCTGTAATAAAAGAATGAATGAATATCTGCTATAAGTGGGACCATAACTGGTGTAGACTTACTCAGTAGTGGATTTTTACGGAGTGATAAGGAGAAAGAGGAGACTTTCTTAATACTTAAATAGAACTTCAAAATAATTGTTAAGCCCTCTTAACATTGCCTATTCACCTTTAACAGTAAAGAAAGTAAAATAATGCGTCATACGTTAAAGTAGGTTATTAATATTTTTCGCAAAGAAAAAAAAATCACCTTGTAGAAATATGGATCTCTTATACTTTATTTATAAATATGAAATTTTAGTTTTTAATTTACACATTTAAATGAATTCACTTTGTTAGCAACGTTTAGTTTGTTCATAAAACATTTGCGCTTGTAGATAATTACATTTCTAAAGAGTTTTACACAAAGGATTCTCGAAGAACATTAAAAGACGTACAAGAATAGAAAATATGCTGCAAGTTATTTGTAGCTTCAGTCTTCATGCAGTAGAAACTGTGAAATTTATGTTACTAAATAATGTGTAAACTAATGGAGGTATCGATTTTTATAACATAAAAGGTTTTTAGTTTATAATACCATACCATCTGCATTTTGATTCGAGGAAAGATGTAAGTGTCTATGGGCTACAGCACCCACTTACCATCAGCTCGATTGTGCATTGTTTGATACGCTCTTATCTGTAAAGACTATGAAATTTAATATAGGTAATATTTTTTTTATAGGATCGGGTGACAAACGAGCACACAGTCTACCTGATGGTAAGTGGTTGCTGTGGCCCATAGACATCTACATTTATCCTCGTTTGCGAATCAAAATGCAGATGCGTTGTCACCCGTGAGGACTAAGATGGAATGCCTCTTTTCCAGTAAAAAGGGTCTCCGGTTCTCTACACTCACTATACGAAACACAGCAGTGTTAAACTGCTATTTTACGCTGGTGTTCTATGAGAGCGTGGTCCTTCACCGGTCGAGCCGACCCATTCGTGCTACAACTATACTACTAATATAGCTGCAGCATGGCTCTACCACGTATAATTATATACGTACAAGTTTTTATAGTTAAGCGTAGTGTAGTGGATTTTTATACTATTAATGATTTTCTGTCAGTATCATCCCTATTCTGCCACGTGGGTGTAGTGAATGTCAACTGAGAGAAATACCATAAAATACTTGAATACTTGTGTTCTCTAACAAATAGCGGGTTATCGGTCTGAAAAATGGCAGACCTTAATTTTACGGACGAGAAACAGCGAATACGTTAGAGCTATCTAGAGTTAGAACGTAAATCTTCTGAACTTAAGGCCCTCTTGTAGTACGGTGTGCAGAGTATGAAAATATTTCCACATTTATCGAGCGAATTAGTTTAGTCTATAGTTGAGAAAATTAAAAAAAACGTGGTACAATGTTCGTCCGACCTCTAAAATGTTTCGGCGGTTATTAGGCATAGCCGGGGAGACCGCAAGCGCATAAACCGTTTGATTTTGTCTACCGACTACATAAAGGAGGAGGTGCTCAATTCGACTGTATATTTTTTATGTGTGTTACCACATACTTTTTTTCTAGCTAAACCGATTTCGATGATTCTTTCTTTATTTTAAAGCTGGTGTATTTCATGTGGTCCTATACAAATTAATCAAGGTTTGACCAGTAGTTTTCGAGTTATCCTTAATAATTTATATTGAAGTCGGTTGCACAAAATTTTTAATTTACTACTTCTTTATTTTTCAGAAGATATAAATAAAAAATATTTCAAAATTTGAGAAATATATTCTCAAAGTTCTCAAAAAAAAAGAGTCTTTCAATGATTTAAGTTTTACGCGGTTTCAGTATAAAAGTTTTGCTTGGTACCTGTTTAAACAGCAAATAAGTGTCATGTTTATCATTTTACATGGTAGAGCCATGCTGCAGCTATATTTGTATTATAGTTATAGCACGAATGGATTGGCTCTATTATAATAACCAAGTATGTATGAAATTTGGTTTTTCGAATATTTTGTATTTACGCTGCGATCTTTTTGAGCCGCAGCGCACAACCGATACAGTATCCACTCACGACGGCAGTTGACGCCGAAGTAAGTGAGTAAGGCAGTCTATTTAGTAAAATAAATTATTACAAGGCTGCTAAAATACTCAAAATTTCCGGATTTCTACGCCGAAAAAAATACTTATAACTAAACAAAAGATTAGGGGGTCATTGTAGAAGCGTGCTCGTCGCGACCCCTGCCAGCCCTTTTCAGGGCTGCAATTCTACTTAGCTGCGCACCCATGTCAACGAGGGTTAGGGCGTCCCCCCAAGGCGACGCACACCAGCTCGTCCCCGTTGGTGTGGAATGCAGCGCGCAAAGCGGCGATGGAGACCGCCACCCGTCACGCACAGCCCGACACGGCGGAAGGTGGAGGACGGAGTGCAGAGTTGGCACGTGGAATGTTAGAGGAGGCATGAGAGATAAGACGAATGAGTTGATCGAAATAATGAAAGAAAGAGAATTAGATGTCGTGTGTATGTCGGAGACCAAACGGAAGGGCAGTGGTACTGAAGAGCTCCCTGGCGGGGCGTTTGCTCTATGGTCCGGAGTCCCGGAGAGCGAGAACGCCTACCAGGGAGTGGGGGTGCTGCTGTCTTCTCGGTTGGTCGATGTTATGACTGAATATAAGTTTGTGAACTCAAGACTTCTCTGGGTTCGCTTTAAATTGGGACTGACGAAGTTATTCCTTTTGGCTGTTTATGCGCCGGTAGCTTCGTCGTCCAGGGCTGAGCTGGAGGAGTTTTGGGAGAATGTAAGAGAAGTTCTAGATTTGGCTAGGGGAAACGAAAGAATTGTTGTATGTGGTGATTTGAATGGATGGGTTGGTACCGCTCGACCAGGGTACGAGTCGGTACTTGGAAAGTTTGGCGATAAAAGGGTTAATGATGCTGGCAAGCTTATACTGGCGGTATGCAAGGAAAAGGGTCTTCTTGTGACAAACACTATGTTTAATCACAAGAAAATCCTTATGTATACTAGAGAAAGAAAGAATGAGAGAAGTATGATCGATTTGTTCCTGGTGGATGACCGACTGCGAAAACAGGTTATGGATACGCGAGTGTTCAGGGGTGCAGACCTGGGAACGGATCACTATCTAGTGATTACTAGATTTAGGGGTCTGTTCGCGGGTTGGCGCTACCGGACGACAGTGACAGAACCACAGTCAGTCTGTCGCATCCGAAGCTGGAAGCTTCAGGAAGCGGATACTAGGGACAAATATCATGCGAGGGTAGCCGAAAAGCTTGACACCATCGATGGCAGAAACGAATGTGTAGAAAGAACATGGCAGAACCTTAGGGATGGAATGGTAAGTGCAGCGGAAGAAGTGTGTGGAACAATAAAAAGAGGCAGTAGTAAAAGAAGAGATGCATGGTGGAATGATGAAGTGAAAGAAGCTGTAAAGAAGAAGAAGAAAACATGGTTAGACATGGTGGCCTCTAGTAATGATAAGGATATGAGAGAGAAGATGAAAGAAAGATATAAGCTGCAGAAAGTTCACACGAAATCATTGATTGAGGAAGTGCGTGAAAGGTGTAGAATGGAAGCGGATGAAAGGTTGTCGCACAACTTTAAGGAGAACTCCAAACTCTTCTGGAAAGAGGTTGGAAGGACCCGAAGTGGTGCGACGGCCTTAAGAATGAACAAAGTGCTTTCGAGAACTAATGACGTCCTCTCAGAAAAATCGGACGTCATGCAGCGATGGAGCGAATTTTATAGAGAAATGTATGCGTGGGATGACGCCGTGACTGGTACGCCAGACCCGGACCTCGATGACACTGAGGTCATCAGTATGAAAGAGATTGAACGTGCGATTCGAAGTTTGAAATGTGGTAAGGCTGCGGGACTAGACAGAGTTACTGCTGAAATGGTCAAGTATGGTGGGCCTCGCGTCTGGGACAGCTTTCACCTGCTGTGCAATTTGTGCTGGCGGACGGGGGATGTCCCGGATGATTGGCGATCCGCAGTCATTGTGCCTTTATATAAAGGTAAAGGTTCACATTTTGACTGCGGGTGCTATCGGGCGATCAGCTTGACCAGTTTAGCAAGTAAAGTTTACGCGAAGGTTTTGACACGTAGGATGCAAGAGAAATCGGAAAGATTTATATGGGAGGCACAATGCGGATTTAGACCTGGAAGAGGATGCACGGATCAAATGTTTTCTCTCCGTATGATCACTGAAAAGCTTCTGGCTGCTAACCAGAAGATTTTCTGTGCTTTTGTGGATCTTGAGAAAGCATTTGATAAGGTTGTAAGGAAGAAAATGTGGGAACTGTTGCCGGGGTATGGTGTGGATGGCCGATTGCTAAGGGCTGTGCAGTCTCTTTACTGTGACTGTAAAGCCTGTGTGCGGGTAGGGCATGACCTGTCACCCATGTTTAGCGTTCAAACGGGCGTAAAACAGGGTTGTGTCATGTCTTCCTGGCTGTTCATACTGTATCTCGACAGCTGTTTACAAAAGCTGAAAGATAGCTGTTTGGGTGTGAAATTGGGTGACATAAAAGTAAATTGTCTGCTGTATGCTGATGATGCAGTGCTTATTGCACCATCAGAGGCAGAACTGCAGGCATTAGTCACGTGTATGAAAGAGGAATGTGAAATTAAAGGTCTCCGTTTGAACGCTAATAAAACTAAGGTTCTGGTATTTGAAAGGGACGAAGAGAGAACGAAGTGTGAAATATGGGTAAATCAGGAATGTCTAGAACAAGTAAATGAAATTGTATACTTGGGGAGTGCTTTTAGCCGGGATGGAAGATGTGATTTAGATGTGGACAGGCGTGTCGCTGCCGGGAAAAAAGTCAATGGTGCCCTGACTGCGTTAGTCAAAAGGCAAGGCGTAGTGAAGAGTGCACGCCTTGCAATATATAACGCAGTGTTGGTACCGACTTTGTTATATGGCAGCGAAACCTGGGTATGCCAGAAGAAGCATAAAAGCAAGTTGAATGCAGTGGAGATGCGATCTCTCCGTAAAATGTGCGGCGTTACCATGGCCGACCGAAAGCGAAACGAAGAGATTCGCAATATGGCAGGTTTGAAAGATGACCTTATCACAAAAATTGATAAGGGCGTGCTTCGGTTGTTTGGGCACGTTGAGCGAATGAGTGAAGACCGAATGGTGAAGAAAATATATAGCGCGAAAGTTAATATTAAAAGGTGTCGAGGTAGACCGAGACTAACTTTCGAAGACCATGTGAGCAAATTGCTCGAAGAGGGTAGGGTCAAGAGTACTCGGATACCTAGACGTGCATGTATGAAGAAGATAATGAATCTGAAAGAAGCGAAAGAGGTATGTAAGGATCGTGACACTTGGCGATCTGTTCTCTCTGGCTACCCCGTCAGTGATTGTGCGTGAAGATAAGTATAAGTATAAACAAAAGATTAAAATTATTAAAATTAAACTGTGATTTACATTCCTTGGCTTCCCACATGAAGAGATCAAAAAATAGATTGAGTTAAACAATTGATATTTTCAAAAGTTATCGTGTTTACCACCCCTTGCGGACTTGATAAATCTACACCATAAGTCACTAAAACCACTTTTTTAAGTAAAACTAGCAATTAATCGATTTAAAAAAATATTAATAAGTTCAACAATCATGTATCTCTCTGACAATGTGCTTTTTATATCATTTATATGTTCAATATGATTGTTACATACGATTTTACAAAACGTTGGAATCTTGATTTTTAAGCGCTAGTAGAACATACGTACGGCATGCAATTGTAAATATCCTGAAAGGCCAAAGTTAATTAAAATATTATTTCTCTAAATTTTTCTTTGAGAAACTACCTCAGTTTTAAATTCTAAATAATAGTTTTTAACAGCATAAGCTGCAGAACTTATTCTTCTTGGAAGTTTGGATGAAGATTTGCGTCTAACAGTAAATTTAAAGAGCCTCAATTTTTTCCCACATTGATATTCAGATTATTAAATTGAGTATATTGTAAATTTTATACATTTAGTTTTGTTGCCATTTAAGTTCTACATTTAACACCTGTGCAACAGACCTGAACAAACTGACCATGTGGGCCAGTAAAACTAACTCATGGAATTACCAGCTTTCTAGAACCGGCAGTGGCATTGCCGTGTAGGTCGGTGTAAAAATATACACTACCCCATATCATCCCGTGGGTGTCGTAAGAGGTGACAGAGAGAAACAAATCAGATGATCAGCAGCGTCTTCCTAATGACGACTGAAAATAAAAAACTGCGGTTGCCAACCCGCTTGCAAGCGTCGGAACTATGGCAAATATCCCCCCTACGAAGCGATCTATGGGGAGGCTTATGTTAAGTAGCGGACTTTAATAGGCTGTGACGGTAACGGTAACGGTAGAACCAGCAGTGAGACGTTTTAAACGTTCGTGTCATTACAAAGGAGTACCTCTCGTCGAAACACATTGTCTATTGATATAAAAGACTACAACAGTCAAACAATTAAAAAAAAAACATGTGAATTGATACAAGGGTGACAAAAGAGAGCACAGTACACCTTACAGTACTTGTAAGTGAATGCTTGTAGCCCAGAGAAGCCTTCATTTATTCGTGACTAAGAATTAAAACCAAGAAGCGTTTTTACTTCTGTGGAATAAGTTAGAATGCCTGTCCGAAAAGTTTCCGGTTTTCGTCCCTCACTATACGAAACATAGCACTATTTGAAACCAGTTTTCTATGAGAGTGTTGTCCTTCCCTGGTCGAGCTAATACATTCGTTTTCTATCAGAGTGTTGTTCTCAGTCCTCCAATCGTAATACGCTGCAGTGTACCTCTACCACGGAAAATCCGTGAGCAGACGTTACCGATAACTGAAATATGATTTGTTTAATGAAGTGCAAGAGTATCAGCTGAGCTCTCAAGATGCCAGCTGAAAAAAATTATCTATCTAGTAACACCAGTTGATTAATTCTTGGTAAAATCTATATCCAGCAGGGGCACTAAAAAGAGCGGATAATAATAATAAATTGTTGGGATTACTTTAATATACGTATTATATACATATATGTATACTTAAAAAACCGGCCAAGTGCGAGTCGGACTCGCGCACCGAGGGTTCCGAACAAATCCGTAGGTATATGAGTTTAATATTTTTATGATGTAACTAAAAATTTATGCTTTTCGCAATTTTTCCTTTATCTGTGCTATAATACGTTGCATCGTACCAAATTTTAAGATTCTGAGTTCACGGGAAATACCCTGTAGGTTTTGATTCCCTTGCGAATATCGAAAATTTGCGGCACAAATGGCTGTATCTTTTGATTGCGTTGGTTTAGAAGTTTGATTTTTTCACAGCTCCAAGGGACAGTAGACTTGAGTATTTGATACCTCCACGCGTTCCTGAGAAAAAGGGTCTTGACAGACAGACAGACAGACGGACAACAAAGTGATCCTATAAGGGCTCCGTTTTTTCCTTATGAGGTACGGAACCCTAAAAAATAAAATTGCTAATATGAAAGTATAAAAATATTGTAAAATCATTTATAAAGTGAATATTTAAAAAAGTAAACATTCAACTTTTGTCTCGCTTTAAATTAGAAGAATAAAATAGTTTTCAGATAATTTAATTTAATTCAAGATAATTTAATTTTAGTTATAGTTTTAATGTTATTTCACCGTTAAACGTACCAATACTATAGTTGGTAGATAGAGTTATTAAGTTGCTAAACTGTACCCTAACTCTCAAACCCATCAATGTTACATCAAACAACCACAGTTTCTGCAGTTTCTATTCAAGTTTCCTCGCAACAACATTTTCAATTAAAGTTCCCACTAAAGGTGTGTAGAACTACTTACTCAATTCAGCTTAATGGCACTTTGAAGAAGTCATTATTTGTAACATTCGGATTACTTGTACATATTGGACTGAAGATATATAAGATATAAGAATATTTGTTTTGTTTTTTCCTCCAGCTAATTTCACTTTTATTAATGGCAAAATCTATCATGAATTCGAAATCTATATAAAAACACTGGGAGATTCCGTTATCAGGGTCAATAAGTCCACACATATTTGTATATGTACCCTTTGAACGAATAACATAGAAAATTAAGACTTTCAATAAATACTATTGAAACATAAATAAAAGTAATGTTAAACAATAACCTCGAGCAGTTCATTATATATTTAATGGCAAAATCTATCATGAATCCGAAATCTATATAGAAACACTTGGAGATTCCGTTATCAGGGTCAATAAGTCCACACATATTTGTGTATGTACCCTTTGAACGAATAACATAGAAAATTAAGACTCTATCAATAAATACTATTGAAACATAAATAAAAGTAATGTTAAACAATAACCTCGAGCAGTTCATTATATATTTTATAACGAACTTACTAACATACATTATGTTTTCTTAAATCATACAAAGTCGAAACTGGCAGTTGCATTCAGTTCTCCTTTACAACTTTTTAAGAAAATTTTTAAAAAACAGTACAAACAACATTGCCGGTATATACACAGGCTTACATTACACCATAACACAACTCGGCAAGATTTTCAGTAACATGCTATTTTATAGTCCATCTACAAGCCCTTTAAGAGTTTTCCAAAGTTAACTCATATACCTTCGAATCTATACGAATTTATTAATTTAATGTATATTCTGCTCCTTCTCCTCTTTCTCGTCCTCTTCATCTTTCCATAAATAAATCCAACGATGGGCATGGGCGAGCCAATAATACGGCGGGTATGTAAAATTTTCAGAAATCATACACTTTGTTTTAATATTTTTTAAATAAGTAGAAACTATTACACTTCTGATGTTAGAAATTATTCTCAAAATGATTTAAATAAAATAATGTTACTCGTATTAGGATTTACTCTGACGGTTAGTTGTTCAAAATAATAAAAGTGTGAGAGCGGGTGTTCAACTTGCTCTCTTGCTTACGCAATTGATCATTATCAGAAATAAGACAGCGTACAGCACTATACATTCAGTATAGAGCAAATACAGTTCGACCAACCGTAATATGTACCAGACAGAATCACACATCGGTGTAACGTGAAGGACATAATTACATGATAACACCAAAGTATGCAAAGCAACAGCTAAACTACTTCTCTCCATGTAACACCGGGCAGCCTCTCGGCAACACGATCTCCCTTGCTTACACTAGAAGAACTACTACACGAATAGAACCGCATCACTTGTCTTATTCGGGCAGAATCTCAGAGTAGAAGTAATGTTTTAGCCCAACGGGCATAATAACGATATGAGACTCGTAGAATTACAGACTGACTGATCCCTCTTAGTCGACTGCGTGATACTTTATACTGCTAAAACAAGTGGGAGATTATAGTTCTACCTTTAATATTTCTTATTTTCTTTTATTATTTTACCCTCATTCCTAACAATATTAATTTAGCCTGTGAAACAGTTTAATTAAAAATATAATTTTTAAATAAATATTCTATATTCGTTAACACGGAATAGATATATCAATGGAAAACGTATTGCTTACAAAACTATCACTAATTAGTGACTCAAACTAATTAAATTCTATCTGCAGCGCAGTATTTTTTTCTGAACGGAATCTTTGAAAGTAGAGACTAAGCACGTACAGCAATAAAACAGCTGAGAATATGTTTTTCTTTGTAAGCCTCTTTTAACAAGTGGTAAAATTTAAAAAAAATCAAATTATGTAATATTATTATTAATATTATATATCTATATATATACATAGTTAAACATGTAGTGGCGGTGTATGAACATCCATTTCCCCATATCGTTCGTGGATGTCATTAGAGACAACATAGGAAAATAGATCAGGGAATGGACAGCAGTATCGTTCTAATAACAACTTAAATATAATAAAACTGCGGTGCCAACCCGACTGACAAGCGTGGCAACTTCTTTTTTGCATAAGAGGGACAAACGAGCATGCGGTAAGTGATTGATAAGTGACTATTGCCGCCCAACTGCAACACCACGGGAATTGCATTGCTGGCCTTTTACAAAAGAGTGGACTCTTTTCTTGAAGGTCCGTAAGTCGTATCGGTCCGGAAAAATCACTGGTGGTACAAATCTTCTAGTAAATCGCAAAAGTGATGAATCGCCAATCGTTCAGTGAAATTTAACGGCTGGAATTAGTCTAAACAATTCCTCTGAGCACACCCTGTGGTAAATGCGATAGAATATGCAAAGAGATGCAATATCTCTTCGCAGCGCCAGTGAGTCATGCCGATCAGGAAGAACTCGGTCATCGACGATTTTAATCGCTCTGCCCTGGATACGATCAAGAGGAAGGAGCTGGCACTGGGGTGCCGCTACCCAGGGATGACAACAGTGTTCCATATGAGAATAATCTTGCGCCTTGTGAAGCTGCAAGTAGTGTGCTGGCATAAATTAAAAAAACACGCCTAGCTTTAACTGGCGAATATCCCTCCAACGGGGCAACAAATGGGGAAGCCTATCTTCTGGTGTGGACTTTGATGAGCTCTTGTTTCTTACAGTCTAGAGTTTGCGAATCGGTGTATATTTTGACGTTCATAAGACCTTTTAACAAGTTTAAGTTGAATGAAAAAAGTTACATTTTGACTCTGAAATCAACTTTTTTCTTTAAAGTGAACGAAATATGCCAAGGCAGGCTTAAACTAAACGATCAGGACGTACCTTTTCATGTTACCATTGGGAAAAAAAATTAAGAAATATAGAAAAAGGAAACAGAGACCACGGAGTACAGTTTAAACAGCAATTGAAAGCATAGCGACAATTTAGTTAATGGTCATAAAAATAAATAAAAACATTCAATCCCACAATTATGCGTACGTAAGAATAATCTTCGGGTAGCATTTTTGTCATACGAAAACTGCAAAGTAAAGTAGGAAAATGTCAAAGGCGCACGTTTTATGTCGGATTAGCACCTACCAAGCCTCATGGTACACTTTACCGCATACACATCCGCAGCCAACAACGTCAGTCGTAATCTAGGTCCTCCTTGGGAAAAAGCAAACCCTTCCTCTATTTTTTATAGTATAGAAGTGAAACATAAGACGCGACTATGCGAAGTAATTTTCACAAGCCCAGCCTCAGCTGTGGATTTTGTCTATGTTACCTGAGTTAATTACGTTTCAGTCACGAAAGATATAAAGAGCAGTCCATTGTATTGGCCTCTTCTCAACTAACGGTCTCATGCACTTATTTACGAGTACTTCTTTGGGCGAGATTTCTAAAAATCTATATATTACTAGCTCGCCAGGCAGACGTTGTTCTGCCTTTACTAACGACCCTTCCTATAAAAATCTTTAAATCCGCAATAAAAAATTTTGAGGGTGATTTATCGGGATAAAAACTATCTCTCAAGTTGGACCAAAATGCACACAGTGTGCAAAATTTCATTGAAATCAGTTCAGTAGTTTAGGAGTCCATCGCGGACAAACAACGTGACACGTAATTTTTATATATAAAAAAAGATTACGCGAAGAGAAAACTTTGCACCCCTTTTTAAGCATATTCTACGCACGGAGGAGTCTGCAATTTGGCATAGTTAAAGTTTATAAGAAAAAGGAGTACAGAAAGCTAAAATTTGTACATAAAATGTGTTACATCAAATAAAATAGTACATAAATTGTTTACGTGCAAACTGCTAATATCAAACATATTGTCGCTTGAACAAATTAATATCTCGTTTGTTGACGATAATACTGGCAATGTCTCGGAATAAATAATACAAGCATATGTATGTTATTACTCTACTCGAATACCGTTGAACAAACAATTGCGAACAAATAATTACTGGCCGATTGACTGAATAAGATGTGTGTTTTATATTTTGCATATTAGATCCGTTTTCAGTATATTATTAATGTTTTTTATAGGGTAAGGGTGACAAGCGAGCACAATGTTCACCTAATTGTAAATGGTTGCTGTGGCCCATAGACATCTACATCTTTCCTTGTCTTGCGTTGTCAGCCGTGAGGACTAAGATGGAATGCCTCTTTTCCAGTAAAAGGGGTACTCTGCACTCACCAAACGAAACACAGCAGCATTATGCTGCTATTTTACGCTGGTATTCTATGAGAGTGTGGTCCTTCCTCGGTCAAGCCGACCCATTCGTGCTACAACTATACAATTAATATAGCTGTAGCATGGCTCTACCACGTGTAAATGGTAAAATGTGTAGTTAAAAGTAAAATACAGCTTGCTTAACATAAAGCCTAAAAGCTTTATGAATTACGGTCGAATTTTGACCACTAAAATTTATAACGATTAACTATTTACAAACATTTATAGTTTTGAACACCTAAATAGTTTATTTAGGTGTTCAAAATGGAGTCCCTTTCTCTCAATGTACAGTTGAGCATATTTTCTTATATATACTACATCATAAGAAGCTCCTTACTCTCTCTCTCTCTCTCTCTCTCTCTATATATATATATATATATATATATATATATTCGCCGGGTCAGCTAGTATATATATAATCGTAAGAAGCGACGAGACAACTATGGTAAATATCTACATATGTAAATGTATAAATATAACAACCTCGAGGTAGGCCTGTGTTCAGCAGAAGGTTTTCGGAATGAATGAATGAATTATTTATTGAAATAAGCATTTGTGTTCATGTTTTTATTTTCCTCCAATCGGTTTACTTATTCGATGTTGTTTGCGTGCAATAAATAACTACCACAAATGTTTGTTTACGCCAAATAGTGTAACGAACTAGAGCTTGAAAACTAGCTTAAAAGTGTTACACAATGACTGCAATCTAGGTTAAAAGAAATTTAAAATTTAATATTTTACATTTTATTTTGCACCTTTCGAATTAAACAGACTTTAAGTTTGCAATTTCAACAAATGGCACGCATAGCATGTGGTAACTAAACTATGGATATTATTTTAATATTGATTTATTTAATGTGATAAATTTCATCCACAAGTGCTGCATAAAATCTAAGATGAAATTTTAATTTTATAGCAAATAAATGTTACATCTTTATTTTTAGACAAATAGAGCCAAAATTTTAGTGTAATTATCAATCAAAATAATATTTTATTTCGAGTAAAATTGCTTTGTGATACTATAGGTAAAGTAATTTTATCGAATAAAAATTGATTGACTCTCAAGGTGGTACGTAAAATTGACGCTAGATGGCCTGAAGTTATGAAATCGTGGACGGATTGGATATTCTGATAATATTATTCAATAAGGTTAATTTTATTTATTTAATGAATTTATAAATTTTTATGCTTACTGTTTATTTTCATCATCATCATTACATCCCTTCACAAGTCCACTGCTGAAGATAGGCCTCCCCCAAGGAATGTAACAAAGCACGGACTTTCTGCATGTCTTAACAAGTCGTCACTCCATCTAGTGGGGGTACGCGCTACGCTTCGTACGCCGGTACGAGGCCTCCACTCAAAAACCTTTCTTCCCTATCGGTTATCGGTTCTTCGAGCTATATGGCCGGCCCATTATCATTTCAGCTTATTAATCCTTTGGGCTATGTCGGTAACTCTGGTTCTACTACTTATTTTAGCAGTAAAAATGTATATTAGGCCCACTTTAAAGCACCGCACGAAGAGGAGACCGAGATAACAAGAAACAATGAATTTTTTAAATTCAATGCTATTAAAATTACTCGTATTTCCTATAAACACTACCGGTAAACTGAAAATGCTTGTGCTAAGACTGGTTAATGACAGTAGTCGAATGGTGGATACGAACCCACAACCTTTTGAGATCGTGCTCCGCACCTTGCCATTAGACTACTGTCGCTTACTACACTTTATTCTATCTCATCCTCTCGCGGGTAAAATCCTATAGATGTATATGTTTGTCTCTTTTAAATGTCGCTTTTTCGTTTCATCGACTTTCAAATCACCACGACTCTATAGAAGATTTCATTAAAAAAAAATCGAAGACATGTGAAGTCCGCCAAAATGCATTGGGGCAATGCGACGGATAATATCTTGCCCTAAAACCTTCTCAGAAGTAAGAGGTGGCCTGTGTCCAGCAGTGGGGCATATATAGGAAGTAACTTTAACTTTAACTTTGAAGTTGATGCTGTAACTCATCTACACCACCTTTGCTCGATTTAGAATCAAAATACAGATACGTTATCATCCCTAACGACTTAGATGGAGAGATGTAAGCAATACAAGGAGTATTCAGTTTTTGTCACCAATCATACGAAACACAGCAAAGTATACTATTACTTTACGATGGTATTCTTTGAGAGCGTGGACCCAACCCATTGATGCTGATATGACACAGCTGCAACGTGGCTGCAAAATTGCTGATGTTGTCTCAAAATAAAAAGTTACAGGTATAGTGCTTCAAAGCTTAAAACTACTAGTATATTACCCGTCGAGTCAAACTAATTGTAATCCTAGGATAAAAACAACATTAACATTAAGTAAATTTATCTTTTCTAAAGAAGGCTATTTATATTCTGTTAGTGTTTGTCGTATTATACACCGGTACTTGCTACTCTACTCTCTATCGACACAGTGGCAAAGCTTCTAAGGAGCTTTCAAAATGTTTGCCTATTTTGGTAGGGTTGGCACAGGAGGATAAAACTAAATAAACAAAACGTTTACCAATATTTTAATCTACATGTTTTACGTTTATAATTGTTGTTCTTCAATAATTAGTTGTGGCTTTGAATGAAATGGTAAATTCTAAATTTAATGTAAATATTTCTTTTTAAATAATCTATTGGAACGCATTCACATTTCATAACAAATATAAAATCTTGCACACGTTTTAATATTTCACTACCAATATTTACAATGTTTCTTTCGACGTCAAAGTATTCGCGAAATGTTTGATCAAGCAATTTAAACAACGAGATAAAATAGTCAGGAAGTATAATTAAAAAACCAGATTGAACACTATCTTTATTTTACATTACAAGGATCTTTTTTCATTACCAGGATTGAAAAAAGGTCTGAAAAAATAATCTTTTCCCATAATTATAGATTGTTCAGATTTATTAACGCACAATTTTATTTTCTCACATTTGTGGTACTCGTATGATGTCTCATATTCTATACAAATATCCCGACACGTAGACTAAACCATTTTTTCGGGTATATCAAATAGATAATCATTTGTTCTTACTGTTAATACAGGTACAGTAACATTATCAGGTTGCGGTGATGGTGTATTGACTGATACGACAATTGTCTGGCGTCATAAGTAACATATCGAAATCGTATTCATAATTAGTATTTTGAGGATTCCCTAAGATATTGTTTATAAACATCTTATTGAAGGCAAGGTTCCTGGCAGTTACCAATCGCCTGTCGGATATTTTCAAGGACATTTTCAAGAGAATCTTGATTGAGTCGTCTTCTGATTTTAATTCTTCATGAATTTTTATTAAAGATACATACACACACTTGAAATCCGTGAATGAAATTTATGCTATATGTATTTGTAACGTCTTTCTGCCTGTCACTTTTTATTCATTTTAAGTTTCTGAAAAATGTTAGCATTTCTTCTAAAAACTCAATTTGATAAATATCGCAGCGAAAAGCTCTTTTATATTTATTAGGAGATCGCAGTGTACTTTACTTTAAGAAATCAAACAAATTATTAATTTTATTTACAAAACCAGTGGTACCTCTTGCGGCAACGTCGATTAGATTTAAATCTATGTAAACCATATTTACACCTTTTTATATTTCATTTGATACGAATTATTCTTTAAAAATCAATATTCGACACATTATTTTTTACACAACCCTGACTTTGAGCACTGGCAGAGCCGTTTAAAGCAGTTTCTCTCTGTACGTGAAGAGCCGCCAGTGCTCACGCACACACGCGCCTCAACCTTGTAGTAGTATGCCTATCATAGTGCGGTTGTATGAAGCTTTACGGTACGATTTCTTTGCTCATGTGCTATCGACCCGTATGTAAAAGGAGACAAAAAAACGTAAGATATACTTACTATATATAGTTCTTAGTTAATAGTTCTTCTTAATTGTTACATCCTCCTTTCTACAGGCAACCTTGAGACATGTATTTATTGACGTATCTTACCACGTTATATTATTTTATTATTATACTAGCTGGCCAGGCAGACACGTTGTTCTGCCCTTTTCGGCAACCCTTCATATAAAAAATCCTTAAGTGTCACTTATCAGGATAAAACTATCCTATCTCAAAAGTTGGAACAAACCGCACAGAGTGTACAAAATTTCATTGAAATCAGTTTAGTAGTTTAGGAGTTCATCGCGGACAAACAACATGACAGGTAATTTTATATATAAAGATATTTATCGTTTTAAATGTCATGTATTATAGCTATAGCTAATAAATACATTAATTAAACAAATTAATTTCGTTTACGTTTTATTAATTAGAAAAGCAAACATGGCGGCAAACTCATCGCGTCCGCAAAGAAATCTAATTTATCTAAGTAAATTACTTGCCCTGATACATTTCTGTGCAGTACTTTGTATGTTAGAGAATGAGAGTGTTGTACATTTTATTTTGTTCTTATAGGTGCTTTGTGAGCTTATTCCGAATTCGAAAATAAAGATAAAATTTGTGTAAAAACATTAAAAACTGTGTTTTGTTTCAGTTTTTTCATCTCTGCTATAATATATACGTTACTTAGATATCGATAGCACTGGTGTTTACGCTATTGTATAAGGTCTTTTATGAAAATTTATTTTTAAGAGGACGATTTACGTAAGTAGATCAAAAATAAATACATCATTTTTATAATTATAACATTTTCTATTCCCGTACATCGGTCTTTGTAATCTTTAATTTACTTTCTATTTGGTTTTAGAAGTTAAGCACATGTATGTTATATGAGAGCGCCACTCTTCCCCAGTCAAGTCCACCCATTTTTACTGCAGCCATAATATAGCGCCAAAGTCACTCTACCAAGTTATAATCAATGTTACATACAATAAGGTATCTGAAAATGTTGACTATTGGATTATATTAGTTTTTCTCGATATGTTTTTTTTATTAACACTACATTCACTAATGTGCGGTTTAAAAGTAACACAAAATATTTTATACTTGCATGTATACATCGCCGAAACAGCAAAATTTGTTAAAAATAACTCTGAGCCATTTATAACTTCTGGAGACATTATCAAATCTAAACCTTTAAGGAATCCAGATAAATTAGTCATTGATAAAATACCGAAAACAGTTAATTATTATAATAATCGCTATGCGATGTGCATATAAATATATAACGCAATACCCAGTAACATAAAAATACAACCAAGGAAGCATTTCGGGAACGAGTTAAAAAGTGGCTAGTTAATAAATCTCTTTGATCCGTTAGCAAAAATAATATCTTTTTTTTTGACGAAAAATATTTAAATTATAATATTTTGACAATTATATGTGTGACATAAAATTATAAATATTAACGATGTGATAGTGCAACTAGTAAACGTAGTGGTTATATTCTCTTTGGCAACTAGAAGTAAATATTTTTGTTTCTTACTTCTTACTTCACTTTCAAGTTTTTTTTTGATTTTTTTTTGTATATTTAATTTATAATGTACTTAGTAATGCTTTAATGTTTCTAAAATTCAATAATTTTGTACACCAAAAATGGTTAATGTCATCATCATCATCATCATTACAGACCTTCACAAGTCCATTGACCATAGGCCTCCTCAAGGAATGCCACAAAACTAAATATATAAAAATAAATAAATACAATTATAAACTGTGAGGTATTTCATCATCATGATGAAATATGTTATCCATTCATAGATTTAATTGTTTAAAGTTAGCTGCGTGTGTTCATGGGACGCAACATCTGCTTAATTTCAAATATACTGTTAGCTCGTCTTTTCGTTTGTTTTACAACATAAAATAGCTAAAATAAAATTTAAAAATAGTTCCACTAGCTGTTATTAGTTTTCAACTGCGATTCTTTAGAAAAATTTTGAAAGTAGGTCACGTTTAGCTGAACTTAGCATGCGTTCGCATGATTTTTTGTTTCGTTTTAAATATAACATTTTTTACAAGGTGGTATCATTAATGTAGGCATCATGTCTCTGTTGCTGTTGGCAATTTTCATATATTTTCACTCTTGCACTTCCAATTCTACATTAAATTTTTCTTGAAGATTTGCCATAAACAACTGACATTGCATGCACTGAATTGACTTATATTTTGAACCGAAGTTAATTTAATGGCTTAAATAATGGCTAACAGTGGTAGAGCTACGCGGCAGGTTTTGCTGTCGCACGGATGGGCCGGCTCGAACCGGGGTGGTACCACGACCTCACAGAAAACCAGCGTGAAGTAGAGGTTTACCTCTGCGTTTCGCTTGGTGAGTGCAGGTGGCCGGAGGCCCTTTTTACTGGAAATGAGGTATTCCAGCTTAGTTCTCACGGGAGACAACGCATCTACATTTTGATTTGTAATAGAGGATAGATGTAGATGTCTATGGGCCGCAGCAACCACTTACCATCAGGTGGACTGTGTACTCGTTTGTCACCCTTATCCTATAAAAAAAAATATTATCGCTACGGATACCCAGGCCATAACCATTTGTAGTTCAATAATATATAGAAATCAATTAGTCTTGCTTGCATGCCGTGGGATTATATTTTGACTTGTGCGTCTTTGACTCCGCAAATAAATGAAGTGATTAGAAATATAATATTTGCAACTCAGACTCTGGACTATCTTCGTAGATTACATAATCTCCTTGCTACTGTTATTGAAGTTACTTAGTTCCTACTTCTGTCCATTCTTGACTATGTTGAAATTTGCTATTATTTATTATTATGGAAGAGCTCTATATATTTAATTCAGAACTCTTTGTATTTAGTTTTCGTATTTATCTTTAAATGACGATGATCTTCTTTAGTTAATTTTGGACAACGGCTACCGTTTCCGTATATGCAGAAACTACCGAAGAGACAGTATAATGCATCGGAGACATTATCGTACGCGCAAGTGCAAAAACACTCACCTATTATTACCTAATGTAACGCTTTATCGAATAAAGGTGAACTGGGATACATATCAGAGACAAGGTGACAATCACAACAATCCGATGACCAAGTTATTGTTTATATAAAAACTGGCTAAGTGCGAGTCGGACTCGCGCACCGAGGGTTCCGAACAAATCTGTAGGTATATAAGTTTAAAATTATTAAAATTACTTTTATTATATAATGTAACTAAAAATTTATGCTTTTCACAATTTTTCCTTTATCTGTGCTGTAAAACGTTGCTTCGTACCAAATTTCAAGATTTTGAGTTCACGGGAAGTACCCTGTAGGTTATGATTCCCTTGCGAATGTCGAAAGTTTACGGCATAAGCGGCTGTATTTTTTGATAGCGAAGGCTTAGAAGTTTGATTTTTCACAGCTCTAAGGGACAGTAGACTTGAGTATTTGATATGAATTTCAGCTTGATACCTCCACGCGTTCCTGAGAAAAAGGGCCTTGACAGACAGACAGACAGACAGACAGACGGACAACAAAGTGATCCTATAAGGGTTCCGTTTTTTCCTTTTGAGGTACGGAACCCTAAAAATGTTCGTTAATTCAAGATTCGGATCTACCTATTCCATACAATTTTAGATGAAAAAGATATGCTTCACCTGTGTTAGCCAAATTTTTATTTTAATGCTTATTTTTCCGACCAAAATATTACGATAACGAAGTAAATAAAGAATACCGAGTTCTGGGTGTGGGGTCCGAAACTAAGATAGGTATGTGACAAAACGGGTTAAGCTAAGGCTAACATACTACAAATACCAGTATGCATTTTCAGCTATTTAATAGTAGAAATATTTGATTTTATCACTTTGTCAAGTTTACGATTCTGTCCCATTTTGAAAAATTCCACTCGCCGTAAATAGAATACCTTAACATTTATATTATAAAAAGATGATGCGTTTTCTCTTATAATAAAGAAAATAATGAGATGTAAATAGACTGCATGAACTCATAAACTTGATAGATTTGAGAGCTAAGCTCTTTTCGTGGAAATGTTAAATAATTTACATCTTTCTCTATTTTCCCATTTTTCTTTGTTGGAACGATAAATTATTAAAAATTCTTTTTATTAGTTTTAAATGAACATTTAATCACGATAATTCTGTCTTCTATCTTCCTTATATGTTATCTTCTATGAAGTTTATATTACGAAGGCTTCGTTTGAAGGGGTTGCAACGTGAGAAACGTGGGAAGGTAATTCAACTCTATGAATTGAATTTCCTGGTAACGAGATGAGTTTCAGACATATGCTTAAACCGAGTTTTCTGAAACATAATATGAAGTGGGAAAAATATTATTTCAATACTTTATTACTCTAAAACTAAGGTGTAATAAGCAAATTTTTATGTCAATTGACAAATTTTTACACCAGCTATAGGCACGGTCTACATTGAGTATAATGCGAATTGTTGAAATATAAAAGATGCATATAGTATGAAAATAAAGATTTTAGTAAGGAAATATTGTTAATATTATCGTCGGTTTTGTCAAACTTGTAATAATATTAATCTGTACCTTTGCTTTGTGAGAATTAGTATGTACATCAATTTTAGCCAACTTCAAAAAAAGAGGAGGTTATCAATTCGAGTATGTTTTTTGTATGTGTGGTACGCGATACCTTAGCCAATTGAGAACCAATTTAAGTTATTCTGTTCTTAATTATTAAATAGGTTAGTCCTCAAGAGTAAACCCACGGACGAAAAAAGGATGAAAAATTACGTGGTAGAGTCATGCTGGAGCTATATTAGTAGTATAGTTGTAGCACGAATGGGTCGGCTCGACCGGGGAAGGACCACGCTCTCACAGAAAACCAACGTAAAATAGCAGCTTGACGCTGCTCTGTTTCGTATGGTGAGTGTAGAGAACCGGAGACCCTTTTTACTGGCAAAGAGGCATTCCATCTTAGTCCTCACGGGTGACAACGCAGCTGCATCTTGAGTCTTTTTGAGGATAGATGTAGATATCTATGGGTCACAGTAACCACTTACCTTCAGGTGGACTGTGTGCTCGTTTGTCACCCTATCCTATAAAACAAAAATAGGGGGTGAAGTTTCAATGTAACTATTTAGAATACATTTTGGTTTTCACAATGAGTTTGTGATGATGATGTTGTGGATGATATTCCTGAATACACTCAAAAGGGTCAAAATTATAAGTTTTTTTTTTTTAGTAAAAAACTACTTCAAGAGACTAAAAGTTATAGAACAAGATTGACGTCTATTAATTACACGGGAAATTGTGTCTTGGAAGAAACAAATTGAGATACGAAAATTGACTAGTTTTAATATATAAGCAAGCAATGTTTGCTTATATATCCAAGTAATTATGTTACCACTCTATACGTATCAATGAAATACAACAGTCAACAAATGATGAATAGATACTTGTTCTGCAGTTCAATATTATAACCTTGTAATTAAACCAATAAAACATTGTAAAAAAAAAATGGAAATTCTACATTATTTGAATTGGGTACTTGTATTATTCGTTACACTGTGTAAAAGTAATAGTATAATGCTCTCCAGCCAGAATTTCGGTCTAAACGGTCATTCTCAACAGAGAATAGCCATCTGCGCAAAAAAGGATTATAGTGAACGAGTGTTTGTGATGGATGGGTGCATTGGATTACGAGTGTGAATCAAAGGTGCACCAAAGGTGCACACTCGTAGTCCAATGGGACGACAATCTGACAGGACCGGAAAGAGATCAGGTACGGAACTAACGGCTTTACGTGTTTACGTGGTATTCGGAGCCTGGACTACATTTTTGCCTGGACAGCTTTTGCGCTTATTACCACTAGACAGACTAGGCAGTATATCTTAGCACCAACTTCAGAGACACATTAAATGTGGAAATCATAATATTCTTTTATATTGTGTAGATCTAAGATTACAGCTTGAGCTCTTTCCATCATGGTGTCCAATATAAAGCGGAGTTCGTGATAGTATGGTCCTTGCGAACTGCAAAGATAAGATCAAATGAGCGTAGCCGTGGGCTGTCTTTAACATCTTGATTAAAATATGATTAGGACTTTGGAGTGGCCGTACCGTCAGTGTACACACACCCTAAGGCGCCTTTTACGACACGATATAAGATGAGGTGATGGTTCCCCATATTATTCTCCCACCCTTCGGCCTCATACCATGAAGCGAAGTGTAGGGCGGTCCCCCACGAGATGGAATGACAAGCTGGTAAGATATGCAGAAATTCGATGGATGCAGGACCATTTGTGGCATTCTTTGGGTGAAGTCTATGTTCAGCAGTGGATTTTTGAAGGGATGTAATGATATTATGATAGTTATCGCTATTTCGGGCACATATAGTTTAGCTTCTCAACAAAAAAACACTCAGAGTAATGAGGATGGCCACTTTGAGGCAATTTATGGGATCCTTAATTCAGGACTGACCTTTTGATAGACTGTGATGTATGAAAGAATGAATGTACTGTACATACTCATATTATGTTGATGTGTAGAACTGTTTGACTATAAGGGCATGCAGAGTAGTTAAAGTAGATAATTTGCCTCGGGATGAGATGAACTTGCGCCATATGGTGAGTTTGTATATTAAAGTTATAATGCTTTAAGCGTTTATAATAATAATGAGGCTTTAAATTACAAAGCAACATATTTATAATAAATAAGAAACAGGACTTATTTTAATTGTTGAAACAATGTTTGTTAAAACAATATTTGTGTTTAAAATGTATATTATTTATTTTATGTAGAATACATTTTGTAGTTATTTACTTTAGATGCTAGGTTCACTGATACATTATGCGGAGCCTCTGCCGATCGACAGATTGCGGGAAATACATCAAAGCCACCGAGCACAGATGGACACAATACTGTATCCTATCATTGCTACAAATTTATACGTGCAGCTATATTAGTCGTAGCACAAATGAGGCGGCACAACCGGGGAAGGACCAGGCTCTTACAGAATACCAGCGTAAAATAGCAGCTTAACGCTGAAATGGTTCGTATATTGAGTGTAGAGAACCGGAAACCCTATTTATTGGAAACGAGGCATTCCATCTTATTCTCATCTGCATTTAACTCTTAATCGAGGAAAGATATAGTAAGTGGACTGTGTGCTCGTTTGTCACCCTTATTCTATAAAATAAGAACTTACTTCTCATTGAGTAATTCGCTGCTCAGTGTAGGAAGTACAGTAAATTCTTATAAGTAATTCATGTGTAGCTAGCATATTGATGGAATAATTGATTATTAAAAAAAAAATACTACAAAAACACAATATAATGTATGAAACTTAATTATATTAATTATTTAAAACGTTTTGTCTTAAAGTAATCTACTTTTTAACACGTAACGTAAATAACTAGCAATATTTTGTTGGGTCAGTTTATTTATAGTCTGTAATTTAATATATTTTGAATAGTGTATTAATGTTTTGAAGAAATTTAAATTAAATTTCAATAGCATCTAGAAATCTCTGTTTTCCTTGTTAGGCTTCCCTAGTTACACAACAAGGAACCTTTATAGTTTTGCCATATCCGTCCGTCCGTCTGTCCGTCCGCGGTTTTACTCAGAGGCCCTATGTACTACAAATCTGTAATTTGGCTTAATTATAGACATTAATCACACCTAAAAACTGTAAAATAAAATCTTAAAAAACAATTTTATTTTGAGTACCTATCATATAGGTAAATATATGATTTTTTTTTATCCGTCTATTCCATCGTGTGGGATATCCTTAGATAGGTCTTTAAAACACTGGGGTTATCGAAGAACATTTTTTCGATTCAGGGGTCCGTTTGCGAAATATTTAGTTTTAAAGTGGTATTAGAGTCACGTGTCCCTCATTATCATTATCCCCCCTCTATTTATTAGAGTCACGTGTCCCCCACCCCTCCCCCTTTACCTAAACTAAACTAATGTTTTTGGTAATATGAAAAGTATACACGATAGTAGTATATATAATGAAGTTAAAAGGAAAACTATCACAGGTAAGTAGTATGAACAAGTTAACGAGTTATAGTCGATTAACTTATAAAATACACTTTGATTAGTGAAAATTTCGTTACAATTCCATAGAAAATGACCTAAAACTAACCGCGTTATAACTTTGTAATGTTATTGTTAGCTGTAAGAAATTCAAAGTATCCATACAATGATACAGGGTTATTTTGCATGTAGAGCCTTATTTACTCGAATTTTCAATAACTGCAATAACGGTATATCATTTCGTCTATACATGTAATAAATCTGTAGAAAATTCGAGTCTGTAATTCTAATATATTTTTGGAAAAACAAGTCTAGGAGACTAAATAAAGGCTACTGTAACCAAATTAGTGGCTTTTATAATTTTTGTCTTTTGGTTATCTGTCTGTCTGTATGTGTATTTCCGATTCAGGTAAAAATTACTGGACCGATTTCTATTACATTTTATATGTACGTAGTTAGTAATCCGAGGCAACTTATAGACTACTTTTTATCTGATTACGGAACTTAAAAAAGAAGGTTAAGTATTTTTCTTCCTTTATATGTCAATTTTCTATTATATATGATTATGCTGTTTAATAGGGGGGATGATGGGTGTTTTTTCAAATAAATATCATATTTGTAAATAAAGTTTAACATTAGTTTTATCCTTTGCATCACAATTTCAATCTCCGCTGACGATATACGTTTTAATTATCAAAACAGCGCCATCAATTATCAAATGAAAAAAGCCTATATTTTGCCTTTAGCAATATGTTTAAATAATTCGATTTTTAAAATTATTTAAAAATCCTAATCCTAACGTTTAATTTTTTAGTTTTATCGTTGTTTTATTTTAATGGTGTAGTAATTTAAATAGATAATAGTGACATCCTATCACACGTATGAAAATTGATATTTTCTACTAAAATAAAACTGAAACTTGGTAAATTCTCATTAAATCATTATTTCGTGAAATTGTGTCATTTCATGATATTTATCACTGTTTATTGACAATGCCATGATATAGCTTAGCCAAATCAATGAATAGAGATCATTTCACGATATTAATAAATAAACACAACAGTGTTTCCCTATAATATGGTCATATCGTCAAATAGTTTCTCACCACTTGCGACGCTGATAGCGTGTTTTTTAACAGAATCAACATTACTTTTTGCCTTTAATTATATAATAAATAAATGTTCGCGGCTTTGGGGTGCCTCTTGAGCCAGTCGCACCCCAATCTTCCATAGCTGATATTACTAGGTATTATAGTTTTGGCTTTCATAGTTTTAAGTAACTGATAAAATTAAATTTTAGAATGCTACTGAATACTTATTCGTGCAGCATCATTATTGTCACACTTAAAAATATCTAGACCGGTGGCCATTATTGGGATGATTTACCACAACTACCACGTTTAGCAAAATGGTTAACAACACTGTTATACACAATACGTGTGTTTTGTGTGCACAGTATGCAGTACTGTGTAGACAAAACTGAGATTATGAGAGAAGCTCTTTGGTTGAGTATATTGGGTGTGTATCGGCTCTCATTTTACCGACTATATTATGTTATCACGTTATCTGATGTAAATAATTGCAAGTTAAGTGCACTGTGAGATTTCATCTCTATTTGCTGGAATAGTTCGTGGCATCGTTGCGTTACTAATTACTAGGTAGATAGGGTCAATAATCGTGCAAAAGATTTGTTTCAGTTTTTATTTTTATTAATTTTTTTATTAATTTTTTTTAAACATATACCAGAGCCGTGTAGCTCGCCGTGAGATTTCATCATGGCACGAGAGCAAATCGTGTACGAGTACTTTGAGGACAAATGAATCTGTTATAGGAAATTTTACATGCTGACTTAACACGTATCCGGTGAAGTGGTGAAGAATAACTTCGTAGAAAAACCTAAATGTCTGAGTAGTTAAAAAAGTCGTGGAAATGTGAAAACCGTTAATACGCATTGAAGCATTGCAGCATACTCTTTTCTGCCCACAAAACATCATAGGTAATGAGGAGCCCTATGCAGAGTAGTGAGTCGTATATAAGCTGCTGCTTTAGTTTTTTGCTGTATATAAGCTGCTGCTTTAGCTCACATGAGATATGTAAATGAACAGACTGTTGCGAAAAAATACTTTAATTATCAAATATAGCAGATTTTATTTAAAGAAAGGTTTATTTTACTTTAATTGTCAAAGGCGCTAACTAAGCAAACCTACCCAAACATAAATTTTATAGTACACAAGCATTATTATATATTTTTACATATATGTTAATTGCAATTTGAAGTGTCGTTTTACCATGTTCTCGGCGGTGAACGAAAACCGGCATATCTGAGAAGAAAAGGATTAACATGTGAATGATTTGATGTAAATTGTATTATTTTCAAAATTGAAAGGTTTTTTGAATACCACTCTTTATAAGTCTGATTTGAAAATAAGACCCTCAGTAACCATCTTCCAATTTGAGCCTATTTTTTGTCGTTATAGCGGTCAAACCACGAACTCACTTATTATGGCCATTATTAAAGAAAGCCCACTTTTTTTTTATACGTAGGGAAATCCTTATGGATACCGGCCTGTCGCGACAGACAGGTTATGCCGGACTCCTACCAGCTAAAACCCCACGGAGTTCATCTCTTCGCCCTTGGTTGGGGCTACGGGAACGCTTTCAAACACTACCCTAGCCCCGACGGCGATAGCCCTTTTAGGGTCCGTCTCGATGACGAAGTGGAGCTGGAATTCTCCACTCCTTTATTTAGCGGCGCACGGGAAACACACCGTGCGCGGTATCTCGAGGCATTAAAAGACGAGGGACAGTCCCTGTGTCCGCCACCTAAGCCTCAATTATGGTGGGTGTAGGAGAGCTTGATATGCTCTCCTCCAGCGCCCAACTCTCCGGCTGCGGATTGGGGTGTCTGCCATCCTTTCTCTCTCCCTCTCCGCAACCTGCTTCCACAACATCACTTATTTGCAGAAGGTTACGCAGGCACTCCACGCCCTTTCGCATGCAACCATAGCTTTAATTAAAGCTGGAAGCGAGAGGTCGTCCCCCACTACATCCACGAGGTCACGACACAACTCAGCCCACGCTGGGCAATCCTCAAGGGTACGCTGCGCCATGTTCTCGCCACTACCACAGTGATGACACACAATTGTTGGCTTTTTTCTGGCTATACGGCACATATACTTACCAAAGCACCCATGACCGGAAAGCATCTGTACTAACCGGAAGGTCAGTGACCCATGCCGCCTGTACAACCAGTCTGGCAAGACCGAACGAACAGCCTCGACAGTCCTGCTTCATGCCTTCGTGTGAGCTAGACGCTCTTTCCACTTTTCAAACATAAGCTGCTGAGCGTGAAGCTTCCGCGATTGCCACTCTCTCTGGGAGAAGGATGATACCCTTGATGTCGAAGTTCCAAGCACCAATCGTACAGAGACGTAAGGAACTTGCCTCCATATCCCAGGGTGTGGACCCCGACAAAACACATGCCGCCTCATAGGAGATCTTCCGGTACCCTCGTATGACTCCGACGGCCATCGCCCTCTGAGAACTACGGAACCCTACCTCAACATTATGCGTGGCCCGAGACGCACTTGGCCAGATTTTTTTAATTTAAAACAGATGAAATAAGATTTTTTTTCAGTCAAAACAAACTGCGTTAAATCCATAAAAGTATTAATATCTAGTGTTCTCTAATCTATAGTTTGTTATAACATACTAACTCAACATGATGTCGTAAAATGTATTTCCGTATTATGATGACAAGAATATGCAACAATAGTTTAAACGTGTGTTGAAAATTGAACGTGTACAAATACTGGCTGTTTGTGGCTTTTGATGTTATAAAGTGTGTCTCGACATTGTTTAATGCAGATTTTGCTTGGTGAATATCTAGAGGAAATAGAAAAATAACAGTCTATATTTTTAAAAAGTGTTTGTAAGTATGAGTTGTATAAACAATCGCATTTTAATGTTTTACACTAGATGTATTTAAAGAAAATATTTGGCTAGTCGCTGACAATTACTCAACAATGACTTATACAACTCGTGTTTATAACATAAGAGAAAATAAATGAAATTGTAAAAATTTTGACAAGTGTAAATTATTTAAAGGTAATGTTGAAATAAAAAAATTTTACTAAATCCATATGAAAGTATATACGGTACAAATAACAAAAAACAAATTTAAAACTTTTTCTGTCTGTCTGTTTGTTCCGGCTAGGCTCTGAAACGGCTGGACCGATTGTGACCCGGCTTTCACTAGCAGATAGCTGATATTATAAGGAGTAACTTAAGATACTTTTATTTTAGAAAAAAAAGGGTTCCGCGCAAACTAATTAAAACCCATGAAATGGTAGTAAATTCTACGCGGGCGAATTCGCGGGGTACAGCTAGTTTAAAATAAAATTGCCTGCTGCTCCCGGGTCGTATTAAAATTCTCGGTGCCTTTTACACAATAATATAGAGACATCACCCTACACGATTTTAAGCTTTTGGGATTTTTCCATATTTATAGATACATGATGGTATAGATAGAAATACTTTAGTGGACGCTATGATCCATACACAGTACACAGCCGGATTTATCATCGACTAAAATAAGAAATAAAAATACAGCCGATGCCTTGTTACCAGTAGTAGTAGGTAGTAGTCTCCGATTCCCATCTTTCCAGGTCCAGTAGACCTATTTGTTCTGCAGCCATAATATACTACAGCGTGGCTTTACTACGGCAGTTATATTATAGTCTCTACTTCATAACACATACAAGAAACACAAAATAATGAAACAATTTTAAAGGCAAACATTTTATAAGCTCTACGTTTTAGCACTAAACATTCTAATTTGTTAGCCGTTTAAAGAATTCCTCCTGGAAATAAAAAAGAATAATAAAAAAGCTACAAGCGTTTAAAAACAAAAAAAAGCACTTGCAAAACTTTTATTTTAATTTATACGAGCAGTACGGCCATTATGCACGTAGGCGCAACGCGTTTAATTTATAAAGTTTTCATTATTATGTTGACCTACAAAATGAGTGAGCAGAACCATATTGCCATTTTGTGCAGTGATAAGATTTTAAAGTTTACTTTTAGGGATTTTAAGGGATAAGGGAAGAAATTATACAGTGGTAGAGCCAAGCGGTAGCTTTTGCTGTCGCACGGATGGGCCAGCTCGAACCGGGGTGGTACCACGACCTCACAGAATACCAGCGTGAAGTAGAGTTTACCTCTGCGTTGCGCTTGGTGAGTGCAGGTGGCCGGAGGCCCAATCCACCCCCCCCCCATCAACATGGTAGTGGAATAAAATAAAAGACTACCCCAGGAGGGTACCAGCACCCCTGGAGAATCCCTCGCTGAGCATCCACGACCAAACTACTTCACTCCTGAGCGTGTGTGCTCAGGCTGCCCCGCGTATTCTGGGGGGAGGGGGGAAATTCCGCTCCCGACTAATGCTGCTCGGAGCAAGCGGAGCAATACAACCAAGGCGACCCCTGTCACGCTATCCGTGAATTTTTGCAACATCAGGGGACTTCATTCCAACCTTAACGCTGTCCATTACCATCTAGAGACGGCGAAGCCGGCCTTGCTCTTTTTAACCGAGACTCAGGTGTCCTCTCCGGCTGATACTTCATATCTCTCCTACCCGGGATACAAGTTGGAACACTCCTTTGTGCCCCGGGCTTGAGTTTGTTTATACGTCAGAGAGTCTGTCAGTCTGTTTTCGACGCCTCGGCAGCCTTGAAGGTATGGACCTGTCCATCCTATGGCTGCGCGTAGACAGCGACGACCATCCCCGCGTCTACGGGTGCCTCTATAGGTCCCATAGCGGTAATGCCGACACAGACCGACTCATCGATCACGTCCAAATGGCTGCAGACTCCGTGCTACAACAGGTCCCATCTGCAGAGATCGTGATACTCGGTGATTTCAACGCCCACCACGCTGAATGGCTTGGTTCTCGTTTAACCGATCATGCGGGTAGATCTGTCTACGACTTTGCTTTGGCATATGGTCTAACACAACTGGTTACTTCGCCTACGCGGATCCCAGATGTGGAAGACCATGTACCTTCCCTGTTGGACCTTCTGCTGACCTCTCATCCGGGCGGATATCAGGTCTCCGTCGATGCCCTTCTGGGTTCTTCGGACCATTGTCTGATCCGGAGCACGGTGCCACTCACGCTCCAATCGCAGTTGCGATCTGCAGCTTGCCGCCGTGTTTGGCACTATAGGTCAGCTGATTGGGACGGGATGCGGTATTTTTTTGCATCCTACCCTTGGGGGCGGGTTTGCTTCTCGCCGGAAGATCCTAGCGTTGTTGCCGATTCTGTTGCTGATGTGGTACTTCAGGGTATGGAACTTTTTATTCCATCCTCTGTGGTGCCCATCGGAGGCAGATCCCAGCCTTGGTTTGGTCGCTTCTGTAAAATAGCATCACGCTATAAGCAGGAGTGCTACCGGGCCTAGGCTGACGCATCAACGTCTCGGGATGTAAACACGAGCGCACTTAAAAAGAAGTATAATTCCGCCTCCAGGTCCTTCAAAAGCGTTATTGCCAAGGCAAGGTCTGAGCACATCGGCAGAATTGGCGAGAAGCTAGTTCGCCTTCCTTCAGGAACCCGTGCATTCTGTTCTCTCGCCAAGGTTGTCCAAGGGAACTTCTGTCAGCCATCCCTTCCATCTCTGCACAGAGAGGACGACTCACTGGCCCATGCCGCAAAAGAGAAAGCCGATCTGTTGTGCTCTCTTTTTGCGTCTAACTCGACTCTAGATGACGGGGGGAACACACCGCCGACCATCCCGCGATTTGAGTGCTCCATGCCGGATGTGCGATTTACACAGCGCTCGGTTCGCAAAGCACTCTTCTCCCTGGACGTCAGCAAGTCGAGTGGGCCCGATGGAGTCCCTCCCATTGTGCTGAAGACGTGTGCTCCGGAGTTGGCACCGGTTTTAACGCGTCTTTTCCGGTACTCCTACTCCCAAGGCGTAGTCCCGAATTCATGGAAGACAGCTTTGGTCCACCCGATCCCTAAAAAAGGCGACCGCTCAGACCCGTCCAACTACAGGCCTATCGCCATCACCTCCTTGTTCTCCAAAATAATGGAATCCATTATAAACTGCCAGCTCATGAGTTACCTTGAGGATCACCAGCTGATCAGTGACCGTCAGTACGGTTTTCGTTGGGATCGATCAGCAGGTGATCTTCTAGTTTACTTAACTCATAGATGGGCGAAGGCAGTAGAGTCCAAGGGGGAGGCATTGGCCGTTAGTTTGGACATAGCGAAGGCCTTCGATCGGGTCTGGCACAAGGCGCTTCTTTCGAAGCTTTCTTCCTATGGGCTTTCCGAGAAATTATGCAAATGGATCACCAGTTTCCTTGCTGATCGGAGCATCAAGGTCGTAGTAGACGGTGCATGCATTGATTTCAAGCCTATCAACGCTGGTGTTCCACAAGGCTGCGTGCTATCACCAACGCTGTTTCTCCTGCATATCAATGATATGTTGCTAACTGGTAGCATTCATTGCTATGCAGACGACAGCACTGCGGATGCCTTATATACCGGCCGTGCCAATATTTCTCGAAAAAACGTCGCCGAGTACCGGGACAAACTTGTGTCTGAAGTCGAGTCTTTGCTTAACAAAGTCTCGGATTGGGGCCGACTAAATCTAGTCCAGTTCAATCCCCTGAAGACACAAGTTTGCGAGTTTACCGCTAAAAAGAACCCCTTTGTCGTATCTCCTCAGTTTCAAGGCACTTCCCTTGCTGCCTCAGCAAGTATCGGAGTCCTTGGCGTCGACATATCGAATGGCGTCCAGTTTCGTGGTCACTTAGAAGGGAAGGCCAAATTGGCCTCTAAAAAGCTTGGCGTGCTCAGCAGAGCGAGCGAGCGGCACATCGCTTGCAACTTTACAAAGCGCAATTTCGGCCCCGCATGGAATACTGTTCTCATCTCTGGGCCGGGGCACCCCAGTGCCAGCTACTTCCACTTGACCGCATCCAGCGCAGAGCGATTCGAATCGTCGACGACCGAGTTCTTTCCGATCGGCTCGATACACTGGCACTGCGTAGAGATGTTGCATCTCTTTACGTATTTTATCGCATCTATTACGGGGAGTGCTCTGAGGAATTGTTCGGACTAATTCCAGCCGCTCAATTTCACCATCGCACATCGGGACAAAACTCACGTTACCATCCATACCATCTGGATGATTGGCGGTCCACCACTGTGCGATTTAGAAGTTTTCTCCCTCGCACAACTTCTTTGTGGAATGAATTACCACCAGCGAATTTTCCGGACCGATATGACTTAGAAATCTTCAAGAAAAGAGCTTACACCTTTCTAAAAGGCCGGCAACGCATCTGCAATTCCCCTGGTGTTGCGGTTGTTGCGGCGGTGGTTGGGCGGCGGTAGTCACTTACCATGAGGTGAGCCGCATGCTCGTTTGCCCCCTATTCTATATAAAAAAAATATATTTTGTTTTTTCTACATGGTAGAGCCATAAGCCGCCTATCAGACGTGTATATGTAAATCTTTATGAAGCAGGAATATTAATCCTTCACTCATGTCTTGGTATATTTTGAGTGTACGCTTAATAACTAATCAAAATTCAAAACATGATCTTCATTGCTTCTACATATAACGCAAAACTAGGGGGAACTTGTTTGAAGGCTCCTTGGCGCATTGATTTAGCAACGTGTTGCAGCATTCAGGGGCGTGGGTTCGAATTCCGCATGGAACAAATATTTGTATGGCCTACATATAATTGTTTCGGGTTTCGATGATTGTCGCTCGGTTCGCGATTTTTCGCCTTCAGAACTGGGGGAGGTTCGGGCAGAGGAATTTCATCCCAGGGCTTCTGGCAGAGATAGAGAGAGACGACTTCTTCGGCTTCTATCTCAGCTGTTATCAACCTTCGGTGCCTCTTCGTGTTGTCCCACTAAGCTTATAAGGCCTAGCGAACTTTTTCTTTTCTCCTCCCTGCTTCGTTTCCGACTGTGGTTTCGGTGCAGACGTGCCCTCCACTTCTCGGCTCATCCCAGGTTGGGGCGTACAGTTGCAGGGTGTTGGTGAGAGCAGAGCCTCGCATGCCGAGGGAACGGCTAAAATACTACCCGAATCGCCCTGGTCTCGGGTAGGCACTGTTTGTGACTGGACTGTTAAGGGGGGGGGGGGGCAGCTACGCATACATCGGCACGGTACGCTTAACACTTACCCTAATCCAGGGTTCAGATAGGAAAAAGGGGCTGGGATATAAATAAAAGAAAAAGAGGATCGTCCAAGTGTATCTGTTTTAAAACTTCTCAGACTTGCCCTTTGGATCATCATGATCTGCGCTCTCGCCCAGTGTCATTTGTCAAATTGCTCGCCGGACAGGAGAGCAAAATAGGTGTTAATCTAGTCCTACTGATAATGTAAAATGTGAGAATTAGGAGTAGACTAATCCCCGCCCACAGTATTCCATTGGCATTGGTATACATCCTTGTAAAGTTACAAGTGGTGTGCTGGCATAAAATACCGTCTCTCTCTGTTGAGCACGCCAAGCTCATTAGAAGCCAATTAAGTCTTCCCTTCCAAGTGACCATGAAACTGCGTATCATTCTATATGACGATGCCGATAATTCCGATGCTAGCTGAGGCAATAAGGGGAGTGGCCTGAAATTAAAAAGATACGACAAAGGGGATCTTTTTAACAGTAAACGCGCATATCGGTGTCTTCTGGGAGTTAAACTGGACTAGATTTCATCATCATCATCATTACAGCCCTTCACAAGTCCACTGCTGAAAATAGGCCTCCCCCAAGGAATGCCACAAAGCACGGTTCTGAGCCACCTGCATCCATCGAGTTCCTGCATATCTTACCAGGTCGTCACTCCATCTAGTGGAGGGACGCCTTACACTTCGTCCGCCGGTACGAGGCCGCCACTTGAGAACCTTTTTCCCCATCGGTAGTCGGTTCTTCGAGCTATATGGCCGGTCCATTGCCACTTCAGCTTACTAATCCGTTGGGCTATGGCGGTCACTCTGCACGCAGAGTTTATCACGCAGAAAAACTCCGAGCTTGAGTTTTCTCATCCAGCCAGCAGTGAAGGACCACGTCTAAGTTCTATAGGTCATCACTGGTTCTACAGTCTTGTTTTCAAGTTTTGAGGTATACCTGACGAGAAGATGTGCCGTAATTTCCTGAACGCTGCCCAACCGAGTTGAATCCGTCGATTGACCTCTCGGTCGAAGTTGGATTTACCTAGTCGGACTATTTGTCCCAGGTGAACATACTCGTCAACAAATTCGAGCTTAGTGCTCCCAACAACTACCGGCATAGGTGTGACATGGACATTAAACATGATCTTTGTTTGTCGATGTTCATCTTAAGACCTATTCGTTGGGAAATACTATTGAGGTCATTGAGCATGGTGCTTAAGTCCTCCAGCGATTTTGCCATAAAGACTATATCGTCGGGAATACGAAGGTGAGTGATGTACTCGCCATTGATGTTAATACCGTATCCTTTCCAGTCCAGAAGCTTGAAAAAGTCTTCCAATTCAGCGGTGAAGTTTCGGGGATATAACGTCACCCTGTCTTACACCTCTCTGCGATTGGATAGGTTTCGTACTCTGGTTCTGTACTCGGATAGCGATCGTAGCCCTAATATACAAGCACTTCAGCACTTCGATATACCGACAGTCGACTTGGCACCGCTGAAGGTGCTGCAGCACCGCCCAAATTTCGACGGAATCTTTCTCATAGTCCACATACGCCAGACATAGTGGCTAATTGTACTCCTCGGACTTCTGTACAATTTGGCGAAGGGTATGTATGTAGTCTATGGTGCTAAAGCCTTTTCGGAAACCGGCTTGTTCGGGAGGCTGGAATTCGTCAAGAATGCGTGCGAGACGATTCGTAATGACTTTCGAAAACAGCACCAGGACTAGATTTAGTCGTCTCCAATCCGAGACTCGAATTCAGACACAAATTTGTTACGGTACTCTATGACGTTATCTCGAGAAATATTGACGTAACATAGCACATTTAAAAATGAGTTTTTTTGTAACATCGAGCGCAGTAGAACAATATTTTACGTGGTAGAGTCATGACTCAGCTATATGAGTGGTATAGTTGTAGTACGAATGGGTCGACTCAACCGGGGAAGGACCACGCTGTCACAGAATACCAGCGTAAAATAGCAGCTTAGCGCCGCTGTGTTTCGTATGGTGAGTGTAGAGAACCCTAGAACCTTTTTACTGAGGCATTTCATCTTAGTCCTCACGGGTAACAAACAATACACCTGCATTTTGATTTGTAATAAAGGATAGATGTACTCGTAGATGTCTATGGGCTGCAGCAACCACTTACCATCAGGTGGACTGTGTGCTCATTTGTAACCCTTATCCAATAAAAAAATTAAGATTAATAGCTTTTAGATTCAATAAAATCTTAACACTTCCATAGGTGTTCCATTACGTTTGCATTTGAGTACATTAAGAAGAAATTTTGTTTTTTTTCCAATTTTACTAAGAATTCTGGCCATTATTAAGCAATTTTTATGTAGATAACCTGTGATATTGGAAAAAAGTTAAATTGTTTATGATAACTATTGAAAATTGTTTTACTTTTATTACGGTTTCGTAATAACTCGCTTAGATTTGATAGAATCAGGCGTTACTTTGCGGAAATCCATTATAATGGGGTTGTTATAAACTAATTTGCTTAATTCCTCAGGACCTCCCACCCTCCCTCAATTGCGCGCACTATACCCGTCGCCGTTAATCCCAGCACTACCACCCCCAGCACCACCAAACTAGGCACGACACACCACTCTCGAAAATACGACACGTGTTTCGCCTCTACACGAGGCATCCTCAGGTGAAGTAGACTCTGCGAAGGCTGGCCGCTAAGTGTGCGGCGAGCCGAAACTACTGCTATTTATACTACTTGATGACGCAACCGCACTCCAATTACGTAGTGAGCGATTACGTTATGCGATCAATCACCGCCTGACGTACACCGATATTTGGCCTACACTACAACCATGCAACTAAACGTGAGGGTGACAAACAACCATGTTGCGAGGCTATATATCATCAAGGAGCAGGCTTAAACATGTTTAAGAGAGGCGAGTTGGAAACATTTGTTTGTTCATTCAGCAGTGCAACATTACCGTTATTATTTTTTAATATCTCTAACTGTTCCAGCACACACAGTCGTAGCCCTTTATTACAAGTATGTAAGACTTTAAAGGAGTGGTCATTGGCTAGGCTGTGTCCAGTGTCTAAGAGATGTTTTTAATCTCTTACAGGATGGAACACTTTTTAAAAATAAACCAGTTAACGTTTATAACCCAAAACATTAATAATCGCAACTATGTCAATGTAGTCAGTAATTAGAAATATTGTGAGGAACTAATATACCAAAAAAAAATTGCGAGAACATGTGAATAATTCGTAGTAGAACTGGAGAAACTCATATGTCAAAATGGATCAATAAACTGAAGTAGCAAGAGGTTGGCAATATGGCTCAAAGTACTGAGCTACCGAAGGGGCGATGGGGAAGAAATGTTCTGAAGTGGCAGCCTCATGGCGGTAGGTGAGGTGTTAAGTCTCACTAGATGAAATGAAGACCTGGTAAGGCAAGCAGAAAGTTGACGAATGCAGGTGTTTTAGGACCATGTTTTGTATCGCTCCTTTGAATTGTTAATGATGATTTTACTACATTTCATATTAGTCTTCAGAATAGACAACACATATTTGAACTTCTTTGTTTGAAGTGTTTCAAGTGTTCATGAACTGTCCTTTGTGATGAACTTTTTTTTGTAACATATATTTTTATTAATCAAAGTATGCACCGTTGTTATCTATGCACTTTTGCCATCTCATAGGTAGTTCATTGATCCCTTTACTAAAAAACCACGGGGGCCAGAAACAATAAACTCTTTGAAGGCGGTTTGGACTGTCACACCGGAGTTGAATTTTTTTCCTTGTAAGAAGTTGTCCGAATTCCGGAAAAAATGGTAATTTGTTGAAGCAAGGTCCAGGGAGTACGGTGGATGTCACAGACATTCCAATTGTAGCTCATCTATCTTAGTGGTTGTTTGTTGTGCAGCGTGTGGTCTTGCGTTGTCGTGAAGCAGCAGTGGCCTAGAGCGATCTCGGTTGTTTAGCAGCTAGTTCTTCCTTCATGGCTTGCTGTTGCTGACAATAGATATCTGCCGTAATCGTTTGGCCTGATTTTAGAAAGCTGTAGTGAACGACACCGGCGCTAGTCCACTAAACACTTACAAGTAACTTTTTCTGAGTCAAGTTTCATTTAGGGCAGGATTTGGCTGGGTCTCCAGGGTTCAGCCATTGCGACGAGCGCTTTCGATTATTGTACAGTATCCACTTTTCATCACAAGTAATGATTCGATTTAAAATCCCTTCATTATTGTGTCAGTTGAGCAAAGTAACACAGCAGTCGGCGCGTGTTTGCAATTTCGATTCACTCAATCCATGAGGTACCCATCGTTCAAGTTTTTTTTACTTTCAGATTTGCTTCAAGTGGATTAAAACAATTTTATCACTTATCCCGAAGCCTGCAGCTATCTCTGAAGTGCTTTATGATGGATCCGCTTCCATAATAGCTTTTAATTCTTCATTTTCCACTTTGGTCTCCGGCCGTCCACGGGGTTGGTTCTGAAGGTCGAAATTTCTAGAACGAAAACGCTGAAACCAAAAACGTACCGTACTTTCTTTTGCGATACCAGCGCCGTACACATCATTAATCCTTCGAGCTGTTTCCGCAGCACTGGTGCCACGGTAGAAATCGTTCTTGTAAATATACCGATATTTCATGTTTTCCATTGTGCGGTAATACAGCGGTACACAATATATTTGTTTGGTAGAAACGATTCAGAATGAAATCTGATAGGTGACGCTGTTAACCAAGTTATTAACAAATAGTATGTTTATGTATTAAAATGACTCATATTGACAATATGGCAGTATGTCAATATGAGTCCTGTACAAAAAAGAAAATCACAAAATGTTGGCCCGATATGTGGCGTATATTTTTTATTTCCACACATTTAGACTTAGAGTAAAACTCATTGAACCACCTACCAGAAAGGGTAGAACAAAATCTGCCGGTCCAGCTTGTCCTTATAAATATGTCATCGTTAGTTAGTGATATATCATTAGTTAGCGTCAGTTAGTGATCGTGAAATTAAATAAGTAAAAATTAGAAAAACCGACAATCTATGGGTAAGAAAGTTCTCGAATGGAAGCCTCGAACTGTCAATCTCCGTACTAGATGGAATGATGACCTGATGAAACATGCAATATGTGATACAGGTGGCTCAGGACCATGCTTTGTGCTAATCTGGTATGTAAAATAGTATGTTTACTTCATGTTTGTGATCGGTTGTGATATAGGAATTTTTTAAACTATTTAACTTCTCTTTTTTATACTTAAGATATGTTTAAGAACTTTAAAACCTTTATTATAAAATAGTTGACAAACAAACTTATAATCTGATGATATGTGGTTACAGCAGCTCAAGAACATCTGCAACCAACTTCTAACAAAAAGGCTACTGATGCGTTGTTACCACTGAGAACTAAAATAGAATTCTTTATTATCAGTAAGAAGGGTCTTTGGTTTTCTACACTTACCATACGAAACACAGCACGATTATTGTGCTGTTGTCCACTGGTATTCTGTGAAAGCGTGGTCCTACCCAGGTCGATAGTTGTGTGTTGTAATATAGCTGTGTGGCTCTATCAATTTTAAACTGTGAAATACTCACACACAGACAAACTCTTGACAACCCTGTGACGTGTACATAATATTTCATTTCTGTAGATATATTTTTCCTATTTATTTTTTCATCACAAATTACTGCTCTACTACTCTCTTTGTTGTTGTATTCTGTTTTTACTTATTTCTGAGATAATCTAAACATTATATAATATAATTTATTTGTCAACTATATCAAGCGATTATATGTATATAAGAGTAAGAACCTGCCATTGGCATTAAGCATTATTTAAGAATTTCTGTTTATAATTATGTCGTCCCTTCAACGGCCATGGTCTGGACCACCATGGCCGTTGAAGGGCTCAAAGAAGAAGAAGGACAAGATGAACTTCTATAATATGTAGGCATTGTGTGACAATCTGACTGGAACGCATCGTCATCATGGGAATGCATTTAATATACCTATCTTGTACAAAATTTCAAAAACATAATCGTAAAGTGGCGTATGTTGTGTACTCATATTTTGAGTAATGGTGAGATACGGTAGCTATAAAAAGTTTTTAGAATACTATGATTTATTAATACTATTCTTTGTAGTACTCAACATGTTTATGTGTATAATGCATGATTTTATTATTGTAGTTTGCATGTTGTTATGTCACAAGTGAACTGGAAACTTCAAAATTGCAGCATCCTGGGGTTTTTACCGTGTAGCGGCGGTGTAATATCCATACCCCACATTGTCCCGTGGGTGTCGTAAGAAGAAACAGAGAGAAACAAATCAGGAGATGGACAGCAGCGTCTCCCTAATAACGAATTAAAACAAACTGCCTTTACCAACCCGCTTGCCAAGCGTGGCAACTATGGAAAATATACCTCCTATTAAGCAATCGATGGGAGAGGCCTACGTTCAGCGGTGGATTTTAATAGGCTGTGACGGTAATGGTAACGTTATCGGTAACGGGGTTTTAAAGTGACATATTGATTATTTAAAGAGTCCTGGTAATAGCACTCGTTTTTTAAATTTCATAATTTATATGCAGTTGTGGACCACAAAAATATATTAGAAATTGGATTTAATCTAATGTTAATAACAACTGTTATTCACATAAGTACACCATCGTTATCTCTATTAGCGGAATACTTATATCGTGAGCAATGGAGCATTATTCAAGTAATTTTTATATTACGATTTAAATGACTGTAAATTATTTATTTTTGTAATAATAAGACCATTGCTCTGTTATAATTCCACGTGGTGGGTGGCGATGAAACCCTAGTGGTAAATAATCCTGTTTTAGCATATTAAAAGCCTATTTACTATTGCCTTGAAGACACCCAGAATGTAATCCGATGAAAAGAAGGATGCCTTTAAATTATTCCACTCCTTTGTTGTACCTACGCATTACGAAAGACGAAGCAAAATGTTTAGTTTGAATGAAGGCGTGGAGAACCGCCGAAAGTCTAATTTTCTGAATATAAAAAGAAAAGAGATGTATCCTATATCATACAGAGAGACTCGTTACTCTGCATCTGTGCTCGAGAATGACAAAATGAAGTATTATATTAAGTAAACTAAAACTCACCGAATTCTTCACTGAATTCAACGCTACTATGTAGTATTGCAGTACAATTCCATATGTGACCGCAATACTCCACACGACTGAGCTTTAGCTTTTTATAGAGTAACAAGTTTTTTTTTTAAAGCACCAATAATGTTTTGAAGTTTTGGGCACTACTTGTAGTAAATCTGTTGTTGAAGGTTTGTTCACGAGCTTTTAATTGGTTTATTGAAAAGACAGAGAAAAAATTATGAAACATTGAGAGGCTGCCAGACGCAGTCGCCCAAAGAGCAGCTATAAATTTAATCAAGAAAACCGACGATTTGCATAATATGTAGAGCTTGAGCGAAAACCAAGTAATAAATTTGAGATATGTGACAAGGAAATGTGGCTTAGCATAACAGTGTACTGAAGATGGGACTTTTATAAATGCACGCTTTTAGTGGCACTGATATTTGTTGTACTACCGTAAATATTTTGTTTTGTGTGTGCACGTTATTTACGCTCTAATGTTTCAAATGGGGTTTATGACAAAACTTTTTTTTGGATATGATTGCTAAGAGGAAGTGTCAAGACATAATTATAATGAACGTGCAGTTAAAGTTTTTAAGATCGTTTTGAAATTAAAGATCCTTAAACTTAAATAAAACATAAAATATCTTCTTATTTTTTCTATTATTTTTAGTATATACTTATTACAGGGGGTATGGGGTTAGAACCAAAGGTTGTAACTGACGCATTAGGTGTTTATAGCATGTGAGAGTATAGGATTTCAAAAATATAAGGATGAAAGATAAAGGTCTAAAATAAAATATATAGTCATAATGACTTACTTATTTTTTTGGTATCCATCATCCAATTTTGTCCTGTAGGAGTCGTACGTATCACTACAGGAAATTTCAAAATTTCCATTATATATGACATTTCCTGTTATTATTATTTTCTCATTGACTAATAATATAACCATTTTAATTTCGTCAGACGTAAAATAGTCAGTGGCAATTAAGAAAAATCTACGAGGGAGGTCCATTTCGATAAAGAAGAACAAAAAAATAAGTAGATTACACCCGATTTGAGTGCTGAGGATGCTGTGATCTATAGACACTAACCATTTTCCTACCTTAACAAACAAAACGGAGGCCCCTTTTAATGTTAACAATGCCTCGATAACATTAAAGAGGGCTTCCGTCATTTATGGAGCTAAGTTGATCTAAGAATGTAGTAACTTTGTCTGAAATTTAATTCACTATGGAGTTAGAAACAAATAATTCTTTCGCTTTCCTAGATGTTTTAGTCATTCGAAATTCTAAAAACATCACTCCCGTCATACTATGTGTAGAAATTAGGCTTAATGATTTCTTATATTTAAGGAGGCTGGGTACTACCACCTGCTTGGGATCCTGTAATTCATAAAATTAAAACTAAACCCAAGCATACCACTGTAAGACTTCAAGACACAGTTCATTCTGCGTAGATCGGACCAAAATTAATAATTAAAAAGCTGAAGGTACTCCGGGTTAACTTTGACATCGGGACGTCAATCACCTCAGTCCCCCGTGACCACGGTTGCTGGAAAGCAACCGAAACGTCGGGAATATAAAATAAGTTAATTAAACGCGATAAAATCCGTAAAAATAGTTTTATTCAATAGAAATTAGGCTTTTAAATAAGGCCATTTTTACTGGAAATGAGGCATTCCATCTTAGTCCTCACGGGTGACAACGCATCTGCATTTTGATTCGCAAACGAGGATAGATGTAGATGTCTATGTCCACTCAACTACAAACATATGGCCAAACATTTCTAGTATCAAAATCTGTGGTATACAGAGTTTTCAAGAGGTTTTGACTGACCGAACAGTATACGAGACTCACAGGATAGGATATTACCAGCGTGCTTCGCAACTGGACTTTTACTTCTTCTGATGTGAGAACAAAGTTCGAAAAAGTTCGAGGGTTACAGTAAATATAAAAACTGTGAGAATAATACTAAGATTGGTCGGAATAAATTCACACTTGCCTACCAGAGGCCATCTTCTTGCCACATGGCATTAAGTAGCTCGATTTAATCGTGCTCGCAATCACGAACATTGTAAGGCGAGGTTTGGAGTCAAGTTCTATTCACAGATGTGTACAGATTTTGTTTGAAGTCATATGATGGAAGGATTAAAGTATAGAGACGCCCGGAAGAGAAGTACGCTCAGTGCAACATGATTGGAAAATAGGCAGTTGGTGGAGGTACGGTATGGTCTGCGTAATTGAGAATGGGTCCCTAACAGCCGTGCGATATGAAACTGTGATATTGGAAGAAATTGTAATGCTATTTGTCTTTTTTATAGGAGGTAGATTTGTTTTTATGCATGATAATGCACGCCCCCATACTGCAGCCGTAGTTGTCGAATACCTCCGAGACATTGAAATCAATGCTATGGGATGGCCATCACGCTCGCCAGACTTAAACCCCCATAGAACATATATGGAATTAGCTTGGAAGCCAAATAAATTATGAAAATAAATTCTGCCCCCGCTAATTTGAGACATCTTAAAATCGCATTACAGGAAGGAAGAATGGAACACAATCTCTCAAAATTTTATTGATAACTTGATTAGTATGTCAAAAACATTGGAAGCAGTTCAAAAAGCTATAGGAGGTAACACTAAGTGCTGATTGTATCCCAAGTTAAAGCCTAAACATTTATGAAAAAAAAAGTACTAAAATGTCACTTTCCTGTAATTTTTTTCATATTTTTCTTTACTTGCTAAAGTTTTTCTGATTCGCACATTTGTTTTTTCTACGTTTGCAATTGTAAATCGTCATCATCATCATAATCATCTACATCATTGCAATGCATCAAAAGTCCACTGCTGAACATAGGCCTCACCCAAGGAACGCCACAAAGCACGGTCTTGAGCCACCTGCATCCATCGACTTCCTGCATGTCTTAGTTTAGTTTAGTTTAGTTTACGACGGGCTGTTTTCCGCAACTCCACGTCTATGCGCGTATTTTGCGTGTGGGCAGGAATAATGTGATTATTCGAGCCATGAGATCTCTCCGAAGAAGCTCAACAGGCCCTTGATGTTGCATGCAACTTCGGGGAGTGATCCCGGCGTGCCGAGATGTTTAGCCCTGTATGTAGCGACCTCCGGACATTTCAGTAGCACGTGGGCCGCCGTTTCTTCCTCCCCCATACATGCCCTGCACAGGGGACTATCTGTAACACCTATAGTAAATAAATGTTTGTTAAAGGTGCCGTGTCCTGTGATAGCACTTGTTACTATCCTAATCTGCGGCTTGTTCAGTCTCATTAAAACTTTTGTTAAGCGACTGTTAATTTCAGGCAGGGCATCCCTAGCTTGTCTACAGTCTACTAGATTTTTCCAAAGCTGAGCGTGTTGATTAGTAAAGTGTCTACGTACCAGTGAACAAACGTTACCAAAGGGGATTGGTATGATTGGTTCCGGCCCTATAGTGGCCAAAGCCGATCCTCTTCTGGCAAGTTCGTCTGCTGCATCGTTGCCTCTGGATCCACTGTGTCCCTTTATCCATTGCAGGGTCACATTGTTGTTTTTACATACCTCATTTAATCGTTGATGGCATTCATATATTAGTCCCGAGTTCACCACATTGCATCTCAGGGCTTGGAGTACCGCCCTACTGTCGGTCAGTATTCTGATGGGGAAGTCATTAACCTTCCTAGCATCTATTGCTATGGCCGCTTGAATGATACCCATACATTCCGCCTGAAAGACCGTGTTATAGGTACCCAGCGGTGTGCATATGTGAATATTGAGGTCTTCAGAGAAAGCTCCACAACCTACACCTTCATTTGTTTTAGAACCATCGGTGAAAATTCTAAGCTCTTTTGGGCTTAATCCTTCCGGCTGGCTGTTTTCATTTAACTGTATCTTGTATTTCTTATCGAAAACAAATTGTTTAGGAATCCTATCGTATTTGGCTTGTAGGATAGGAATTTTTGAGTGAATTCTATCAATTATGCCTGTATGAGGGACACTATTCTTACTCCAAAGATTTAGGGTCTTGAGTCTGATGGCAGCTAAAGTCGCTTCTTGTTGTATATGTAGATGAAGCGGAGTTAGCTCCAGCATCGCTTCTAAGGCTGCTGTTGGCGTAGTTCTCATGCAGCCTGTAGCAGCCATACATGCCAGTCTCTGGTAGCGCTGAAGCTTTTTAATTATGGTGGCTTCATTTGTCTTGGTCCACCATACCAGAGCGCCGTATGTGATCATGGGCCGAATTACAGTTTTGTAAAGCCACAGTATGATTTTTGGCGTCAATCCCCATCTTTTGCCAATCATGTTTCTGCATTGCCAGAAAGTTATACTAGCTTTGTTGATTTTGTTTTCTATGTGTTTATTCCAGTTAAGTTTGCTGTCCAAGGTAAGACCTAAATATTTTACCTCAGAGGATAGCTGGAGTTTTGTGCTAAAAAGACTTGGAGGATGATAGTTATTCAGCTTTCGTTTTTGTGTGAACATAACTAAAACCGTTTTATTTGGATTGACAGTTAAGTCGTGTTCCCTGCACCATCTCTCCACTATACGGAGAGCCGCTTGGGTCAGGTCACACACTATGCTTGCTGTCTTTCCAGAGACCAGTATTGTCAGGTCATCAGCATAACCTACTGTATAGAAGTGATTGTCATTTAATTTGCTGATGAGTTCATTAATGACCATATTCCACAGGAGAGGTGAGAGAACCCCACCCTGCGGGCAGCCTTTCTTAATTTGGATTGGTTGAGATTCACCAGCAATCTTTATTATTCGTGTACTGAGCATGTAAACTATCCAGTCGATCAGTGCCGGTTCAACTTTGTGTCTACCGAGTGCACCTTTTATGCTGGAGAAGTTCGTTCGGTCAAAAGCACCTTCTATATCTATGAAGGAACCTAGACATATTTCTTTGTTTTGGATGGCCTCTTCAATCTTTGTAATTACCTTATGAAGGGCCGATTCTGTTGATTTGCCTAGACTGTAGGCGTGTTGCTTGTCGTGTAGTGGTAAGTTCATTAGCGCCGACCCCCTTAATTCCCTTTCACACATCCTCTCCATCGTCTTTAGGAGAAAGGATGTGAGGCTAATGGGCCTGTAGGATTTAGGGTCAGTGTAGTCGCTCTTACCTGGTTTGGGTATGAATGTAACTTTCACTTCCCTCCATCCCCTAGGAACATATTTAAGAGCAAGACAGGCTCGCATTATGGCAGCAAGTCTGACTATTAGGGCTTTACCCCCCCACTGTAGGAGTGCCGGGAATATGCCGTCGGGTCCTGCCGCCTTATAGGGGAGGAAACTGTGAATGGCCCAATGGATTTTGTCCATCGTTACCACTCTCTGTGCTAAATTCCAGTCTTCTGCTGTTGATGTCAGTATGTCGTCATGCCGGTTTGCCTCCTGGGTTACGCAGCAACCTGGGAAGTGCGTTTCAATTAGGATGCGTTGGGCTTCATCCGGCGATGTTGAGTAGCTACCGTCGGGTTTCTTTAGAGACATGGATCCCGACGTGTTCTGTTTAGCTAGAATATTCCTAATCCTATTTGCTTGTTTGCAGGTTTCTATGTTGCCACAGAATTTACGCCACCCAATCGAGCGTCGATACCTGATACATTTTTTGTATTCAGACTTAGCTTTCTTATATAATAGCCAGTCTTCATCCATTGAGGTATTCATGGCCCTATTTAGAGCTTTTCTTACCTTCTTACGTTTTCTATCGAGTTCTTTACCCCACCACGGTTGTTTTACCTCGGCATGTCTTGGTGGAGTGATTTCTGGACATGATTCATGGTAGCTGTCTATCATGGCCTTAGTAACAGCTGCTACCTGTTCTTCTAGGAGCGACTGATCTGCTATAGTATTTATCCCCTCAAAATCCGCTAGCAAAGACGTCAGCCTATTTAGGTATTTAGTTTTATCTGTCTTGCGGGGATTTCTCCATGGTGGTGTAGAGGGGATATCGACCTGTAGTGCGAAGCAGATCCATCTATGGTCTGAGCATGAGGCCTCTCTCGACACATGCCATCCCGTAATTAGTTTGGCTGCTCCTTCTGTTGCAAGTGTGAGGTCGATTATAGTGCGACAACGTTTGTTTATGAAAGTAGGTTCAGAACCTATGTTTAAAATGGTTAGGTTAGTACTAAATAAATATTCAACTAAAACTTTACCTCGTTCATTTGGTTTTTCCATTCCCCAAAGGGGATGATGTGCGTTGGAGTCCGTCCCGATCACAACCTCTAGTCCGGTCCTCTCGCAGAAGTTCACCAGCCTGCTGAGGTCATGAGGTGGAGGAGTGTCTTCCTCCGGCATGTAGACCGAGGCGACGACTAATCTACTCTCCTGTGTGTACTGTATTGCTACGGCATACATGTCTCTAGAACAGAAATCTGTTAAAGGTTGTGCACAGATATCTTTAGTAGTGTAAATACACGCTCTAGGCTTGTCGTGTTCAGAGCTGTAGAATAACTTACCTTTTAGGTTGTTTAGGCCTTTAATTTTACCAGCCCCAACCCATGGCTCCTGGATTAAGGCTATGGCAGTCCTTTGAACCTCCAACCACTTGCGTAATTGAGCCGACGCAGTTTCGCTGTGGTGGAGGTTGGCCTGCACTAGGCTAGTTTTGGACGAACATTGGAAGCAGTTCAAAAAGCTATAGGAGGTAACACTAAGTGCTGATTGTATCCCAAGTTAAAGCCTAAACATTTATGAAAAAAAAAGTACTAAAATGTCACTTTCCTGTAATTTTTTTCATATTTTTCTTTACTTGCTAAAGTTTTTCTGATTCGCACATTTGTTTTTTCTACGTTTGCAATTGTAAATCGTCATCATCATCATAATCATCTACATCATTGCAATGCATCAAAAGTCCACTGCTGAACATAGGCCTCACCCAAGGAACGCCACAAAGCACGGTCTTGAGCCACCTGCATCCATCGACTTCCTGCATGTCTTACCAGGTCGTCACTTCATCTAGTGGGGGGTTGCTCTATACTTCGCCTACCTGTACGAGACTGTCACTTGAGAACCTTTTTTCCCCATAGGTTGTCGGTTCTTCGAGCTATATGGCCGGCCAGTGGCGTAGCGTGCCTTAGATGGGCCCTGTATCAAAATTTGTTGGGGAGGGGGGGCCCAATGAAGAGTAAAGATTTACATAAATGGAAAAAAGCGCTTGCATTGAATTAAAATTATTATATATTGATTATAAGTTATTCATCATCATCATCATTACAGCCCTTCACAAGTCCACTGCTGAACATAGGCCTCCCCCAAGGAGTGCCACAAAGCACGGTCCTAAGCCACCTGCATCCATCGACCTCTGCATGTCTTACCAGGTCGTCACTCCATCTAGTGGGGGGACGCCCCACATTTCGTCCGCCGGTAAGAACCGACAACCAATGGGGAAGAAAGGTTCTCGAGTGGCACCTTTCTTCCCCATTGGTTGTCGGTTCTTCGAGCTATATGGGCGGCCCATTGCCACTTCAGCTTACTAACCCGTTGGGCTATGTCGGTCACTCTGGTTCTCCTCATTTCTAAGCTTATAACACAGAGAAACTCCGAGCATAGCCCTCTCCGTAGCTCGCTGAGTGACCTTGAGCTTCCTTATCCAGCCAGCAGTGAAGGACCACGTCTCAGTTCCATAAGTCATCACTGGCAACACGCACTGGTTGTACAGTCTCGTTTTTAAGTCTTGAGGTATACCTGACAAGAAGATGTGCCGTAATTTCCCGAAAGCTGCCCAACCGAGTTGAATCCGTCGATTGACCTCTCGGTCGAAGTTGGATTTACCTAGTCGGACTATTTGTCCCAGGTAAACATTCTTGTCAACAACTTCGAGCCCAGTGTTCCCAACAACTACCGGCATAGGTGTGACACGGACATTAAACATGATCTTTGTTTTGTCCATGTTCATCTTAAGACCTATCCGTTAGGAGACACTATTGAGGTCATTGAGCATAGTGCTTAGGTCCTCCAGCGATTCTGCCATAAAAATTATATCGTCGGCAAATCGAAGGTGAGTGATGTACTCGCCATTGATGTTGATACCGTATCCTTTCCAGTCCAGAACCTTGAAAACGTCTTCCAATGCAGCGGTGAAGAGTTTCGGTGATATAACGTCACCCTGCCTTACACCTCTCTGCAATTGGATAGGTTTCGTACTCTGATTCTGTACTCGGATAGCCATCGTATCCCTACTGTACAAGCACTTCAGCACTTCGATATACCGACAGTGAACTTGGCACCGCTGTAGGGACTGCGGCACCGCCCAAATTTCGACGGAATCAAAGGCTTTCTCATAGTCCACATACGCTAGACATAGTGGCAAATTGTACTCCTCGGACTTCTGTACAATTAGCCGCAGGGTATGTATGTGGTATATGGTGCTAAAGCCTTGTCGGAAACCGGCTTGTTCGGGAGGCTGAAAGTCTGCGCGCGAGACGATTCGTCGAAGAGTAAGTATGTGGTACTAAAGCCTTGTAGGAAATCGGCTTGTTCGGGAGGCTGGAAGTCGTCAAGTCTGCGTGCGAGACGATTCCTAATGACTTTCGAAAACAGTACGTAGACGCGGTTCAGAAGGGAAATCGGTCTGCAGTTCTTCAAGAGAGCGTTGTCACCTTTCTTGAAGAACAAGACCACCGCACTTCTGCTCCTCGCCTCCGGTGTAATGCCACCATGGAGAACGGAATTAAAGAGCTTCTGAAGGACTTCAAGTACCGGTTTTCCACCCGCTTTCAGAAGCTCCGCTGTAATTCCATCCTCGCCTGGGGCCTTGCCGTTTTTAAGGTGTTGGAGAGCCATTCTAATCTCACTCAGACTGACGTCCGGGATATCTTCGGAATAGTGTCAGATAAGTCTCGCTCTTGTATCGTTACTCACACTTGCTTGTGGTAACGATGATGTATACAGCTGCCCATAGTACCTCTCAGTCTCACTCAAAATCTCAGATGTCCCGGAAACGACGCTGCCACACTCGGTCTTCAGCTTCGACAGTTGGCTCTTTCCGGCAGACAGATCTCTAGCAAAGACTTTGGAGCCCTGGTTCCGCTCGATCGCTTCTTCAATACGAGCAGTATTAAAGTTGCTTAAGTCCCGCCGCATGCATTTGGAGATCTGTCTGTTCAGTTGCCTGTATGCTGTCAAATCTACTGAAGACTGCAGCTTCATATCCCGTCTAACAGCCATGATATTAAGAGTGTGATCGGAGAATTTTTGTGTTCTTCTGCGGCGGGTCTTCCTAAACTTAGCTCTGACCACATGGACAGTTTCCACGAGATTGTCGTTCATATCGTCCACTGCATTGCAATCTTCTAGGCACTGAAAACGGTTTCGTAGCTCGAGCTGAAAGGTTTCGGGACTTTGGATTTGAGAACGAGGGGGACAGAGCGTTGACTTCATTAGACGTGACCTGTCCAACTTTACGTTTAGGTTCAGTATGCCTCTCACCATTCGGTGATCGCTGCCGGTTTTCACACTTTTGATCACTGAGACATCACTGAACAGTTGTCGTCTGGTCGTCATAATGAAGTCAATCTCATTTTGTGTCGAATCGTCGGGTCTCGACCAGATCCACTTTCTGTGGGGCTGCTTCTGGAAGAAAGAGTTCATCATAAAGAGTCCCTCTTTCTTCATGAAGTCGACCAGCTGCTGGCCCCTCGGGTTCCGTTGCCCTATTCTGAATTTCCCTACTTTCAGCTCACCGTTCTCTCTTGTGCCTAGTTTTGCGTTGAAGTCTCCAATTAACACCGTATATTGGGTTTTGGAGGAATGCATGGTTCTAGAGATATCCTCATACATTTCCTCCACCTCCTCATCAGGGTGTGCCGAGGTTGGTGCGTAAACCTGTATGACCTTCAGCGAATACCGTTTGGTTATTCTGAGTATAAGGTACGCAACCCTCGTCGACACACTCCCAATCTTTACAACGTTGTTAACGAGACTTGTGGACGATAAATCCGACACCACCTTGGGACAAATGGTCGCCCTGCCGGTGATAGAACAAGTTGCCGGATTCGAGGATTACCGTGTCCTCCCCCTCGCTTCGGACCTCGGATAGTCCTATAATATTCCAGCGCAACTTGTCTATCTCTCCTTCCAGCTCCAGGATCTTTTCGTCAGTCCTCAGGGTGCGTGCGTTATAAGTTGCCAGGTCGAGTCGTCTAAGGTGGCAACCGAACCTCCACCGGAGATGCTTAGTACCCCCTGTCCCGCCGTTACCATGGTCGCCACCGTAGCCAAGAATAGCGGAGCCGCCGGGGACTGGGGGCCGTCTCTCAATAACTTTATTTATTTGGGGGGTATATTGCCATAGTTGCCACGCTTGGCGAGCGGGTTGACAACCGCAGTTTTTTATTGTGATATTGCTGTTATCAGGAAGATGCTGCTGGGAAATATGGGGTAGTGGATATTCTTAACCACCACTACACACTGCCACTTACTTACAATTAATACTCCTAGGAACTAAGCTAGCCAAACAATTCAATACACTTTTCGTGCCTTTTGTTCGGCGAACATAGCTGAAGACGATTCGGCAGCATTCATAGCTGAAGACGATTTCAGCTTTACTAAATTCTTTGCTTCTATAGACAATAGTGATAACCTTTCCTGTCCCATAGAAGTCCTTGGAATTTTTGCTCACACACGTTCGGGGCCCCTGTAGCCCGGGGGCCCCGTATCATTGATACGGCTGATACGGCGGTAGCTACGCCCCTGTGGCCGGCCCATTGCCACTTCAGCTTGCTAATGCGTTGGGCTATGTCGGTCACTCTAGTTATACTGCGGATATCCTCATTTCATAGTTTATCATGAAAAGAAACCCCGAGCATAGCCCTCTCCATAGCTCACTGTGTGACCTTGAGCGTCTTAATACTGCCAGAAGTGAAGGGCCACAAATAAGATTTTTACATGGTAGAGCCATACTGCAGCTATATTACTGGTATAGTTGTAGCACGAATGGGTCGGCTCGACCGGGGAAAGATCACGTTCTCACAGAATACCAGCGTAAAATAGCAGCTTGAAGCTGCTATGTTTTATATGGTGGGTATAGAGAACCGGAGACCCTTTTTACTGAAAACGGGTCATTCCATCTTACTCCTCACGGGTGACAATGTTTTGCATTTTAATTCGTCATCCAGGATAGATGTAGACGTCTATGGGCCACATCAACCAGTTACCGTCAGGTGTACTATGTGCTCGTTTGTCACCCTTTGTCCCATAAAGTCATAACTGGAAACACGCACTGTCAAAATCCAATTAAATACCGCTTAAATAATAATTCCGATAAACGAATGTAGAACAAAAATTAAAAAAATTAAAAATTCAACATTTGAAAATTCTTTTTATTTTTCCAAGCGAAGTGATTAATAAAGACACAAGAAAAAATGGACAATGAAAAGTTTTATGAAGGGTAAATGCACATACGTACATATGCAAATACGGATTCTGAAAAAAGGACAAGAATAAAGAGTTTATGTTGTTATAATTAAGTGAATTTCTCTTTAGTTTGTAAAGCTACGGCAGAATTTCGAAAGATTTTCAAGAAAAATAGCAATTAAATTTAAAAAATGTAATGGATATAAAAATATTTTGGTTTAACAATTACAATTGTACTACTACAATGTAATAAATAATGGCCATTTATATTTTCTTGCAAAATGTATGCTTCCTGTATTTTTAATAAAATTATATCTCTCTCTCCTCTTAAAAATTCCAACTTTCCGCTGGTCATGATGTTTTTTTCAAATACATTATTTGCCTGCCATTTTTTACGAATTTGTTTGGGTAATGTGATACTTGAAATCTGTTTTTTTTTGAATACTGATATGGAAAACGAACTAAAAGTCCACTTGATTGTAAGTGTCTACTGCATCCATGGATACCTGCAAACTACTTAAAAAAAAAGAAGGCTACTGCACATCTGAACACTAAACCGGAATGCCTCAAAGCCTGTAAATATACTGGATTCTACATTCTTTAGGCAGGAAATTCATTGCAAGTTCTGCTATTTGGCGGCAAAAATTGGTATAATGGTGGTACCTACTTATACAGACGCACTTCTAGGCAGAAAAAGAGCCCTACCAATTAGAATTTGATAGATATACGAGCCAATACGTACCAAAAAATTAAGCAAAAGTAAAATTATGGCCCTTTCTACACGGGAACTGTAAATTTGCTTAAAGAAACAAATGCCGAAAATCAATACAACATTTTGTGACATACCAATTGTATCATTTGAAAATTATTAAACATATTTTGTTAAAGAAAACATCGTTAAGGCCGTTTTATTGACTCTTTACTTTGAAAGCCGTTATTAGAGTTAAATATAAATTAATGACTTTAGATTGACGTTGCAACGTCGTCAAAACATCGCTGTTAAGGAAAATTAGACTAAAAACATCTTTAGAGTAATTTTTGTAGCATTTTAATTATATGGTTTTAAAGGTCATAAATAAATATAATAAAGCGCAATATTCATTATATTTAATTTAATAATTTAAAACTATTTTCCTATCGGTGTTTTTATGACACATAGGTTATGTTTATAATTAATTGGCAATTTAATTATATTTGAATTAATTAAAATCAAAAAGAGATTGAAACTTTACATTTGAAAAAAAAACACAGAATACCGAGTAGTGGCGGTGTAAGAATATATTCTACCACATATCATTCCGTGGGTGTCGTAAGAGACGACAGAGGGAAACAAATTAGGATAAGATATTCAGATAAGAGCTAAAAATATTAAAAAAGCCGGCCAAGTGAGAATCGGATTTGCGCTGAAGGGTTCCGTATCATCGTTAAATACGTTTCTAGCAGGGGAGCTCCCTTTAATTTTAAATTAATTTATATTTTTATTATTTGTTATTATAACGGCAACGGAAATACACATTTTGTGAAAATATCAACTGTCTACCTATTACGGACCATGAGAAACAGCCCGCTGACAGACAGACGAACGAATAGAAGACGCTTAGTAATAAGGTAGTGTTGGTTACCCTTTGTGTACGGAACCCTAAAAAACTGCTATCACCAGCCCGTGGCAACTATGGCAAAATTCCCCCTTATGAGGAAATTTATGAGGGAGGCCTGCCTTCAGCAGTAGACTTTAATAGGCTGTAACGGTGAGGGTAACAATTAAAAAAAAAAAAGACTTCAGAAGAATTCGAACACAGTTTACTCCATATTCCATAGCCTCTGTGAAACGAAAATGACTAAGTAAAGGGAGGAGGGCGGGTAATGATTGATTACTCCGTATTTTGTTACCGCAAGCTTTTAGAGTTGCACCACTCGCTTATCTTTGACGTTACTAAAGACTGCGTCTTTAAAATTTTGCCTAATTAGATAAATCCAGTAATGAAGCGTGATAATAACGATTTTAGACTTTATAATCCGAACCAAAAAGATGAGATTTGGAAAAAAGAAATCAATAAAAAAAGAAATGGAAAGGATTTGCCAGGTAATGGTTTTCGTAACATAAAATATTTATAAGATTATTTCCTTTAAAGACTAAGTTAAGGAACGTTATCCGTCATTATAAGAGCGTTTTCAATTTAGAATATTATATTATTTAAATCATAATCTTTAAATATAAAAATTACGTGTGACATTGTTTGTCCGCGATGAACTGCTAAACTACTGAACTGATTCCAATGAAATTTGCAAACTGTGTGCAGTTTGGTCCAACTTGAGAGATAGGATAGTTTTTATCCTGAGAAGTGACACTCAATATTTTTTTATTACGAATTTAAGGATTTTTTATATGAAGGGTCGTCGAAAAGGGCAGAACAACGTCTGCCTGACCAGCTAGTATAGTATAAAACAAAGTCGCTTCCCACCGTTTGTACGCTTAGATCTTTTAAATTTCGAAACAAAACTTGATGATGATTGTTTTCATTAATAGACAGAATCGTTTAAGGAAAAGGTTTATATGTATAATAAATGAATATTGTGTATTATATAATCCTTCTGTTCGTATTTATGTGACTGAACTTCTCCTAAAAGGCTGGACCAATTGATTAGATTAATAATTGGATCCAGTAGGTGGCCTTGTTGTTGAGGTTCAGAAATCAACCGTGCGAAGCCGGGGCGGATCGGCTACACACCGGCGCGTTGCACCCGTGAAAGAAATAATTGCGTAAATATCGTTTTAAATTTGAAAGAGTTGTATTGTTTAATTGGGAATGAAAATACATTAATTGAAGTTGAATGATATATAACTTTCAAATAAATTTTTTCGTTCGATACGCGCGCTAGCTACTGCAAATTAATTGTACCTTCGAGTAAGTGCAAGCAATAAGTTAACGAAGTTTTACCGCAATCTGACGAACGATATTGCAGTGCATAAAATACGAACAAACAAAAATTTTGTGTTTCTATTTATTTGGAATAAAAATAAATTCATAAATATAAACATTTTTTTAAATTTATGTTAGAATAAATTTCCCACCAGCATCAATTAGATTGTTAATTGTAATTTTAAGTGCTGATTTACCACGTGCTCGGCGGTGAAGGAAAACATCTTGAGCAAACCTGCATGTCTGAGAAATAATAATAAAAAAATATATTTCGAAGACATGTGATGTTCGTCAACACGCATTGTGGCAGCGCGTCGGACATTTTCTTGCCCTAAAACCCCTCTCAATCGCAATGAAACGTATATAGACTGTAAATTTAACTTTATGTTCGAATGTAAGGTATAAAATAACAAAATCCTACTAAAACTTAACTTTAACCTGCTACGAGTAAGCATGTCAGTAACGAACCAGGGTTAGAGAGAAATTAATCAAAATACCAAATTCCAAACCAACCAAAACCAAATTCTATGGGCTGTAAATGGCAACCAGCCCTTGAAAAATGGATCTTGGGACCATGGGTAAATCTATTAAGAAACACGTTATTTACGGCGCTTTTTAAAAAAAAAAGATTCAAGATGTTTATAAGATATAGTAGATTATTATTAAATACACAGTAAAATAAATTTGTTTTGTTGTTTTGATTTTGAAGATTACGATGCCAAGGATGTGTATGGCCCTGAAATAACTAACGAGGATTCAGCCCTTTTAGATCAACATGACAGCTTTTACATGAATACAAAGAGTTTGTTAGTACTGTTCCAGATTATGGGAGTGATGCCTATTATGAGAGTGCCTAAAGGTATGGAACGTTATTCTTTTTAAATTAAAAATAAATATAAAGTACAGTTTAAAAATGCAAAAAAAAATATTATTACCAAATTTTTTTTATTCTATTATAATTTAAGGGACATTTACCGCTTAGGGTATGTCAGTCCCATCATACCCTAATATACACGACTTACTCATATAACGTTACTTAATAACTACATGGGCCATGGATTCGAACAGAACTTTCGCATCGTCGCCATTTGGTTGGGATAGAATATTATGGAATGTGCCTACGTCAGTTCTGTTCAAATAAGACCCTTATGAAATTACTTCTAATAGACTCAAATCGAACACATTCCATCAATATACGGTATAGGTCTTCTATAACTCCACAGTCTTCACAATTGGGCGAAGTTGTTTTTCTCATTAGAAATACAAATTTCTTACATGGAACGTGTCCAATTTTCAATAAAATAATTTGTATGCAATTGAAATAAAAAATAATTATAAGTAAACGTTTACACCGAAGCGAGTTCTTTCAATAATTCTATGTTGTATTTTTGTAGGAGAACCATCTACCTTCCTTCTTCTGCATGTACTTATCCCAAGTTATTTAGACCGAGCCGAAAAGGAAGACTTAGCATATATTCTTCTTCCACTCTCCACTATTAGTCGCCATCCCTGAACTTACCCCTTTGATACGCATATTATTTCTGACGTAGTCCATCCATCTTTTCTTAAGCCTCCCTCTACTCTTATAGGTGTTTACTTTCAAAACCAACATACTTCTTTTTGTATGGTTTACTTCTTTATACCACGCTAACCTAACTAGACTCATTAATAGGTAAGGTTTGCTATGAGGCGACTCCCTAAATTTGTTGTCGATTGATGGATTATTATTAAATTTCCCTGTGAATGACGTAAATAGGTGAACAAGGGAAATTATTGAAAGAACTTATGTTTTCCGTTGAGGCAAATATCCATCTCGTATACGTCACTTATAAAATACTCAGATCGGCAACGATTATCAGTGTCAAAGGTGAAAAACATCAAGTACTACAATCGTAAATCCTAATGCTAAACGTGACGATTGAGATAAAAAAAATACAGGAGAGGGGGCAAACTAGCATGCGGCTCACCTGATATTAAGTGACTACCGCCGCCCATGAACAACTGCAACACCAGGGGAATTGCAGATGCGTTGCCGGCCTATTAAAAAGGAATAGGCTCTTTTCTTGAAAGTTCCTAAGTCGTATCGGTCCGGAAAAATCCATTCCACAAGAAAGTTGTGCGAGTAAGAAAACTTCTTCTAAATCGCACAGTATGGATGGTATCGCAAGTTTTGTCGCGATGTGTAATGGTGAAACTGAGTGGCTGGATGTAGTTCGAACTATTCCTCAGAGCACTCCCCGTGGTAAATGCGATAAAATACGCAAAGAGATGCAACATCTCTACGAAATGCCAGTGAGTCAAGCCGATCGGAAAGAACTCGGTTCGCTCTGCGCTGGATGCGGTCAAGTGGAAGGAGCTGGCACTGGACGGCCCCTGCCCAGAAATGGGAACAGTATTCCATGTGAGGCCGAACCTGTGCCTTGTAAAGTTGCAAGTGGTGTGCCGCCATTAAATACTGTCCCGCTTAGCTGAGCACGCCAAGCTTTTTAGAGAACAATTTGGCCTTCCCTTCCAAGTGACCACGAAACTGCACACTATTCGATATGTCGACGCCATAATTATTATATTATTTATATATAATTATTTATTGTCGTAAATCACTTCTGTATTTTGAAGCAGAGTTTTTCCCATAATAATAATGATTTATTACCAGTGAGGTGGTATCGGTTCTGCGTCCATCTATTAACCTGCACAAGTAATGAGTTTGGGCAAATCTTCTATTAAATGCACGCTATCTGACGCATTCATAGCCTATGTTCAGCTTTAGCTTTAAACGTTTGGTGATAAACACGAACATTGGTTCGTCATTGTAAGTACCTTTCATCTAGGTCTATTGCCATGTTACTTAAACCATAGTAAGTGATTGTAGTTTTCTGAAAAATAAGTCAAACGAATTATTCTTTTAAAGTTGTTTATCAACTTGTATCTTATTACTACCTCATTTATAGCAAAACAATAGACAAATAAAGTTTCAAAAATATAACACGTTTACAAATAATACTTTGGTTGCATCTGTATTTTACACACACTGACACAATTAATATGGGGTATTTCAATCGTGTTCTCATCAGGTAATAAATAAATATATAACCATATACTATAAACATAAAATGTATAGAATAAAATATATGTTTAATAGAATACAGTAGAATATAACAAAATTAATATTTTTGGTATTATTCAAAATTTTAGCAAATTTATGATGAAATTTGTTTACAGACGCTAAAACAACGAAACGTACTACATACAACTGGATATCGAAGGCAACTTTATGGGCGTATTTAGTGTGGAGTCTAGAATGTATTATAGTTGTTAAAGGCAAGTTGAGCTATATTAATCTGCCGCTGGCAATTCATGTTGATTTTAAAACACAGAGTAACGTTGTAAATTATAATTTATACATACAAGGCAATAAAAAAGACGTTTTTTATTATATAATATAATATGGTGGCAATTGAGCTAATAGTCCACCAGATGGGAAGTGGCTACATCCACCCATAGATGATTATGACTACTCGCATATTCAAACAAAGAAGTACCACTTCCATTGTTACCATCAAAAGTTAAGGTGAAAACCTTCAAAATCTTTTATTTGTTCCATTATCCTTCAAACCTAAACACAGGAGTGGTCAGCGGCAAAATGGACAAAAGGTTAGAACCTATTACATGGTACAGCCAAGACCTCACAAAATAAAATAGCCCTAATAGCTGCGTACTTATCCTCTTGTACTTGCAGTAAGTGAAGAGCGTTTTTTTTTACTAATATTGATGCATTCGTTATTAGCCATCAGGAGTGAATGCATCAACATTTCGGTTCTTAATCGAAAATAAATGTACGAGTGTATGGGTACATCCACCGTTACTTAAATTTTTTTAAACGTACCTATACACTATGTGCCTCTATGTCATCATCATCTTAACCATGATATTACAACATATCAATATTCCACTGCTAAGTATAGCGTCTATAGATTTCCTTATAGCTGCCATGGATTGGCAACTGCAGTACTGTATTATTTCGCGAATTTTTTCTAAGTAGATAATTTAAGTATAAGTGCTCCAACTAAGCTTTGAATACTTATGCTAGGTTTGGTTTACGCTAGTAGAATCTGCCATTTCAATTCGAACCCACAAATTTTTAGTATCGCAATTCGTACTCTTTACAGTTATGTTACTTTCACTTTTTTAACATTTTGTTTAATTGTTTTAGTTGGCAAAGAGAGACTAACTAACTTTCAAGAAAATTCAAATAAACGCTTCGACGAAGTTATCTATAACATAATATTTCTTAGTATTCTCATTCCGCACTTTCTTTTACCGATTGCATCATGGCGTCACGGGCCCCAAGTAGCTATTTTCAAAAACATGTGGACGCATTATCAGGTAAAATAAAAAAATTAACTAATGGTTTCAATAAATATAGCAGTGATTTCGTTTCATATCACAAACTTAAAAAGTCCATTTCAAATATTACTCGACATTTCATTCATTTCATTCATTTCGTATACTTAGTAATAAACACATGAAAATAACATGTGAACGACGTGTAATATTTGAATTGGATTTTTAAATGTCTATGTTACTTAACGAATTTACTGCAATATTCATTCAAAATTTCTCTTTTCTGAGAGAGTGATAAAGCCATTAGTCCAAAAAAATAAAAATAAAATACTCAAACATTTATGACAGATGTTTGTGTGTAAATTAATCAAATAAATAATAATTATGTGAAACAGTAGCGAAGATCATTAAAAATGACGATCGGGTGTCGGCTTCTCCGATAAAAGAGTTGAGATTTAAACGAGTAACAACTGTTATAGCAGCTCCTTAAATACAATAGAACATTGTACATTGTTTTTCAATCGTTTCAAAATCAAAATTGTTATGTTCTTTGATATTCATTTCGGACCCTAAGATATAGGATTATCCTAGATTGGGGTCCAAAGTTTGTATATCTTTTCTTGGACATTGTTTGGCTCACTGTTTCTGCATACTTTTGTTAAATCTATATGTCCAAATTTATTTCTCTACTAGATGTTCCCCGCGACTTCACCCGCGTGGAATTATTTTGCATTATTTAAAATAAAAGTAGCCTTAGTTACTTCTTATAACATCTGCTATCTGCCAGTGAAAGTCCCATCCAAACCGGTTCACAGGTTTTTGCGTGATGCGTTTTTAGACAGACCTCGTGTTAGAGTTTTATTATAGTATAGATAGATAATCTAGGCTGACGCGTGTGCCATGCGTAAGCATCATATCATATTTAGCGATGAGCAATGTTTTCTCTCCCCACCTCGCCCGCAGCGCGCCCGACCGCCCTGCGCCCGCCGGACCGCACAATTTTATATCGTCGTAACTTTTAAAATATTTGACCTAATTACGTAGTGATTTCTTATATTTACGCGAACACTACACATTGAATAAAACTATTTTTTTTTTACGGACGCGATAAAATCCGTAACAATAGTTTTACTAATTACGTAGTTTAAAAGACAAAGTTTGTCTACTTTGAATATCAGAAGCGATAAAAGTATTTATGTATTATGATAAAAATCAATTTGTTATTGCAAAATGTACATTGGAAATAAAGTATCACACTTTATTGTATTTATGGTTTAGTCTTTTGGTAATGATGGCTTACACATAAAATATAGTTATATAATGCCGTGGATTTTTCTGTAGTACTATTTTGGTTAAACAATTACAATTACATTATATTTGTGTAACTCTTAAAGATTTTGCACCGCACGCCAAAATAGGTCGCAGATGGTAGATTTTTTTCCGACTTAACTAACATTTATCTTTATATTTTGGCCAATTTACACAGTATCTTTATGAATTATAGTCTATGTGTTATTCTAATGTATGAGCTATATAATTGTAAAGTTTCATTAAAATCCATTGCGTAGTTTTTGCGTTAAAAAGTAACAAACACTACACATCCTCACAAACTTTCAGTTTATAATGTGGCGGCGCTGTCGTCGCGCCACAAACGAAAAACACATCGAAGCCTAAATCGCGCTTACAAAGTTCCGAAGTTCAAGCGGTATATATATATATAAAAGCTCCGAACTACCACCCGCCACATTGGTAATCCCGACGTGATATGAACACGCAACCAACAACCTTCGGAAACTGCAACTTTCAAATCTTCGTCATCCTCCTCAAGTACCCGAGAAGATATTGTCTGCGGTCTTCCCATTCTGCAAGCCATTTAGCTTTACAAAGGTTCATCGCAGCACCGGAATAATAATGTTTCCTGTTCCTTCAAGTTACTCTCTGCGCTACAGTGTTCGGCACGGCTTTGAGCCTAACTGCTCGCCTCTGCTTCGCGGCACTTTCGCAGATTACTTGCCTTCTTCTCGACTCACCGCAGACTTACAAGGCAATTCCCTGGCACTTTTAAATTCGTCGATATCTAGACTGCACTATCGACCTCTGGTCTATGCAGGGGGGTGATGTGGCGGTGCTGTCGTCCCGCCACAAGCGAAAAACACATTGAAACCTAAATCGCGCCTACAAAGTTCCGAATTTAAAGCAGTATATATAGAATAGCTCCGAACTGCCACTCGGAGCATGGGCCGCTCCCCGGGCAGAACATCTTGCCCGGCGGGAGATCTCCCCTTTCCTTCATACGGCCACAATAATATTAGTAGTAAGTAGTATTTCTCTATTACTGAGAAGTGTTTCTAGCCGGAATATTTTAATCCCTTGCGTTTGCGTGTTTTTGTTTTGAATGTGTGTATTAAATAAACTATTATTTCTTTATATTACATCTTATTATTGAATTAACAATTTGGCAAATTTTACACATTTATGGACAAACTCTCACGTCTGTCACCCAGAAAGGAAGCCAAGCCCACGGACTTCAATTTAGTACTATCCTTACACACCACCTCTCTTCATTTACATCCATATACCTACGCATACATGCTCATCGGTTAAGGGTACTCTTAGTTTGGCCCATTTTTAACAATACGCGTTTGACGTGATGGTATTGAATAAAATCTATATAATCTATCTATATATCTATAATAAAATAAAAATTTTGTGGCTATAACTCTTTTATCGGTGAACCTGACAATACTGATCGTTGTTTGTACTGAACTTGGCTCCTTTTTGACATTTATGTTTTTGGGTTATACCTAATTAAATAAATAACTTTCAACTTTCAATAAAATTTTCACTGTTTTTTTAAAATTATTAATATAAAAATTGTATGAAAACTAGTTTATTCTCTTGTTACTTCCTGTGCGCATAATAGCTTACATTTCTAAAATTACCAAGAATTGCAGGTTAATTGGCGAATGCAGTACCAATATTTTGCTTTTCGTTGCTGGTCTGGTAATTTTGCTTATTAAATAGTCATACTCTGGAGACACCGAAATATTAGTGACAGCACTCTTAGTCGATTTAAGTTTTGATAGGCTGATTTTCTCATTATTAGATAGAAGTGATTCACAGAATAAAGTACATCATAAATAAAGTAACAACATAAATAACAACATAAAAAAATTACAGTTTTATTAAAAATAGTTCAATTGTTTCTTAATACTTAAAAAAAACGGTATAATTTATTTGATGGAAAGCTTTTATCTCTTGATTGAAAAAACAGCCCTTAGTTGTTTTGTTTTAAAAAGAAAGCAAAAAAAAAACTTAATATTTTTATTCAACAGAAAACTCGAATACACATAAAATAAAACTTGAAAATGTTTCTTTTCAGCTTAAGTACTTGAAAATCACCGGCACTCCGATAGTTTTTCCAAACCTTTATTCATTAACTTGGGGCCTATGTGTATTTTCGTGGGCTCTAAGTGTTGCTGTTATTCTTTCGCAACATTACCTACAAGATGACTTCGAATTGTGGCACTCGTTTGCTTACTATCATATAATTGCTATGCTTGACGGATTCTGTTCACTATGGTACAAAATATTTTGTAGTTACTTTTTTTAGCAGTTCATAATATTCCACTACTGTACATAAGTATTTTATGTTTTGAACTTTAGACACTATTTCCCGTCGCCGGTCTAGGTTTTTTTATGCCTGAAGTAATCGAAATGCTTAAACTGTCATCTATCGGAATTAATTATGTCTTTGTGGCTGACACTTTATCAACCACTTATCTTTTACGACACCACGGGATGAAATAAGTGCGAAGGATTCTTGTACTCCGCACCGCCATCACACGAAATTTTTTAGTTTATTTTTCGTTTGTATTTTGTTTTTAGAATATTTTTTTTGTAGATATGCCAAACTTTTGGTAATGAAATCATGTGATTGTAAAGAGGTATCAAAAAAAAGAGACGTCTTATATTTCCTGGAAATCTCAATTATCAATAAACTTGAATCCCTTGTAATCCTAGATAACAAAAAATAGTGTTATGATTACGAGTATTTTAAGGATGCCAGTAACTTCTTTAAATATTATGAAATTAACAACTAATTACAGCATATAATGGTGTCGATGTGTTGTGATGTGCACAGGTTTAATTTTTTGTTGGGAAATCTATTCTAACTAGTGTTCCTACTAGTTAAAAACTCACGGTATCCTTTGCACTTTGTTGAGGGGAACACTTTTGCACACTATCACATCTCTAACGACAGTGTCCTTTATGAGCTTCTTTTCAATTTTAATGTGTATATACATATAGAAGAACGAAGGATCTAGACCTATTATATGGAAGAACGTAGGATATAATGGGTCTAGATCCTTCGTCCTTATTTTAAATGTCTACACTTTAGTTAAAGAGAATGGTGTAGGGTTTGATAGGCTTCATCTAGTGGACAACCTTTCTATCTGCAAATAGAGAGAATTTATGTAATTTTTCACTACGTGTCTGGCGATACGAAATTATTATCCAAACATTTCGAAAATAGAACATCTACGTGATATAAGCACGTTGTAGCTGTATTATTTACTGCAGTGCGAATGAGTTGGTTCGATTAGAGAAAGACCATCATCATCATCAATACATCCCTTCACAAGTCCACTGCTGAACATAGGCCTCACCCAATGAATGCCACAAAGCGCGGTTCCGAGCTACCTGCATCCATTGACTTCCTGCATTTCTTACCAGGTCGTCACTCCATCTAGTGGGGGGACACCCTACAATTCGTCTGCCGGTACGAGGCTGCTACTCAAGAACCTTTTTTCTGCACTGATTGTCGGTTCTTCGAGCTATTAAGGCCGTCTTTTTACCACTTCAGATAACCAATATTTTGGGCTATGTCAGTTACTCTAGTTTTACTGCGGATATCCTTATTTTTAAGTCTATCACGCAGAGAAACGCCGAACATAGCCCTCTCTACAGCTCACTGAGCGACTTTGAGCTTCCTCACACAGTCAACAGTGAAGAACCACGTCTCAGATCCATTGGTCATCACTGGCAATACGCACTGATTGTATAATCGAGTTTTGAGGTTTTGAGGTACGCCTGACGAGAAGATGTGTCGTAATTTCCCGAACGCTGCCCAGCTGAGTTGAATCCGTCGATTGAACTCACGGTCTATGTTGGACTTACCTAGTCAGACTATTTGTCATACTACTAAAGAGTACATGAATCACAATAACACTAACAATTGTATAAAATATTATATTGTTATTGTGTTTTAAAAAGTACCGCTGAGTTTCCCGCTGGTTCTTCCCAGGACAGAAGTTTTATGCGAACCAGTGGCAAAAGTAAAAATTACTTTCAATAAGTATTATGTAGTGTAGTCTACGTTGAATAAATATGATTTTATTCTATTCTTTGGTAGAATAGAATTCTATTCACTTTAGGTAAGATAAAAATATCCATGGGCCATGGGATGGCATACACCTACAATTAGTGGAATATAAATATGTGAAATATAATAATGTGTACTTGTTGCTCATTTCGGTATAAAATTTTGAAAGGGATACTTTTCAGAAGTTTCTAATTTTTGGAATATAAAAGTTACGATTTTAATTCGAGTGATAGATACTATTCGATGAACGGTTTTATTTTACCCCAATAATATTTAATATTCCGAATGAATAGTTTTGACTGTTGCTTACTTTGAATAAGTTACAAATAACTTCTCAAAGGGCTTCAGATATTAAATCGTCAAACGATTCCGATGCTCAATAATTCGAAACTTATTGATGATACTTACAGCTATTTTGTTTGTAACTATTCATATCTCCAGATCACAATTTCTCTTCGAGATATTTAACTTTAGAATATTAGTATCAGAAATAGATGCTTATGTAACATGTACCATGCAACTTTACAAGGCGCAGGTTCAGCCGCACTTGGAATACTGTTCCCATCTCTAGGCCGGGCCTCTCCAGTGCCAGTTTTTCCATTTGATCGCATCCAGCGCAGATCGGGGTGAATAGTCGGCGACCGAGCTCTTTCTGAACGGCTTGACTCACCGGCGCTGCAGAGAGATGTTGCATCTCTTTGCGTATTCTATCGTATCAGAGGTATTGTTCGAACTAATGCTAGCTGCTTAATTTCACCATCGCACATCGTGACGGAACTCGAGAAGGATTATGGATGGCCATATACTCTGAATTTGAAGTGATTGGCGGTCCACTACTGTGTGATTCACAAGAGGTTTTCTTGTTCGCACAACTTCTTTGTGGAATCGAATACTATAAGAAATTTCTCCGGACCAATACAAATAAATATATTCAAGAAAAGAGACTACTCTTTTTTAAAAGGCCGGCAACGCATCTTCAATTCCCCTGGTGTTGAAGTTGTTCTTGGGTGGCGGTTGTCACTTAACATCAGGTGTGCGGTTTGCTCGATTGCGCCTCTCATATAAATAAACTATATATATTATTCTGGCTAGAAGTGACCAAGGCAACAACTTCTGTTACTGACCAAAACTATCAATTCTGCATTTGATATTACGCTTTTGCGATTAGTTCTGAGGTAGACTAGATCACATAAATCACAATACTAAAAGTCTAGAAATCAAATTATTTTTAATTTTCTGTAATATAGGATGAAATTCTGTTCCAAGACCTGCGATCCTAGCTCAGGTAATCGTTAATTAATAACATATTCATATTATAAAATAAATTTCAATGGATTATAGGTACATCAACTGCAATGCTTTTGGAACCGCCTCAAAGGGCTTGGCATCAAATTTACATAAAGCCCTTCAAGCAGAAAATCCAGCTTTGAGGTTAGCTCAGTATCGACATTTATGGGTTGATCTATCTCATATGATGCAACAACTAGGTAATGTATTGGCAAGTGATTAAAATAAATCATAAAATATTAATGGATTTTAATAACCATTAATTATATAAGAAATATTACAATAAGGAAAAATGATATAACCTTTCTCATTTGCAGGTAGGGCCTATTCGAATATGTACGGTATTTACTGCATGGTTATTTTCTTCACAACGATTGTTTCCCTCTACGGCTCTCTTTCCGAAATCTTAGAGCACGGACTTAGTTATAAGGAAATGGGATTATTTGTTATAGTTGGGTATTGCATGACCCTTCTTTTCATCATATGTAATGAAGCGTACCACGCTTCAAGAAAGGTCTTTAATGCAGTGATATTTCACTACATTTATATTTATATTGACGACCTAACTGTATTAACTTTAACGGATTTTTATTTTAACAGGTTGGATTTGAATTTCAAGTTCGTTTATTGAACGTTAATTTGGGTGCGATCGATCGAAGTACACAACGCGAAGTGGAAATGTTTTTGGTAGCTATAGCTAAAAACCCGCCCATAATGAATCTAGATGGTTTTACGAACATTAATCGCGAACTCTTCGCAGCTGTGAGTTTAATCTTTTAGACTTAGGACACTTCACACTAGGACCTTCCAACTAAATTATAATCGGATAAAAAGGCATTTTTAACGTTTAGTTACAAATATAAAATTAATACAATAGGCAAAACTAAACTGCCCCCTTGGAACAGGAGAAAATCCTAGTTTGGACGTTACGTTTTTAAGAACCAAAGAATAACAAAAGAACAAAAAGGTGATAGAGCTAAGTTGCAATTATATTATGACTGCAGCAGGAATTAGTCAGTTCGACCGGAGTAGGTCCACGCGCTCACAAAATACCAGCGTGAAAGAGCAGAAAAATGGACTGTTTCTTATGCTTATGAGAACTGCGACGTTCTTAGTCCTCAGGGGTGACAATGCAACTGTTGCAATAAAAATGCAGGCTTGGTTTGAGACGGTGTGAGGGTTTATGCAAGTTACTAGTAGAATACAAATAAGTACTGTACACAATGAATAAATTAACAGCTCTAAAAGAGAACAAATTTAAATCTCTATTAAAAACAAGCGATCCGATGATTTCTGGACTCGACAACAGCGCCACCTACCGGGTCCAATTGTGAATCTTTTAGATCATCCAGGAACCCACTCAAACAATCACAAAAAAATTATCAAAATCGGACTAGCCATTTTCGTGTTTTTGCGAGACTAACGGACAGCAATTGATTTTTATATATACAGATTACAAGCCGATTTCTAAGAATTAATAATTTAAAATTTAAAATTTTGTACAACCTACTTCAATATAAATTATTAAGAATAACTCAAAAAATATGGGTCAGACCATGATCAAATTTATATGGGACCACATGTGAAGCACCAGCTTTCAAATAAAAATAGAATCATTGAAATCGGTTTACGCAGAAAGAAGTTATGAAGTAACACACATAAAGAAAAGGAAACCATACAGTCGAATTGAGTACATCCTCCTGTTTGAAGTCGGTAGAAAAAGGATAAAACAATTTTTTTTATATTAACAGTTTATCAAATCAATGCTGAGAGACATAGTGCGTAGAAGAATTAAAATCCCGATTATTTTATTCTTCTTAATTAAAGCTAAAAAAATATAATTTTCAAATCTGTCATAAACAAATCCATGTAAAATGAGATATAGATACATGATATCATCGCGTACAGTAAATAAACATAGGTAAGGTTTAAATTTCTTTATACAATGTGACCTTTTTTCTTCTTTATCAGCCACTGCTGGCAATGGACCCATCTCATAGGAGGAAGGATGTGCCATTATCGCCTCGCGTGGCAGTCGGATTATAGAACCGAACGTCTCGCACCTTAGACATTGTTCCCTGTCGTCAGTCTACGTATTTCACATCTGACAAATACGGAATGGTGACACCTCTACCTATCAGAAATCATATGATTTTCCTGGTTTTCTTTATTGGTGCAAATTATGAGATAATAAGTAAAATGGAAAAATATGCAGTTAAAATTTTGTATAGTTTTGTATAGTATATGTTTTGTTTCGTATGGTGAGTGAACAGAACTGGAGACCCTTTCTATTGGAAACAAGGTATTGTATGTTAGTCCTCAGGGATGATGACTATTCATCACATTCACACATCTGAATTTTCATTTTTAATTGGGGATACTCGTAGATGTAGATGTCTATGGGCACGTTTTTTACGTGGTAGAGCCATGCTGTAGCTATATTACTGGTATAGTTGTAGCACGAATGGGTCGGCTCGACCGGGGAAGGACCACGCTCTCACAGAATACCAGCGTAATATAGCAGCTTAACACTGCTGTGTTTCGTATGGTGAGTGTAGAGAACCGGAGACCCTATTTACTGGAAAAGAGGCATTCCATCTTAGTCCTCACGAGTGACAACACATCTGCATTTTGATTCACAAACAAGGATAAATCTAGATGTCTATGGGCCACAGCCACCACTTACCATCAGGTGGACTGTGTGCTCGTTTGTCACCCTGTGCTATAAAAAAAAACAGAATCCACTTACTATCAGATGGACTATGTGACGGCTTGTCACCTCTAAACATTGTGGAAGAATGAGCAATTGAGTAATGAATTTTAACCAAAAGCTTCTTTTCAGAACATATCCTATATGTCAACATACTTGATAGTATTGATGCAGTTCAAGTTAACGTTACTAAGACAAGGTACGAGGAAGGTAATAAAGAAAATCGTCGGAACTATTCTCAACGCAACGACTACCTTAGCTGACGAGACTGAAAGTGACTAAGTGATTATGATTCTAACATAAATATTTAGCACAAGCTTTACATTTTTGTCTAACATAGCGTGTCTGATTTTAGCAAAGAAATAAATTTAAAAAAAAACTAATAGTGTTTTCTAATAATGATAATAATATTTTTATGTTAAAGAGTATGTAAAAACATAGTCTAAAATTTTAAACAACAAAATTAAAACTGCATCCGATAAAATTAAAATGACGTGACGTAGAGTATAATTGATGGTGAAACGAGCAGGGTCAAACTACGCAAGTCGGATTTTCAATTGAATATTAACAATAATTTATCTCAATCTGATCAAGAAGTTATCTGTGCCTGTTGTGGTGCCTATGGCTTTTGAGAAACATTTTACTGATATTCCTTTTTATTATATTCATAGAGAAACGTGCGTTGAATGAACAGCACAATATTACAACAAAAAGTTGTAATATTATATTGATAAGGCATAATGTTTAGTAGACCTGTGGTAGCACAAAGGCTAAGCGCTCCCTGTAAGTGCTTGATCCCCACGGGCAACAACGAAACGAAATAGTAAAATGCTGATTTACCATGTACCCGCCGATGAAGGAAAACATCGTAAGGAATCCTGCATGTCTTAGGAATTAAATATTTCAAGAATATAATGTGAAGTCCGCTAGTATTCTAGCTAAAATTCACTGGAGTAGCGCGACGGATAAATTGCCCAATAAATCTTTCAAAAATGACACAAATCCTATTCCCAGCAATGGAACGTATAAATGTTGTTTTTTAATAGAAGAGGGGGCAAATGAGCGTGCAGCTCATGGTAAGTACCACTACCACCCATCAAAAACTGCAACACCAGGGTAATAGCAGGTACATTGCCCGCGTTTATAAGGCTGGCATGAAAGAGCCCCGTTACAGCTATATATTATTACTGCGTAACGTTTACTTCGGCTTAAACGGAAAAATGACCACGCATTGACATATTTCTACCGTCAAACAGAAGTATAACGCTGTTACGTTTCATATGGTGCTTGTATAAACCTTTAAAAACGATTTCATAAAATGGAGGAGGACTTATAATTTGGCTGTATGTATTTTGTATGTATGTTACGTGTGATCTCCGTCAAATGTAAACCGATTTTTCATTAAGTAGATTATACTTCAGAGTCATCCCATATAAATTTTGAAAAAAATAAATTCCCTAAGTGTAGCGAAAAAGAGATTGAAGTTTTACATGTAACTATTAAGAATCTCAATCTCAATGTCGTCTAAATTATAGAGGACATTGAGATTGTGATATTCCCTAGTCCTCTCATAAGTCATAACAGTAAAACATAATTTTTCTTTTCAAAGACATACTATAAAAACAAATAAGACCTATTATTTAATTTTCAGAATTTTCATTGATTGCTCAATTTTAGAAAGTGAAATTATTTCATTTGTTTACTCTGTGATTTCAGCTTTTATTATTTATTATAATTTTTTTTCTTTTTATTCATAATGTGGCGTTCTACTTTATTTATCAGAGAGCAACACATCTGTCTGCAATTTGAATTTTATTATGGATAGACGCAAGTCTCTACGTGCTACATCATCCTGTCATAATCAGGTGGACTTTGTGTTCCTTGTTTGTTTTATAAAACGAGAATTAAGAAACATTTTTTCAATAATTTATACCTTTATGGCTTACTAACTGCGCTCGTGACTGCATTTACATGGAATCATTTACTTTTATTATTGTCATAAAACAGATTATGATGATTTGAAGCTTTATTACTTTGGGCTAAATATTAATAGTTATATAAACTAGCCTACTGTTCCAACTAATAGAGTAATAATAAACATATTATGTTAAAGCTTATCTTATATAGACAAGCTGTAACACCCTATTTCACCTCCACTGGGTTTGAATTTTCCAAAATCATTCTTAGCGGGTGGAGACGTGGAGTAGGGAGTATATATGCCAAATTTCAAATCAATCGGGCGTATAGTTAAAGTTCCCGTTATGAGTAAAGGAGTCAGTGTTATTTCGCTTATACCATATGTAAATGTATAGATATAATTTTTATCACAAATAGCGATCAAGTGTACGTGACTCAATTGCCGGGGGTTTCCTATTATAAAATATTTAAAAAAACATAGTAACGTAAATGCACTACTATGCACTAAGAAAATACAAAAAAGAAACTAGGATAGGAGTTCAGATTTTAATTTATAAAATATAGAGTTTATTGGTTTGTAAATTTCACTTATTGGTAGGGAACGATAATTCTTATATATATATATTTTAATCTTTAAAGGTAGAGCAATTCTCAATGATGACCATATTAAATTAAAATAAAAAATAGGGAATTCTCGTGGCAAGCTCTGCGCCATTGACATACCTTTTTTCTTTTTAATTAAATTGTTAATGACATTTTTTGTCGTTCGCAATTTTCTGCACGCAGTTCCATCTCAAAGCGTTTGCCGATATGTGAGCAGTTTGACCTACTTGGGTTCTATATCTTAAAATATAGCTAATACCTCTTCGACAGAGCGATGTTTACGTGGTGTTCAAAACAAGCAACTCTCCTTGGAATATCTGTAATAATAGATGTAATAAAAGAAGATAAGTTGGATATTCGTCAAATGTGGGGTGTTTACAAAGTTGTTTGTGATGAAGGCAATGCCGTTCACGTGGGTCAGAGAGGTCGCAACTTCGATACACGTTGTTGCATTTAGCCGCATATAGGAATTATAATCCCGAGAGATCCCATTTTGCTTAACATCTCTTGGATACTGGACACAATATGGCCAATGAACACTTCTTTAAAGTTTTGCATAATTTTAATAAAAGGCCGCGACTAGATGTGTTTAAAAGAAACAGTTACACTTTTGAACGAACAATATATAGATAATATATTTCTACCTCACTTTTCTAATACTTTAAGAACTTCACACAAATTCAACACACAAATTCGGCTTTCGATAATTTTGGCAGAGTTAAGAACAGGGGAGATCTCGCGCCGGCAAGGTGATTAGCCTGGGGAGCGGCCATCGCTTCGTGTGGGAATTCAGAGCTATTCTATTTACATATACTGCAGTAGCCTTGAAATGTGGCCGTTTGCCACCCTCTCTGTAGCAAACGATTGATTACGTGGTTGGGGGGTAGGTTGGAGTGTAGGTTGGCGTTCTGCAGCGGTTTGTTGATAAGTTTAAGGCAAATGGCTGCGTACTTGAGGTATGTGGTAGATCCCATTTTTCATAGCATAACGTCGCTCGCTCGCTACTTAATTTTTTTTACTGGGCAGCAGTTTTCGTTCACCGCTCACTAGGTAGGCATACAGCCATCAGATCTATTTGAGAGCCCCATGAAGGAATTATTGTCTCTTTGGAGTGGAGTAACTACTATAATTATGCTTGTTCCTAGTATTTATAGAATTTACATCACTAATTTTAATTAAAGTATTTTTGTGTACATACATACATTAAATAATAAATTATTCGACAGAATAGTATGTCCAGTTTCTGGTCCCAGAAAATATACAAGGTATCATCGCTACTACATAATTTTAGCATTTTAATAAAAATGACTTCATGAAAAGTATTATTAAATATATGGTTAACAATAACCCCAGAAAATAAGGTCGCTTTGAAACTATTTCTTAAATAAGTTGAAAATAATTGTAATAATGTTACTATGAAAAAAGTCCCACTAGATTCTTTCTGTTTTGTCCAAAACAAAGATTTTTTTCCGAACCTATTTATTCTATATAAAAAGGACACCTTACATGCAATTTTTAATGTTATTATTTTTATTCTACGACAAAATATATGACTACGAAGGTTTAACGTAATATATCAAACCAATAATAGAGATTATAGCTCAAAGGCACATACTAGGGCACTAATTTAACTAATATTGAGATTAATTACTTCAATTATTTGCACTCTTGGTCATGACTTATTTTAAGGAATTTTAATCCCACCATCTGTTAACCGTTAACGAGGAGCTTAAGTAATATGCTAGGAGATTTTCATGCATTTATACATTCGTAAGAATCTTACATTCGTAAAAAGCTCGGTTCTCTAATCTACCGCTACTTTAAGATGTGGAAAAGTACAGAATATTGTATTTTTTTAATTTAGGAGATAGTACAAATTTCCAAGTCTTATTCTATGATAGAATATAGAAAATTAATGGGTAATAATAACTCAGCATTTTCAAGTTCACTTCTGGATATTATCCTTTATGAATATGTAATAACTTTTCTCTAAATCGGCCTGTAAAAATTACAGTACCCTCGAAACTCACAAGGTAATAAAAAAAAATGTTGAAATATGGCTTTAGACAAGGCCTATATTTAGCGAATAAATATAAGGAAATAGGACACCACAAATTATTAGGAATGTCTAACAATATCATAAAATATTTACACATTTTATTAGACCATAAATTGCTAGTTAAGTTTGTATCAGTTAGACGTAATAAAAATGCAAACAAGTTGCAAATATTTTTTGAGGTCGAGTTTTATGACTTGAAATTATTTCTATACGTTTGAATACTAATTCTGATAACGCATTTAACGGGAATCACAGGGTGTGTCATGTAACATGTTGTACACATTCTTCATTTTCATTGTTTAATAAATTGAAAATAGATTATAATTAAAATTAAAAATCGTATATTCAAGAGAATAACCTTAACGTAATAGGGGTCCTATCTAATACAAATTTTTTAGGCATAACAAAAAGCATCTTTGATGATTACAATGTAAACTAGTATTATTGAATAAACGGTTATTGAAATATTGAAGAAATTAAGAAGTAAAACCCGCTAACAATCTGTGGATCTCGTTTTATTTTTTCTGGAATGAGTATTACTGCACTTTTTATAGCTTCGACGGAAGGGATTTCGGGATGCTATAGGCCCAAAATAAAGGTTGTACACGACATTTGACGTAGCAGCTCCTCTAAGATGTGCTGCGCAAAACTTTGACAATTGTTTACAAAAAATAATCCAGCTTGGACTATTAGTCGTTTTCCTTATCCATATATAATCTAAGAAAGAGAAAATGAGGCCAATAACATTGTCACAAAAACAGCAGAAATTATTGTAGTCTCATAATTCAACTCTTTCATATTTTTTGTAAATATGTCTTATATATTAGTATATTATTATTACATAAAATAATTGTTTGTTTTATTTTATAAGTAATAGATTTGTAAAGATACGGGAAAATGTTGCTCATACAATTTCATGCATTATCGTTCTCCTTACAATAGATTGAACATTTACTGTGTTGAATTGAATTCTAGAAGCGAAATTCGCAGAATTGAATTCTTCTTGTGTATCTGACATATTTTACCGCGAGTTGCTTTTCTATACAGCGTTGATAACAAAACAAAGACTGATCTGAATAATATCTGTAATATACGAGTACAAACAAGTAACAGCATTTAGAAGAGCGTAATAAAACTTAAAACCGGTGTTTCCTTTTTACATCCAGCATGTTATAAAAAAAAGGCTTAATACTAAAATGTATGAATATATAAATATTTATTGAATATATAAAATTAGAAACACTTGCTTTCGACTTAGTTTTGAAGACACAGAATAATTACTTTTATCAATATTTATTGTATAGTGACCTGTAAAATTTCAATTACAAATCCCAGGCTCCCTCTCATATTTAAGAAAAAAGAAGCATTTTGCATTTATTGGCGATAACTCAATATATATTTTATATTCTTGTGCTTTCATCTAGTCATCAGTTATTACAAGACTGATTTCAAAAATGATAATTTAAAATTAAAAATTTTGTACAGCCGACTTCAATATAAGTTATGAACAATAACTCAAAAACTATTGGATTGACCTTGATAAAATTCATATGCAACCACACGAGGTGTATTAGCTTTCATATAAAAAAAGAATCATCGAAATCGGTTCACTCAGTAAAAAGTAATGAGGTAACACACATAAAAAAAAACAAAAAAATACAGTCGAATTGAGTACCGTCTCCTTTTTGGAAGTCGGCAGAAAATATAAATGACTGATGACTGATTTTGCAGCAGTCTTACATAATTACTTTAATTATTCATAACATTTTACTCATTCGAGTACTCGAATGCAATTTTATAAAATTACTAACATACGTATTTCACTCTTTGAAATTTTATTTTTTTAAATCAGTGACTGGTAAATGACTACTGCAGTAAACGTAGGCATTTTTACTGGAGTAAGTTATGCTATAACCTATCATCACCTACATACACCTTTGTTGGATTATGAAATAAAATATAGATGCGTTGTCACCCCAGAGGACTTAGATGGAGTGCCTAGTAAGCAGTACAAGTGGAATCCAGTTTTTGTAAATCGTACAAGACAGCAAACTGTGCTATAATTTAGCAATGTTATTTTCTGAGAGCTTGGGGCCAACCCAACCTACTTATGCTGATATAATATAGCTGCAATGTGGCACCAAAATTGCTAATTTTACCTCAAAATAAAAAGGTTTACTGGTGTGCTGACTCTCTCTGAGGAACGAGATCTAGTGCTTCAAAACTACTGGTATTCTCAAGTCAGAGTATTGGTAATGCTAGGCTAAAACAACATTATCACTAAGTATATTTATGGATAAATGCTACTTTACTCTTAATTTACCCATATGTAAAAGGATACAATAAATTATTATTAATTGTTACTTTTTTCTTTCTAGAGCAGACCTTGAGACATGTATTCATCGACATATCATAACAAGATAGATTATTTTATAATTAAATACTTATTGTGCTATACAGTATGTCCGGTAAGTAATGGATAACCCCACAGGTACTAGTGGGGAGCACTTTGGCCTCTCAGAAAACAAATTATCTGCAGCAGGGCTAGCATGCATAGGAGACAATTTTATCCCCGGGGAAAGGAGAAAATAATTATCCCCTCGCTTAGTTTTATGGATAAATTTGGACCCTTTGAGCATGGGCTAATATCCACAGTAGATAAAATGGGAGATAGACTTAGATAGATTTTTTATACGAATATAAACTAAAACCCACGTCCAATGAATTAGGATAAAATTGTGCCTTTCAAATGTCAAAAACGCATATTTTTTATCTTTCATTTGGCTCCATGTTACGGACGGTGTATATATGTCTACTCGTTATGTCAAACGGGGAAATACTTCTTCCCGTTGCGTGCTTTGACATAGGGACAAGATAATTTTATACCTTGTCAGTGGAATCGGGGGATAAAATTTTTGTCCCCAGCCCATGCTAGCCGTGCACCAGTCTGGAGAATATTACTTTTTTAAAAAGTGTGAAATTTGGTACCTTCGGTCACGTTATTGAATACTACAGCTAAACATTTATTAATAACCAATTGATTTTCTCTGGAAATAACTGTGAATGTTTTGCATTGCCATCGCGCATTACAAAATATTTCTAGCTGTAACTGTTTTCTTTTTGAATACTTAAAAATGAAAATTGGCATTTTACAATGACTAAGTTTCAGCACCTGTGGTATAAAAAAAAACTATGGTGACCAGGATGGCCAATAGCTAAGAAAAACAAGCTTACTTCATGCTGATTCTAAAACGGTAACGGTAATCGAAGATAAATCGTAATCTTCGATTTACGACCACTCGGTATTTCTATTGGACTATTTGTATTCTGCATTACGATTGGACTGCTATTGTCTGCCGACTTCCAAAAAGGAGACGGTACTCAATTCGACTGTATGTTTTTTTATGTGTGTTACCTTATTTCTTTGAACTGGGTGAACCGATTTCGATGATTCTATTTTTATATGAAAGCTGATAGTTCTCGTGTGGTTTCATATGAATTTGATCAAGGTCAAACCAATAGTTTTTGAGTTATTGTTCATAACTTATATTGAAGTCGGCTGTACAAAATTTTTAATTTTAAATTATTTTGTGATATTTACAACGACTCAGTTCTACTTGACTTATTTGTGCACTACGATTGTATTTTTACTGGAAGTATCAAGACGATACTGAATAACCCGCCCGCATACAAGACTCAGCTCAGGAGTATGCTAAAATGCATTTCATTTATGGGAAGTGTAACGGCAAATAACAGCTGCGGTAGTTTATCGGGAGAGATACCCAAATTTGCGACACCTTGACTACCGCGTATTTATTAGAGTGCACAGCGCCTTTTCAGAAAAAAGAATGCCTGTATATGGTGTCGATAGTTTAATGAAGGTTTTGAAAAAACCCAGCAAAGTGACAATGAGAATATCGTGCTCAGTGCCATTGAGGAAGTTCCTTCCATTGCAACTATCGAGACGGGAAGGGATCAGTCTACAATACATGGTATTTTTTTATCTAATCATATTACCCGTATGCAAACTTTGAAGCCAAGGGACTATACACCAAGACTAATTTTTTGTCGCCAAATGTTGAGCAAAATTGAGGCAGATTCGAATTTTTTCGACAAAATATTATGGAGCGACAAATCTTCGGTCAGAAGAGATGGCTACCTAAATCTACATGATTTCCATTGCTGACAACTAACAAATCCCCAACTAATGCGTGAGGACAGATCCCAACACCAATTCAAAATTACTCATTGGACTGGAATATTGAATGACTAAATTATAGGCCTAATTCCCCCCCCCCCCCCATCAACATGGTAGCGGAATTAAAGAAAAAACTACCCAGGAGGGTACCAGCACCCCTGGAGAATTCCTTGCTGAGCATCCACGACCAAACTACTCCACTCCTGAGCGTGGGTGCTCGCGACTAAGACTGCTCGCGGCAAGCGGAGCAATAAGACCACGTCGACCCCTGTCACGCTATCCGTGAATTTTTGCAACATCAGGGGACTTCATTACAACCTTACCACTGTTCATTACCATCTAGAGACGGCGAATCCGGCCTTGCTTTTTTTAACCGAGACTCAGGTGTCCTCTCTGGCTGCTACTTCATATCTCTCCTACCCGAGGTACAAATTAGAGCACTCCTTTGTGCCTCGGGCTGGGGTTTGCGTATACGTCAGAGAGGACATCTGTTTTCGACGCCTCGGCAGTCTTGAAGGTATGGACCTGTCCATCTTCTGGCTGCGCGTAGACAACGATGACCATCCCCGCGTCTACGGGCACCTCTATAGGTCCCATAACGGTAATGCCGACACAGACCGACTCATCGACCACGTCCAAATGGCTGCAGACTCCGTGCTACAACAGGTCCCATCCGCAGAGATCGTGATACTCGGTGATTTTAACGCCCACAACGCTGAATGGCTTGGTTCCCGTTTAACCGATCATGGGGATAGATCTATCTATGACTTTGCTTATGGTTCAATCCCCAGAAGACACAAGTTTGCGCGTTTATCGCTAAAAAGTACCCCTTTGTCGTATCTCAGCAGTTTCAAGGCACTCCCCTTGCTGCCTCAGCTAGCATCGGAATCCTCGGCGTCGACATATCGAATAGTGTGCAGTTTCGTGGCCACTTGGAAGGGAAGGCCAAACTGACCTCTAAAAAGCTTGGTGTGCTCAGCAGAGCGAGACAGTATTTCATGCCATCACATCGCTTGCAACTTTACAAAGCGCAAACCCGGCCTCACATGGAATACTGTTCTCATCTCTGGGCCGGGGCGCCCCAGTGCCAGCTCATTCCACTTGGCTGCATCCAGCGCAGAGCGGTTCGAATCGTCGACGACCGAGTTCTTTCTGATACACTAGCACTGCGTAGAGATGTTGCATCTCTTTGCGTATTTTATCGTATTTACCACGGGAAGTGCTCTGAGGAATTGTTCGAACTAATTCCAGCCACTCAATTTCACCATCGCACATCGCGACAAAACTTGCAATACCATCCATACCACCTGGATGATTGGCGGTCCATCACTGTGCGATTTAGAAGATGTTTTCTTTCTCGCACAACTTCCTTGTGGAATCGTTTACCACCAGCGATTTTTCCGGACCGATACAACTTAGGGACCTTCAAGAAAAGAGCCTACTCCTTTTTAAAAGTCCGGCAACGCATCTGCAATTCCCTTGGTTTTGCGGTTGTTCGTGGGCGGCGGTAGTCACTTACCATCAGGTGAGCCGCATGCTCGTTTGCCCGCGCTCCTTTAAAAAAAATAAGCCCATTCAAATTGCCAAGAAACCTAGATGTGTATTTGTATTTTTTACAAGGGGGTACCTGAACGAGCTGTACCGTAATAGATGGGTTGGCCGTTTGGGCCCTATTTTGTGGTCACCACGATCGCCCAACCTAAACTCACTAGATTATTTTTATTGGGGCTGCTTATAAAAAAATGTCTACAAAAAACATTGGTTTTTTGTAGACATTTTTGAAACAATACAAAAACAGAACAGAACGGAACAGAAAATTTATTCAATATAGATTATAAGTAATACGTATTGAAAGTTACTCTTTTCTTTTATTATCACTGGTTCGAAAAAACACCCTCTGTCCTGGGAAGAACCAGCAAAAAAAGAAGCGGGAATTCTTTTTGAATAAAAGCTTACAATCACGTATGTTACACAAGTAACCACACAAAACAAATTAAAAATAGCTTGGTAGCGAGATCACTTCATTCCCAGGGCTTATTATCATCCATAAATTCCTTAATATTATAATAACCCTTTTTATACAAACTTTGTTTAATATTTTTATCTTTGTATAACATCGCCTCAAGAATGAAGTATTTACAGAATAAATATCACTTATTTTTGTTTAAATACTTTTGTTTTGTGTACGTACATTACATTTTCATAAATGTATTGAGAAGCCAATGTTAATATATTCATTTCCTTAGAATGTCGGAGCGACTCTTTAGGTTTTAAACTATAGACTTCTCTTATGACCCTCTTCTGTAAAACAAATACAATTTCAGTTTCAGTCGCGTGTCCCCATAGCAAAATACCATACGACATTATGCTATGAAAATAGCTAAAGTAAACTAGTCTAGCTGTTTCCACACTGGTAAGATTTCTAATCTTATTTACAGCATTTGCTGCAGAACTAAGTCTGTTTGCTAATTTTGATATATGGGGGCTCCATTGAAGCTTGGCGTCAAGTGTTATTCCAAGAAAAATGATGTTATCGACAAGACTTAGTTCCTCCCCATTCAAAATTACATTAGTATTTAATTGTTTGACATTTGGAGTCATGAATTTCATACATTTCGTTTTAGCGCCATTTAAATGCAATTTATTAGCATTAAACCAATTTAATTAGATAAAACATTATTTACTTCGTCATATTTTAATAATTGTCGTTTTATTTAGAAAATTAATGAAGTGTCATCCGCTAACAATACTATATTATGGTTATCCCCTACTATGTAAGATAAGTCATTAATATATTGAAGAAACAGAAAGGGGCCGAGAATTGAGCCTTAAGGCACGCCCATTTATTTGTACCATCGACCCGGAAGAGCTCACACTATTAATGACAACTTTTATGTTCTGTTAATTAAATAAAAAATAATTAATTTAAGGGCCATTACTTCTTATATTGTAGTGTTGTCGTTTCCTGGTTGACGTTCCACGGTGAACGCAATCAAAGGCTTTGGATAGGTCACAGAATATACCCAAAGAATCCTGTGAATTCTCCCATGCATTGAAATTATATTTAATCGGCTCAACACCAGCATCAGTTGTCGAGCGGGGCTGGCTTGTCAAACTGAATTGATTTTTATAAAGTAAATTATTTACATTAAAAAATTTAACATTTTATCAAGAACAATTTTTTCAAAAAGTGTAAAATTTTTGAAAAAATTATTCTTTATGAAATGTTGTGGCAGTACAGAAATTGGTCTAAAATTGGTGAGGTCTGATGATCGATTTGAAATTATCAAATTCTTGTAAATATTACAAGAAACACATCAAGGTGTTTTGGACACTGCTAGGGAAATTGGTGAGTGCAGGTATTCACGGCTATTAAAAAGATCGTTCATAAGAAGATGTAGAGCGCGTATTAGAGTGGGGGCAAACAATTTGAATATTTATTATAATTAAAATAATGGATATGGAATTTTTATTTTTATCACTACTACACCAAACAATCCCATAGAAAAATACCTACAGATGTCCGAAGCAAATGTCTTATTTTTGAATATTTTGATTTTAAGAAATATTTTGTTTCTCTAGGCTTCTACTCAGTAATAAGGCAACAAAATAATTTAAAATTAATAATTGTGTACAACCTACTTCAATATAAATTATAAAGAAAAACTCAAAAGTAAATTGCTCGAAGAGGGTAGGGTCAAGAGTACTCGGATACCTAGACGTGCATGTATGAAGAAGATAATAAATCTGAAAGAAGCGAAAGAGGTATGTAAGGATCGTGACACTTGGCGATGTGTTCTCTCTGGCTACCCCGTCAGGGATTGTGCGTGAAGATAAGAAGAAGAAGAAGAAGAAGAAAAACTCAAAAACTATTCGTCAGACCTTGACTACATTTATATGAGACCACGTGAGAAGCACCAGCTTTCAAAAAAAAAACGAATTCTCAAAACTGGTTTACTCAGAAAAAGTTATGATCCCTTTTGAAGTCCGTAGAAAATTGAGTTTATTATCGTGCCAGAATTTGAATGAAACAGACATGATATTAAGCTATTGACCACCCTAGTCACTATACGTTTTTTATACCACAAATGCTCAAAATTCATCATTGTAAAATAAAAAATTCTAATTTTTAATTTTAAGTATTCAAAAAATAAAACAGTTACAGCTAGAAATATTTTGTAATGCGCGATGAAAAGGCTAAACATTCACGGTTATTCTCAGAGAAAATCAATTGCTTATTAATAAATTTGTAGTCGTAATACTCAATAATGTGAACGGAGGTATCAAATTTACATACTTAAAAAAAGTATGTTTTTTCCAAACTGCTGCAGATGTTTTTTTTTTTTAATTTTATTTTTTCACGAGTATCCAAGGTCCAGTCTAGAAGGCCCCCACTAGTTACTCCAGGGTTATTCGTTACTTACCAGACATCCTGTATAAGTATTATAATTATAACGAATAAATACATTTATTACATAAAATAATTTCATTTACTGCCTACGCAAATGGCGGCAAACTCATCTCGTCCGCAAAGAGATCTAATTTATCCAAGTTAATTACTTGACCTGATACATTTCTGTGTGGTACGTTGTATGTTAGAGATAGTATTAAGTTAGTAATTTTAATTTTGTACCAAAAGATGCTTTGTGAGCTAATTCCTAATTCGAAAATAAAGATAAAAGTTGTGTAAAAACTTTAAAAACTGTTTTTTATCTCTGCTGTAACATACATTTTACTAAGATATCATAGCATAAAGAATAATCGAGTGACGTGTGTTTACGCTATTTTACATGCCCTTTATTCTTAATTCATATTCTATATAAGCATATGTGTATGTTATCGAAGTTATAACATGTGTATGAATAGCCCTAAATAAAATGTGTCACAGACAGATAAAACAAACAAGCATATCATACGTATGCCTACGTACATAATACGTACTCTCTGAAGTCAAATATATCAGATTTGATTCTTCGATCGTACAAAGGTTAAGTTTATGCGCTGAGTCCAGTCGCTTTGATCGTTTCGTTTCGTTTCGTTTATTATCTCAGTTCTGTAAGCTGAATAGTAAAAAACATTCAATACACAGCAGCATTAACCTGATATTTTACGCTCATATTTTTGAGAGCGTTATCCTTTCCCGGTCGAGCGGACCCATTTGTACTCCAGCCATAATATAGCTGCATCCTTGCTCTACCACATTAAAATCAATGTAACAATGATGTGCATCAAAATGTTGACTTTTGGGTTTTACTAGTTTTTTTTGATATATTTTATGAGTACTACATTAATTATAGTGCGGTTTAAAAGTAATACAACCATCATCATCAGATACTATATTCATTCATCGATTAGATTGTTTAACGTTTGTTGCAGGTATCGATGGGTTGCAATAGCACATTAATTTTGAATGGACTGTTAGTTCGTCTTATTGTTTGTTTTATAGCTAAAATAAACTCCAAAAATAGTTTTCCGAGCTGTTATTAGTTTTCAACTGTCATTCTATAGAAACATGTTGAAAGTAGGCTAAGCGCTGAGCTGGTAACATGTTCTGAGACTTTTAATTTGAAATTCGGTCGTGTTCATTTTTCTTTCACTTTAGATATATCATTTTGAACAAGGAGGCATAATTAATAAAGGTGACCTTTATTAATGACAGCTGAATCTAATAATGATATTGAATGATGGGGGCGCTAAGAATCTCCGGTGGAGGTCCGGTTGCCACCTACGACGACTTGACCTGGCGACATATAATGCACATACACTGAAGACAGACGAATAGATCCTGGAGCTGGAAGAATAGATAGACAAGTAGCGCTGGAATATTATAGAACAAATCGAGGTCTGAAGAGAGACATGATAATCATCGAATCCGGCAACTTGTTTTGTCACCGGGAGGGCGACCATCTGTCCCAAGGAGGTGTCAGATTTATTATCCACAAGTCTCTCGTTAACCACGTTGTAAATATTGGAAATGTGTCGACAAAGATTGCGTAACTTATACCAAAGGATTCTTTGAAGGGCATACAGGTTTACGCCTCAACCTGGACACATCCCGATAAGGAGGCGAAGGAAATATCATTAGAGCTATGCATTTCTACAATACCCAATATACGGTGTTAATGGGAGACTTCAACGCAAAACAATGCACAAGAGAGAAAGGTGAGCTGAAAGTAAGGAAATTCGGAACAGGGCCACGGAACCCAAGCCACCACTAGCTGGCTAAGTTTATGGAGAAAGAAGGACGCTTTGTGATGAACACTTTCTTTCAAAAGCGGACCCACAGAAAGTGGAACTGGTCGAGCCCCGATGTTGCGACAAAAAATGAGATTGACTTCATTATGATGATCATACGACAACTGTTCAGTGATATTCAAAAATCGCGAGGGTGAATACTGGCAGCGATCACTGAATGGTCATTGCTGAACCTAAAAGTTAAGTTGGAGAGGTCACGTCTAATGAAGTCAACGCTGTGTCTCCTCGTGCTCTTATCCAAAGCTCCTAAAACTTTCATCTCGAGTAACAAAATCGTTTTCGGTGCCTAGAAGATTACAATAAAGTGTACGATATGAATGACAATATTGTGGAAACTATCCATGCGGTTGGAGCTAAGTTCTGTAAGACCTGTTGAAGAAAAACACAAAAACTCTTTGATCACGCTCCTAATCTCACGGCCGTTAGAAGGGAGATGAAGCTGCAGTCTTCAGCAGATTTAAAAGCGTACAGGCAACTGAACAGACTGGTCTCCAAATGCATCGCTGTGGGAATTGCGCAACTTCAATACAGCTCGTATTGAAGAAGTACTCGAGCCAAACCAGGGCTCCAAGGTCTTTGGCAGAGATCTGCCATAAAGAACCAATCGTCGAAGTAAAAGACCGAATGTGGCAGTGTGAGTAACGATCCAAGAGCAAGTCTTATCCGACACTATTCTGATAATATCCTGGACTTCAGTCTGAGCGAGATTAGGAAGGCTCTCCAAAACTATAAAAACGGCAAGTCCCCGGGCGAGGATGGAATTACAGTGGAGCTTCTGAAAGCGGGTGGAAAAACATCACTTAAAGTCCTTCAGAAGTTCTTTAATTCCGTCGTCCATAGTGGCATACTCCGGAGGCGTGAAGTAAAAGTGCGGTGGTCTTCTTCTTCAAGAAAGGGGACAACGTTCTCTACGGACTACAGACTGATTTCACTACTGAGTCGCGTCTACGTGCAGTTTTAGTTTGTGCAGTCATTACGAATCGTCTCGCATGCAAAATCGACGACTTTTAGCTTCCCGAACAAGCCGGTTTTCGAAAAGGCTTTTGCACCATAGACCACATACATACCCTTCGGCAAATTGTACAGAAGTTCGACAGCTCTACATCTCTTCACCAAATATTATCGTCAATTCGAGTACATCACTCACCTTCGATTTGCCGACGATATAGTCCTTATGGCAGAATCGCTGGAGGACTTAAGCACTATGCTCAATGACCTCAATAGTATCTCCCAACGGATACGTCTTAAGATGAACATGGACAAAACAAAAATCATGTTTAACGTCCATGTCACAAATATGCCGGTAGTTGTTGGGAGCACTAAGCTCGAAGTTGTAGACGAATATGTTTACCTGAACAAATATTCCGACTCTGTAATTCCAACTGGTCGATCGACAGATTCAACTCGACTAACGATGACTCGGGTAACGTTCGGGAAATTACGACATATCTTCTCGTCAGGCATACCTTTAACAGTGGTAGAGCCAAGCGGCAGCTTTTGCTGTCGCAAGGATGAGCCGGCTTGAACCGGGGTGGTACCACGACCTCACAGAATATCAGCGTGAAGTAGAGGTTAACTTCTGCGTTGCGCATGGTGAGTGCAGGTGGCCGGAGGCCTAATCCCCGCCCCCATCAACATGGTAGCAGAATTAAAGAAAAGACTACCCAGGAGGGTACCAGCACCCCTGGAGAATCCCTCGCTAAGCATCTACGACCAAACTACTCCACTCCTGAGCGTGGGTGCTCAGGCAGCCCCGCGTATACTGGGAGGGGGGGGGGGGGTAAAATTCCGCTCGGGACTAATGCTGCTCGGGGCAAGCGGAGCAATACAACCAAGGTGACCCCTGCCACGCTATCCGTGAATTTTTGCAACATCAGGGGAATTTATTCCAACCTTAACGCTGTCCATTACCATCTAGAGACGGCAAAACCGACCTTGCTCTTTTTAACCGAGACTCAGGTGTTATATCCAGCTGATACTTCATATCTCTCCTACCCGGGGTACAAATTAGAACACTCCTTTGTGCCCCGGGCTGGAGTTTGTGTATACGTCAGAGAGGACATCTGTTTTCGACGCCTCGGTAGTCTTGAAGGTACGTACCTGTCCATCCTATGGCTGCGTGTAGCAGCGACGACCATCTCCGGTCTACGGGTGCCTCTATAGGTCCCATAGCGGTAATGTCGACATAGACTGACTCTTCGACTACGTCCAAATGGCTGCAGACTCCGTGCTAGAACAGATCCCATCCGCAGAGATCGTGATACTCGGTGACTTTAACGCCCACCACGCTGAATGGCTTGGTTCTCGTTTAACCGATCATGCACTTAGATCTATCTATGACTTTGCCTTGGCATATTTTAGGTTAAGGTTAGTTTGGACATAGCAAAGGCCTTTGATCGGGTTTGGCACAAAGCGCTTCTTTCGAAGTTCTTTCTATGGTAGTTATTTCTATGGGCTTCCCGAGAAATTGTGCGATTGGATCGCCAGCTTCCTTTCAGATCGGAGTATCAAGGTCGTTGTAGACGGTGCATGCTCCGAATACAAGCCTATTAACGCTGGTGTTCCACAAGGCTGTGTGCTATCACCAACGCTGTTTCTTCTGCATATCAACGATATGTTGCAAACTAGTAGCATTCATTGCTATGCGGACGACAGCACGTGTGATGCCTTATATACCGGCCGTGCCAATATTTCTCGGAAAAACGTCATCGAGTACTGGGACAAACTTGTGTCCGAAGTCGAGTCTTTGCTTAAAAAAGTCTCGGATTGGGGGCGACTAAATCTAGTGCAGTTTAATCCCCAGAAGACGCAAGTTTGCGTTTACCGCTAAAACGAACCCCTTCGTCGTATCTCCTCAGTTTTAAGGCACTCCTCTTGCTGCCTCAGCTAGGATCGGAATCCTTGGCGTCAACATATCGAGTAGTGTACAGTTTCGTGGTCACTTGGAAGGGCAGGCCAAATTGGCCTCTAAAAAGCTTAGCGTGCTCAGCAGAGCGAGACAGTATTTCATGCCGGCACATCGCTTGCAACTTTACAAAGCGCAAGTTCGGCCTCACCTGGAATACTGTTCTAATCTCTGGGCCGGGGCACCCCAGTGCCAGCTCCTTCCACTTGACCGCATCCAGCGCAGAGCTGTTCGAATCGTCGACGACCGAGTTCTTTCTGATCGGCTCGATACACTGGCACTGCGTAGAGATGTTGCATCTCTTTGCGTATTTTATCGCATCTATCACGGTGAGTGCTCTGAGGAATTGTTCGGATTAATTCCAGCCGCTCAATTTCACCATCGCACATCGCGACAAAACTCGCGTTACCATCCATACCATCTGGATGATTGGCGGTCCACCACTGTGCGATTTAGAAGAAGTTTTCTCCCTCGCACAACTTCCTTGTGGAATCGATTACCACTAACGATTTTTCCGGACCGATACGACTTAGGAGCCTTCAAGAAAAGAGCTTACACTTTTCTAAAAGGCCGGCAACGCATCTGCAAAATTCCCCTGGCGTTACTTACCATCAGGTTAGTCGCATACTCGTTTGCCCTCTCTTCTATATAAAAAAAAAAAACCTCAAAACCTCAAAACTAGAATGTATAACTAGTGCGTGTTGCAAGTGATAACCTATAGATCTGAGACGTGGTCCTTCTTTGCTGGCCGCATGAGGAAGCTCAAAGTCGCTCAGCGAGCTATGTAGAGGGCTATGCTCGACGTTTTTCTGCGTGATAGACTTAAAAACTCTTCCTGCTGGACGCAGAAGCTATCAGACGTGTACACATATATCTATAAATTGGAGTTTTTAAAGTGAAAAAATACACGACATAAAATAGGAGTGCATAGACATGAGGAGATCAGTGACTAAAACGCAATATTCGTTGCTTTCCTGACAGCCTGGGTCTTCTATTGCCAAGCGTCGACAGTGAAAAATATTCGAAAAGACAAGAACAAATTTACGGACACCCCATACAGGTGAGCGCTGCTGTCTTAGTGTTACCACGACACATTTTTGCGTGAATAAGTCAGCGCGCGCGGCCTCCACCATCTTTGAAACTCTTTGTGACTCCGCCCGCCCAGTTAAGCTATTTGCTGAGTTGTACCCGCCCCCAAGGTTTACACGTCCTCTAGAAGTGACCGCCTTAGCGCCTACCGCTTTACCGTCTCTTTCGCTTGCTTTGCTTACACACTACTAAGACTGCTTTCCCGTCATATTATCCTAGTACTACTAATGGCGCACTTAGAAAATAAAGCTGTATCTGACCCAAACATAGCTGAACAAGATGCGGAGTGTCTTCTTACTATACCCCTAAACTACACATCTCAACGTACAAAGAGAAAAAGGGAGAATGAGTCCGGTCACTATGAGTGATTTATGTGACTTTGAGAATGAAATAAAATTAATAATTCATTCAATGTTTAATGCACAAGAAAATGAACTCAAAAAGATCACTCCGGCGCTTATGGAAATTAAGCAAACCAATTTAAACATTGAAGAACTCCATGTCCTTCCTTGCATAACAAAATGAATTTAAGAAAAAAATACAGGAATTACAGGAACATGCTAAGAAGGACAAAGAGGATATTAACCTGTTGGAAGACCAAATTGAGGACATTCAACGTGGAACTCGTAAAGCAAACATAGAGGTTAAAAATGTTCCTAGAGCGCCTAAAGAAACGACAGAAGATCTACTAAATATGGTTTTCTCTATGTCTAATATGATCATAAATGATCATAAACTGTAAAATAGAAAAATAAGATGTCAGGGTCATTTACGGGGTACGTGGGAAAAAAGAGATAAAGGGCAACTCGCCAATTATTGTTGAAATCTATCAACTATTTTGAAGACCGAAATCTTGAAGATGACTAAAACACACAACGCAAAACATAAAGAAAAACTTTGCGCCAGACATTTAGGCTTCACCAAAAACACAGACACCCCTATATTTGTCTCGGAACAATTAACTGCTAAAGGAGCTCGGCTTTTCTTCATTGCGCGAGACCTCGCTAAGTCGAAGGCTTACAAATTCTGTTGGACAGCATATGGGAGAGTTTATGTAAGAAAGGATGAAAACTCGCCGATTATTCTTATTAAATATGAGTCACAAATACACAGTTTAATGCAGGGAAAATGATTAGATCTTACTTGTTTCTTTAGAAATAATGCATCAAGTCGAAGTGTACTTTTTATGATTTTAATTATAATTAATTTGTCAACTCCTTATACATTTTTCACTAACACACACATACACATATTAAACATAAATATAATAATAAAATACTACCTGTACATACAATCACAATCACAACACAACCATATACTTAACATTATTTACTCAGACACACCCACACAAGACTTTTAAATATATATTTGTAATCATTCTTACATTACCTCATACATCTAGTTTGAAAGAAAGCAAAACTTTCATATTGATTTTTAACCATACGGACCAAATTATATGTATATCTCAAGACCTGGGAATGCAATTCGACTGTTTCTTAGTTTAAATATTGAATAGTATTCTTACATCTATGAAGGAAATAGACAATGCAGAAATTGCACAATCAAGAGTATGTGAAGTTCAGGATATTACATAATATATACATGTAACAAACACCGATCTCACTATCGTATCACAAAATATTAGAAGCATTTACAGTAACATTGATGACTTGATTATTACCTTAATCACTTTAATTTTACTATTGATGTGATAGTTTTGAGTGAGTGCAGACTTAACGAGAACAAACCTATTCCATTGATACCTAATTATACCTCTTACTCTACGGTAAATCATGTCAATCGTTGTGACGGAGTATATGTCAAAAACGGTCACAAAGCTTGTGTCAAAGAAATAAAACTGGTGAGCGTATCTTGCCTACAAATATCTATACTCGACTTTAAAATCCTTGCTATCTATCGCTCTCCTTCAAACCATAATGCACATGACTTTATAAATTCCTTAAACAGTCACCTTATAACTATAGGGTCTTGTAAAAATTTAATTATAACTGGTGACATAAACATCAATATCATCACTAAAGATATAGAACAAACATATAAGCGCGCAAATAGACACAATTATCTTAACATGTTGGTGAGTTATGGACTGTTACCGGGCCATTACTTGCCAACAAGGAACAAGAACTGTTTGGATCATTTTATTCTGAAGATAGATAAGGATTGTCACACTGCTTCTATTTTTGTTTTAAATTTTACCATTACAGATCACTGTATGATATTTTTGAGGTTGTCTAATGTAGGTAAATCAAATAAATGTCCTACAATTCAAGCAAAAATAAACTATGAAAATGCTTTGTCTAGTTTAATAAATAGTAAAATAGAAAATTTAATATCGATAAATAACCCAACTACTTTAACTGACCTATTAATAAGTACACTAAAAAATTGTCTAGTAGAGAATGCTGTAAGAGAAATAGTCCCATGTAAAAATCGCCTAATCAAACCTTGGATGACGTTAGGCATATTGAGGTGTATCAGAAATAGAAACGACATGCAAAAAAAGCTACGAAATAACCCGGAAAACGAAATTTTAAAAACAACATACAGGAGATATCGTAATTATTGTAATAACTTAGTAAAAAAACTTAAACGTAAGCAAGAGAGGGAACAGCTTTCTAAGATTAAAAGAGATCCTAAAGCACTATGGAAAATAATTAACAATATAACACAGGGAAATAAAAATAAGACACAAAATATTAAACTTTTAGAGACAAAATCATCTCCCCAAGAATCAACGAATTACGTTAACCACTATTTTGCAAATATTGGTAAAACGCTAGCTGAAAATATCACTTTGAAATGCACACAACAGCATAATACTAGTGTACCACTTAACTCAAAAGCCTCATCGTTCGTACTTTTGGAAACTGAGTCAAAAGAGATAGGTGCTTTACTTATGAACCTTAAATCTGAGAGTGCTACTGGGTGGGATAATATATCATCACGATTTTTGAAACTCGCTAAAGAAATTGTAGCCCCTGTGATAGCTCATTTGGCAAATCTTTGCTTTAGTCAGGGTATTTTTCCAACTGCCCTAAAGCGAGCAATAATAACACCAGTGTATAAGTCTGGTGACATGGAAGATACATCAAACTATAGACCTATCTCTGTTTTACCTGCCATCTCAAAAGTCCTAGAAAAACTTTTAAATAATCGGTTAATATTCTACTTAAATACATACAAGCTGCTTTCTGACACCAATTCGGATTTAGAAAAGGAATTTCCAGCGAAGATGCTGTTACTGCACTGACTTCTCTTATCGTAGAGAATGTCGACAAAGGTAATAAATGCCTAACTGTATTCTTAGACTTGAAAAAAGCTTTCGATACCGTGTCGGTACCTACCTTGGTACAAAGGCTCAAAGAATTAAGTATAAGGGGAACACCTTTAAAACTTTTTGTTGAGTATCTCACTGGGCGTGAACTGTGCGTTAAAATTGGACCCTATGTGAGTGAGCACTGTGATGTAACTTTTGGTGTTCCCCAGGGTAGTGTACTTGGTCCGACCCTTTTTATAATATATATTAACAATATATGTTGTTTGAAAATCAGAGGTGGACAAATATTTTATTACGCGGGTGACACGGCTGTTGTTTTTAAGGGGCGCAACTGAGATGATGTTCGTTCAATAGCAGAGAAAGGTCTCACCGAGATAGCCAGCTGGTTAAATTCTAATCTTTTAACTCTCAACACCACCAAAGCTCATTATATAGCTTTTTCAAATTATAATAACTCACAACCGGAAATCAAATTTGAAATCAAAATTCATACATGTCCTGAATTCTCAAACTCTGACTGTATTAGTAAAAAATATTAAAAGTAAGCAAAACAAAATATTTAGGAGTAATAATTGACCAGCGTCTATCCTGGCATCTGGAACTGATGATGACTAGGATAAGAAAACTCATATGGATTTTTAAAATACTTAGACATGTCACAGATAAGAACTTACTGAGCCAAATATATGTTTCATTAGCTCAATCTATCTTGACTTACTGTATTCCAGTTTAGGGAGGGGCCACTAAAATGAAGTTTCTGGAACTGGTAAGAGTACAGAGATTGTTATTAAAGGTGATGCACTTTAAGCCCTATAGATTCCCCATTAAAGATCTGTACTCTCTATGTGACCACCTTTCAGTTAGGATCCTTGTTAGAGTGGAATAATTTGCCAGAGTCTATCAGTAATCTTTCCGTCCAAATAAAATCTGGGCAATTTTAAGGCAAGAATGAAATGCCTTTTTTACGCTATTACAGTGCGATTTACTATCTAAGGCTGCATCACCACTTACCATCAGTTGGGGTTGTGGTCAAGCTGTGGCTTATAATAAGTTAAAAAAAATCAAATGTACCTAAAAATTATTTCCGACTTAGTTTTGGACTTCTCAGATATGCAGGATTCCTAGCGATATTTTCCTTCACCATCGAAAAGGTGGTAAATCGAAACTTCAAATTGCGATTGAAATATGAGTGGTGTTGGCGCGGATCGAATTTGGGCTTGTTTTTCATAACAAACTTTGTACTATATATGTATAAATAAAATAATAAAATATATGTTGGGAGATATTAGTATATGTATAAGAAATTACACTTCAGATTATATGTATAAACCATAAGCATGTAAGACGACAACTACTGCCGACAAACTGTAATGCAGTTTGGCTGATGAAAATGTTAAAAACGTTTATTGTATAATTGGAAGAAAATGTGCAAAATTTTACACGTCCACGATTTTTTTTAAAACTACTCAGACATCAAGATTTCGCCGCGAAGTTATTTTTTACCACTTCACTGAGCACGTAGAAAATAAGTAAGTAAAATTTCCTTACCAGTTTCATGGGTTCTCGCGGGAATCGAACACTTTTGTTCCTGTGCTTTGAAATCTTACGGCGAGCTCGTATTTGCTCAAATAAAACTCAAAAACTAAAAAGAAGCTTTTGCACAATTGTGGACCCCGTCTACCTAGTAATTCATTCTACCTAGTAAGTAATTCAGACATTCAACGATGTGACAAACTATTCCATCATTTAGATCTCAAAAATCTCACTTAATTTTCAATTACTTACATCGGACTTTATACAAAAAGAAGTTGGTGAAATATTGCTATGCTGATAGACACCCAATATATTCAACTAAAGACATTCTGTCTTAATCACAGTTTTGTTAATCATTTTGCTAAATGTGACAATAACGATAAATCATCCCGACACCAGTTTGGATATATTGAGTCTAACAATTTTTGATGCTGGAAGAATAAGTATTCTATATAATTCTATTTAACTCGCTCAGTTATTAATTATTAGTTTATGTAGCAGTAGTAGATGGCAATATTATGAAATTAAAACTATAAAAACCAAAACTGTACCCTCTAGAACTCAGTGACAATAAGTTCAGTTGCGGCTGAGGTAGCTCAATCGCATAACAAAGCCGCTAACATTCTATTAAAAATCTATTAAAAATTCTGGTTCTGTCAAAAATACGATATAAGCGCTGCTAGCGGCGTGAAATGAAATTATTTTACGATATAAATTGTTATAAAGAAAGAGCAATGTTGTATTTAGTTGCTTATATTGCCAAATATTTTCTATTCATTGATTCGGTCAAGCTTATCATGATCGTGTAGTGGCGGTTAAAAGTATGCACTACCCCATATCTTAAAATTACAATAAAAAAACTGCGGTTGCCAACCCGCTCGCCAAGCGTGGCAACTATGGCAAATACTCCCCATGATGAGCGTAACAAACAGACGGCTCCCAGTCTCCGGCGGGCCCGCTATTCCTGGCTACGGTGGCGACAATAGCAACGGCGGGGCAGGGGGTGCTAAGAATCTCCGGTGGGGTTCCGTTGCCACCTAAGACGACTCGTTCTGGCAACATACAACGCACGCACCCTGAGGACTTACGAGAAGATCGTGGAGCTGCAAGAAGAGATAGACAAGTTACGCTGGCATATTATAGGAATATCCGACGTCCGAAGAGACGGGAGGACACGATAATCGTCGAATCCGGTAAATTGCTCCGGGAGGGCGACCCCCGGTGATAGAGCAAGTTGCCGATCTGTCAAAAGGAGGTGTCGGATTTATAGTCCACAAGTCTCTCGTTAACAACGTTGTAAACATTGAGAGTGTGTCAACGAGGATTGCGTAACTTATACTCAGAATCACCAAACGGTATTCGCTGAAGGTCATACAGGTTTATGCACCAACCTCGGCACATGCCGATGAGCTGGTGGAGGAAATGTATGAGGCTATCTCTAGAGCCATGCATTCCTCCAAAACCCACTATACGGTGTTAATGGGAGACTACAATGCAAAACTAGGCACAAGACAGAACGATGAGCTGAAAGTAGGGAAATTTGGAATAGGGCAACGGAACCCAAGGGGCCAGCAGCTGGCCAACTTCATGGAGAAAGAGCGACTCTTTATGATGAACTCTTTCTTCCAGAAGCGGCCTCACAGGAAGTGGACCTGGTCGAGCCCCGACAGTTCCACAAAAATGAGATTGACTTCAACTGTTCAGACGAGAGAACGATCAGACGACAACTGTTCAGTGATGTCTCCGTGATCGCGAGGGTGAAAACTGGTAGCGATTACCGAATGGTTAGAGGCACACTGAACCTTAACGTTAAGTTGAAGAGGTCTCGTCTAATGAAGTCAACGCTCCGTCCCCCTCGTGCACTATTCCAAAGCCCCGAAACCTTTCAGCTCGAGTTACAAAACCGTTTTCAGTGCCTAGAAGACTGGAATGAAGTGGACGATAAGATTTATAAGCTCGTGGAAATTGTTCATGCGATCGGAGCTAAATTCTGCAAGACCCGCCGCAGTAGAACGCAAAACTCTCCGATCACACACTTAATCTCATGCCTGTTAGAAGGGAAATGAAGCTGCAGTCTCCAACAGATTTGACAGCATAGAGGCAACTGACCAGACAGATCTCCAAATGCATGCGGCGGGACTTATGCAACTTCAATACAGCTTGTATTAAAGAAGCGATCGAGCGGATCCAAGGCTCCAAAGTCTTTGCCAGAGATTTGTCTGCCATAAAGAGCCAACTGTCCAAGCTGAAGATCGAATGTGGCAGCATCGTTTCTGGGTCACCTGAGATTTTGAGTGGGATTGAGAGGTTCTATGGGCAGCTGTACACGTCATCATTGGAGCCACACGCAAGTATGAGTAACGATCCACGAGCGAGTCTTATCCGACACTATTCCGAAGATATCGCGGACATCAGTCTGAGCGACATTAGAATGGCTCTCCAGCACCTTAAAACCGGCATGGCCCCTGGTGAGAATGGAATTACACCGGAGCTTTTGAAAGCGTGTGGAAAACCGGTACTTGAAGTCCTTCAGAAATTCTTTAATTCCGTCCTCCATGGTGGCACTACTCCGGGAGCGTGGAGCAGAAGTGCGGTCGTCTTGTTCTTCAAGAAAGGCAACAACGTTTTCTTGAAGAACTACAGACCGATTTCCCTTCTGAGCAGCATCTATGTGCTGTTTTTGAGAGTCATTACCAGTCGTCTCGCACGCAGACTTGACGACTTCCAGCCTCCCGAACGAGCCGATTTCCGAAAAGGCTTTAGTGCCATAGACCACATACACACTCTTCGGCAAATTGTCTGGCGTATGTGGACTATGAGAACGCCTTTGATTCCGTCGAAATTTGGGCGGTACTGCAGTCCCTTCAGCGGTGCCAAGTTGACTGTCGGTATATGGCTTCAATGCCCTTTATTTAGCTCCTTGGACTTATTTTTTAAAGTAAATATTAGAATTACAGACATGACTTTTCTAAAGATTTATGTAATATGTATAGATAAAATAGGAATTAATATCTAAAGGAAGGAAATACTTAACCCCCTGTTTTGAAGTTCCGTAATCAGATAAAAAGTAGCCTATAAGTTGCTCCGGGGCCCTAACTACCTAAACACAATTTTTTTTTATAGGATAAGGGTGACAAACGAGCGCACAGTCCACCTGATGGTAAGTGGTTGCTGCGGCCCATAGACATCTACATCTATCCTCGTTTCCGAATCAAAATGCAGATGCGTTATCACCCGTGAGGACTAAGATGGAATGCCTCATTTCCAGTAAAAAGGGCCTCCGGCCACCTGCATTCACCAAGCGAAACGCAGAGGTAAACCTAGAGGTTAACCTCTGCGAAGTAGACTTCACGCTGGTATTCTGTGTTGTCGTGGTACCACCCCGGTTCGAGCCGGCCCATCCGTGCGACAGCAAAAGCTGCCGCGTGGCTCTACCACTGTTTCATGGAAATCTGTCCGGAAATCTGATAGTTACTATAAAATTTATTAAAACCTACTAAAATGAAATAACGAACAGACAGACAGACAAAAATTCAAAAAAAAAACAATAATTTGGCTATTTTTTTATATTTTTTTGTTTTTCAGAAAATATTAGAAATGCAGACACAACTTTTCTACAGATGTATTATATTATGTATGGATATTTACGTGATATTGTTAAACTTGTTATAATATTAGTCAGTTTCTTTGCTTCGAAAGAATAAGTTCATCAATTTTAGCCGATTTCAAAAAAGACGAGTTTATCAATTCGAATATGTTTTTAGAACGTATGGTACGCGATATCTTTGCCAATTGTGAATTTATTTTATTTGTTCTATTCCTAATTATTAAAAATGTTAGTCCTCGAGCGTCATCATCATTACTGCCTTACACAAGTCCACTGCTGAACATAGGCCTCCCCCAAGGAATGCCACAAAGCACGGTCCTGAGCCACCTGCATCCATCGACTTCCTGCATGTCTTACCAGGTCGTCACTCCAGTCCTCGAGCGTAAACTATATAAATTAAAGAAAAATAAAACATCCTTATAAATGAAAAAGGGCTTGAAGTTTTTAAAGTAACTATTTGGAGAACTTTCTGGTGGTTACTTCGAATTTGTAATATTTCTGAGTTCACTCAAAATTTTTAAAATTAAATTTTTATTATTAAGTAAAAAACTACTTCACAGAATTACAATAACATTCATATAGTTTCTGAAGTCAGCATTTGAATTTTTTGCTACAACAATGTCTAAGTAACATAGTAATGCTCTCCAGACCGAACCTCGGTCACATCGGCTGTTCTTAACAGACTATCTATCTATACAAGACAGGACGACTGCACGAGTGTGTGTGTGCAAACATAGATGCACTCACTCGTACACTCGCAGCTCGTACACGCGAAGCTCAATGGGACGGCAATTCGACACAACTGGGGAAAGGTCAGGTACAGGACTAACGGCTGTTCGTGCTTTTCGAGGCACGAGGATAAAACACTGCCAAATGCCTGACTCCTCATAATTCCTTGACAGAAAAACCCAATAACTGATTTTGGTTCGACCTGATAGGCAAAATGTCTTAGTACCAAATGCACAAGTACATTTAAAGTGGAAACCCTTTACAAGTCCACTGCTGAACATAGACCTCCCCCAAAGAATGGCACAAATGGTCCTGCGTCCATCGAATTTATGCATATCTTACCAGGTCGTTATTTCATCTCGTGGGGACTGTCCTACGCTTCGCTTCCTGGTATGAATCTGCCACTGGAGAACGTTTCTGTCTGAACGTGGAAGGGATGTACTGATGATGATGATAATTATCGCTGATTCGGACACGGATAGTTAAGATTTTCAAAAAAATTAGTTATTGTGTCGATGGAGTAATGAGCATCCTTTGCTCAGCATTGACATTTTAATAGACTGTGATGAATGATAGAATGAATGTATTGTCTATACTCGTATTATGTTGATGTGTAGAATTGTTTGTCTACAAGGGCGTGCAAAGTAATTAAAGTAGTTAATTTTCCTCGCAATAATAAGAACCTACGCACATTGCGTATTTGTATATTAAGGTTTATAATGCCTTAAGCGTTTTTAAAAATAAAGTGGCTTTAAATTATAAAGATATTCAATTAAAAAAAAAATTGGAGTTTTTTTAATCGTTGAAACAATTTTTGTTAAGACAATATTGTGTTTAAGGTGTAAATTAAAATGTATTTTTTTATATGTAGAAATTAATAAAGTTTGAAGTTCTTTACTTCAGATTTTAAGTTCACTGGTACACAATGCGGAGCTTCTGCCAACCGACAGATAGCGGGAAATCTATCAAAACCGCCGAGTCCAAACGAACACAGTATTTTATCCCATCATTGGGGCAATTAATTCTCATAGAGTCATCCGGTGCTCAGGGTAGGGAGTATCGTAAATTCTTATAAGTAATGCATGTAGCTGTCATATTGCTGGAAAAATTCATTATCAAAAAAAATTCTACAAAAACACAATATGTAAGCATTTGATGTGTGAAACTAAATTATTGTCACCAATATTTTTTTTTATATGAAAGGGGGCAAACGAGCATGCGGCTCACCTGATGGTAAGTGACTACCGACGCCCATGAAAAATTGCAACTCCAGGGGAATCGCAGATGCGTTGCCGGCCTTTTAAAAAGGAGTAGGCTCTTTTTTTGAAGGTCACTTAGTCGTATCGGTCCGGAAAATTGCTGGTGGTAATCGATTCCACAAGGAGGTTGTGCGAGGGAGAAAACTTCTTCTAAATCGCACAGTGGTGTACCGCCAATCATCCAGATGATATGGATGGTATCGCGATGGTTTGTCGCGATGTGCGATGGTGAAATTGAGCGGCTGGGATTAATCCGAACAATTCCTCAGAGCACTCCCCGTGATAGACGCGATAAAATACGCAAAGAGATGCAACATCTCTACGCAGTGCCAGTGAGGCAAGCCGATCGGAAAGAACTTGGTTGTCGACGATTAGAACCGCTCTGCGCTGGATGCGGTCAAGTGGAAGGAGCTGGCACTGGGGAGCCCCTGCCCAGAGATGGAAACAGTATTCCATGTGAGGCCGAACCTGCGCCTTGTAAAGTTGCAAGCGGTGTGCCCGTGAAATACTGTCCCGCTCTGCTAAGCACGCCAAGCTTTTTAGAGGCCAATTTGGCCTTCTCTTCCAAGTGACCACGAAACTGCACGTCACTCGATATGTCGACACCAAGGATACCGATACTGGCTGAGGCAGCAAGGGGAGTGCCTTGGAACTGAGGAGATACGACATGTTATCCTCAATTAAAAAAAATATGTTTATTCGCACGTAACGTAGTTAGCTAGCTGTGTTTTGTTGGGTAAGTTCCAAATGTATGGGGTTGCGCGCCCTAATTAATACCACTAGCGCCTTCTAGTATCGAGTAGCAGAACTAGGAGAGTCAAGAACCTTCTAGAAATTTCCATGGAAAAACTTTCTGGAAATAAATGGAAAATAAAATGGAATATGTACTCGAACATTCTAGATGTTTCTACAGTAGAAGGTTCTGGAAACTATTCCTACATAAGGCCGGTATAGACCGCGACCGAGGCGGTATTGAATTGGCGATAAAAACGAATACTTCAAAGCTATACAACTGCGAACTAAAGTGATCAGTTTATATCATCATCAGATCATCAGATCAGTAATTAGTATATCATCAGATCAGTAATTAGTGTTCTGTAATTAAAGTGTCAATTTTGGTAATTCAATAGACAGTTTTTTTTAATTGTCTTGAACCCCAAGCGCGTAACAATAGTAAATATGGAATTAAAGTTATTAAAGGAATTAAAGAAATTTAAATTAAATTTTAATAGTACCTAGGAATACCTATTGTCTACTTTATATTTAAAACAGATGAAACAAAATGGTTTATTTTTGACTATCAAAACAGAGTGCGTTAAATCCATAAAAGTATGAATAGCCAGTGTTTTAATCTACAGTCTGTTATTATACACTTACTCAACATGATATCGTAAAATGTATTTCTGTACTTTGCTGACAAGAAAATGTAACAGTAGTTTATAGTGTGTTGAAAATTGGACGTGTACAAATACACGTCCAATTTTCAACACATAACACTCACAATAAATGTTGGTTGTTTGTGGTCTCTACTTTGTGACACTTGTGCAAGCCACAAAAAATCTATACAAATAGATAAAAGTGAAGTATCTGTTTGTAATGTCGAAATAACGGCTTTTTACTATATGCACATAAAAATATATACGGTACTTATATCAAAAACACAATTTTTAATATTTTTGTCTATCTGTCTGTCTGTCTGTCTCTCTGTTTGTTCCGGCTAATCTCCGAAACGGCTGAACCGATTTTGACCAAACTTTTACCGGCAGATAGCTGATGTTATAAGACGTAACTTAGGCTACTTTTATTTTAGAAAAAAAATTAGGGTTCGGTAGTAATGAAATAATTTTAAACGCTAACATTTTATAAGGTCTAGGTTTTAAGCACTAAATATTCTAAGTTGTAAGCTATTCAAAGAATTCCTCCTGCAAATAAAAAAAAGAATAATGAAAAAGCTACAAGCGTTGAAAAACAAAAAAAAACTTTTTTTTTAATTTTTACGAGCAGTCCGGCCATAGTGCACGTAGGCGCCAGGCGTTTAATTTATAAAGTTTTCATTACTATGTTGACCTGCAAAATGAATGAGCAAATATATTGTCATTTCGTGTAGTGATAAGATTTTATAGCTTATGTTAAGGGATTTTAGGACTTTCTGAGTGATCGGTCTCTCTGGGTCGTCGTCGATGGCTGCTCATCCAATACTGTGGCGACTAACGCCGGTGTTCCTCAGGGTTCCATTCTCTCCGCAACTCACTTCCTGCTCCATATAAATGATCCGCTCATTCCCGGTATCTATGGGTATGCAGACGACAGCACACTTGTGGAGAGATACCAACTAAGTGCCCAGGCCAGTCGGGATGAAATCAAGTCAGAAAGAGAGGCTATTTGAGTGTTGAGCGTGTGAATCATCTCACACTTCAGGCAGTCTCTGAATAGGGCGATGCCAAAATTCGTGAGATTTAACGCCTCCAAAACACAAATGTGTCTTTTCACGACTAAAAGGCTCACCTTGGCTCCTACTTTCCGAAATGTATCCTTGGAGTACACTGACCGCCTTCAGTTGTTAGGGGTTGAATTTTCTTCAAACCTCAACTATGGGCGGTCCAATGTTTCCAGAGCCAAAGCAGCCGCAAGGAAACTTGGTGTCCTTGCATGGGTGCGGCGGTACTTCACGCCGGGGCAGATTCTTACCTTATATAAAGTACGGTCGTACATGGAGTACTACTGTCACATATGGGCTGGTGCTGTAAAATGCCACCTGTCAGTGTTGAACTGACTGGAGAGACGTGCTGAGAGGCTTATTAGTGACCTTGATTTGGTTGAAACCAATCTTGTCAGCCTCGAGCACAGGCGCAGAGTAGCCAGTCGCTCGATATTCTATAGGATGCATTTCGGTGAGTGTGCGCAGGAATTAACGCTTTAATTCCTCCCTCTTCTGTCCATCATCGGACAATGGTTTGGTTCGGACAAAAATTTGGTTCTAATGCATGGAGCATTAGAACCAAAAGGTTTGCTTTGTCTTTTGTAATGCGTACAGCAAATGAGTGGAATAATTTGCCGGCGTCTATCTTTCCGTCCGAATACAATATGTGCGTCTTCAAGGCAAGAGTGAATAGGCTTTTGTTACGCTAAGACAGTGCGATTTATCGTCTAGGGCTGCAACACCACTTACCACCAGGTGGGATTGTGGTCAAGCACTGGCTAGTAAAAAAAATTAATGGATACGGGACGAAATATTATTTTAATAATAATAATAATAATAAGGCGTAGGGAAGTGACGACCCCATCGCCCGCTGACGTAACGATTATGTGACAAAACTGCTACGTCAACGCAGTCAGTCAGCACCTTGCCAAGAGGTGTTAGCGCCGTGCCTCGGCAAAATTGGAGGTGCAAAGGCCCGATTGTGCACATGGCCTCACCATGAAACGGTGCCGGGTCTGGGCGTCTCCCGTTAACTGACGCCCACTTCATGGATGATGGAATTAAGGAATACGCGCAAAGGGCCCCTGCCTGGAGGTCGCCAGGGCGCGTCTGGAGCTGGCGCTGGACGCGGCAGCATACGAACCGCCAGTCGACCGCGAGGTGCTGCACGACCACCCAGCAGCCCCTCGCATCTATCATCCCCACCAGCTGGCTTGGTGTTGGCAGGGTCTTCGTTGGCCCAGCAATCAGCACCCGCCACTGGTGGAGTACGCCGCATGCGTTGGTCAATGCAAATGAACAAAAATGCATTGCGGGCGTATTTTGGGGCGAAAGGGGGAGAAATTGGAGGTTTTGGGTATCGGGCTAGGATGGACCGACTATTTGCTGAGCTGGAGCCATCTATTACCTTTACCGAGCAAAACCTGGCAGACCGAGTTCGGTACATCATGCGGTCAAAAATATTTGATGACGCCGAACTCGAACGGCTACGACGTGAGGCTATTCCTTTGTTGAATGAAAATGCTACGACAGGAGATGCGGCTCTACGAGTTGCAGAGCAACCCGCACATGTAGATGCCGCCGTAGATCTCCTTGTAGTTGACTCAGGCGACAATGGAATAGTCGCCCCAGAACAAGAGCAAATGAGGAGCATAGTGGAAGAGGCGATTAGGGAAACGCGCAGTACGCCTCTCGAGAATCGACCGCGACTTCCCCGTATACCCCTAAGCAAGCGGAATCGGGCTGTCGTGAGGGCTCTCAACCCAATGCTGGTGACCTATTTGGAAGCCAGCCGGGACCTTTGCGAGACGGACTCAATTCTTTTTGGCGCCGCACTGGCAGTTTGCCGTATTATTGGCGCCAAACTTCCCAAGGCTGGACGCGCTACTAGACAAAGTAGCGCCATCCCAGCCTGGAGAAGAAGGATTGAGGACCATATCGCAAAGGCAAGGGCTGATAAGCTTCAGGTCGGGCAATAATAGGCCGAGAATTGTGCGCACCGTCAGGATGGCGTTTGCTGGGACAAACTGATGTTTGTGAGCCGGATATAACACAAAAACTAACGGAGCGCATAGACGACCTGAAGCAGAGAATCGCTGCTTGGGGTATGTGTAATGGTACGTGGAACGGGCCCAGCACCGAATCAGGCCGACACTATCGCATTCTGGCGCGGCCTGTGGTCAGAGCCCGTAAACCACAGCGAGGGCCCTTGGACGGAAGTTGTGGCGAGTCAGTGTGCGAATGTTACGCCCATGGACCCCGTCATCATTACGCCGGATGACGTAGCTGAGGCGGTCCGTAGGGCCCCGAACTGGAAAAGTCCGGGACTCAACGGACTGCATCACTACTGGCTGAAGGGGTTCGTGGTGTGTCACGCTGTTCTCGCCCGACAGTTTCAAGAGGCTGTCGACCAAAAGTAGCTCCCGAGCCTCTTCACTACTGGAATCACTCATTTGGTTCCTAAAGACCGGGATTCCACAGACCCGAGCAAATACCGCCCCATAACGTGTCTACCTACCATATACAAGACACTAACATCCATTTTGAGCGCGAGAATCACTCGTCACCTGAACTCAAATCAGGTGATGTCGCGCGCTCAAAATGGATGTCCGGGCGGCGGTCGTGGAACCAAGAAATCATTCCTCATTGACGCGGTCATTGGCAAGGTGGTTAAACGCAACCGTCGGAACCTCTACGCCGCCTGGATAGACTACAAAAAGGCATTCGACTCGGTGCCTCATACATGGCTTGGGAGGGTCCTTGAGCTGTACAAGGTTGACTGTACAGTTCGAGAATTCCTCGGGCAGTGTATGGGGCAGTGGAGTACGATCCTTTGTCATCTAGATGAGCGGATGATGGCTGCGGAGAACCACATAAGGATAAGAAGGGGTATCTTCCAGGGCGATTGTTTGAGTCCAATCTGGTTCTGCCTCTCTCTGAACCCTCGTAGTACCTTTATGGAGGGTTCCGGAAGGGGATTTCAGCTTCGGAGAGGAGGTACAAAAGTGACCCACCTTTTCTATATGGATGATCTCAAGTTATTCGCCTCCAGTCGCTCTCATCTTATGGAATTGCTAAACATCACTTGTAATTTTAGCAATTCTATTAGAATGGAGCTGGGGACGGATAAGTGTGCGGTCCTCCATGTCGAAAGGGGTAGGGTTGCTAACTCTGAGGGCATAGACTTATCTATGCCCATCAACATAAAGACCCTATCCGAGGCTGAAACATACCGATACCTGGGTATGTCACAGAACATAGGTATCGATGAGGCGGACATGAAACAGTCAGTTTGCGGTGTGTTTTATGCACGCTTGACAAAAATGCTTAACAGTCTTTTGTCGGGCGTTAATAAGACACATGCATATAACGGTTGGATCATGCCATCAGCCGAAACAGATAAGTTGACAAAATATCTGGACCTGGCTCACGAGGTGACCGACATGTGGGGTGGTCTGCCGGCCAAAATTATTCCTGTGGTCGTCTCTGCGAACGGGTTAATCCCAGTCAGCCTCTCGGGTCATCTGAGGTGAATGGGACTCCGTGACGGATCGCTCCAAGCTCAAATGCAGAAGGCGGTGCTCCTCGATACCGCCCGCATCGTCCGCCGGTTTCTTACCCTTTCCCCCTAACCCTCGGCCGTTTGGTCTCCCCTGCCGAGGGCTTCCATCTGGTTGATTTTTTTATATTTATGTAATTTTTATGTATTTATTTTATTTTATTGATATTTAAGTAAGTTTATCATTTTCATTTACAATTATATATTTACACAGCCCAACCAGAGGAGAAAACTATACAAATACCCCATAATAATAATAAATCTTTAGTTCGGATAATAAATGAGATCCATATCACAGAAGTTAGAAAAATCACAAAATATTATTTATAATACAGTTAGGTGAACGGAGGAGGCAAACACACACACATACATACATATTTTGATATGAGCCTATCAGACGTGTATATGTAAATATTTATCAGGCAGTAATTTTAATCCTTTAACTCACATCTTGGTATATTTGGAGTACACGCTTAATAACTAATCAAAATTCAAAACATGATCTTCATTGCTTCTATATATGACGAAAATCAAGGTCTTATTAGACGGCGCAGTGGCGCAGTGGCTTAGCAATGAGTTGCAGCGCTGAGGGGCGCGGGTTCGGATTCCGCACGGAACAAGTATTTGTATGGCCTACATATAATTAGGAATTCCGAGTTTCAATGTTTGTCCTTGTACAGTTTATGTTTGTAAACTACCTCCACAATCCAGTCCCAATGAAATTGTTCATTACAATTTTAAATATTGATTTATTAATTTAATGAACTGGTCATTAAAAGAAAGGGGTATGAAAGTTAGCGCAAGTAAGACGAAAGTGATGGTTTTTGAAAGAGAAGAAAGTAAAACGTTATGTGAAATAAGAATAGAAGGGGAGCTGATTGAGCAAGTGGATGAGTTTGTATATTTGGGATGTTTATTTAGCAGGGATGGTAGATATGGTAAGGATATAGAACGACGAGTGAACGCAATAAACAGAGTTAATGGGGCTCTACACGCTATTATGAAGAGTCAGAATGTGTCAAAGAAGGCACGTATTGCAATTCATAATGGTGTGTTAGTCCCTACTTTAATGTATGGTAGTGAAAGTTGGGTATGGCAGAAGAAGCATGAGAGTAGAATAAAGGCTGTAGAAATGCGGTCATTACGGAGTATGCTAGGGCTGAATCTGAATGACAGGGTGAGAAATAGTGTGATAAGAGAAATGTGTGGTTTGCAAGATGACGTTGTGACAAGGATTAAAAAAGGAATGCTTCGGTGGTTTGGTCACGTAGAAAGAATGAACGAGGAAAGAGTGACAAAACAAATTTATGTTTCAGAAGTGAACAGCAAAGTCGGGAAGGGACACCCTAGATGAAGATTTATCGACCAAATCGGCGATACATTGAAAATGGGCCAGATTAAGAGTACCCTTAACCGACGAGCGTGTATGCGTAAATATATGGATGTAAAGGAGGCGAGAGAGGTGTGTCAGGATCGCGCCAAATGGAAGTCCGTAGTCTCTGCCTACCCCTCTGGGTGACAGGCGTGAGTGTTTGTATTGTATTGTATTGATTTACAACGTTCGCACGTATGTTGCGGTGATTAAGGAAAACAGTGAGGAAATCTACATGTCTGAAAAATTTAAAAAATATTTGAACGCCATGAAGTCAGCCAAAATGCATTAGGGCAGCGCTGCGTCACACTTTCTTGTCCAAAAACACTGCAAAAATAAGAGCAGTCCTTTACCCAGTAGTTGCATAGCATATAGACCGTAAACACTTTACATTTATTTTATAGGATAAGGGTGGAAAACGATCTATCCTCGATTAACAGAGTTGACATACTGCGTTGTCACTCCTGAGGACTTAGACAGAATGCCTCGTTATCAGTAAAAGGGTCTCTGGTTCTGACGTTCTGGTTGCACTCACAATACGAAATACAGCAACATTAAGCTGCACTTGTATTCTGTGATATCGTCGTTCTGCCTACAGTCAAGCCAACTAATTTATGCTGTAACCATTATATATCTACAGCGTGACTATACGAAGTTAAAAATAAAATAGGTACATGTTTGAAAAGCTCTTCTATAGAATTGAACAGTATAATTAGTATAAGTTTGACGGCTCCGTGGCGCAGTGGCTTAGTAATGACTTGCTGCGCTGGGGGCCGCGGGTTCGAATCCCGCACGGAACAAGTATTTGTATGGACTACAAATAATTGTTCTGGGTCTGGATGTGCCACGATACAGGAGAAAATCCTGGTGTGGTGGTAACGTTTTTTAAGTAAAAAAAATAAAAAGGAATCTTATTCAACATAGATTACAATGTATTAAGTATCACAGAAAACATTGAAAATAATTTATGCTAATTAAGAATGTTGCCGCAGGAGGACACAAAAAAACCAAATTAGTTTTAATAAATTTTATTCTAAAGAACTATTATAAAGATATCACAAATAAAAGAACTAATAATAATTAAGTCTACACTTGTTCCATGCTTGAAACGAGTGAAGTGTCGTCGTGGAGTTTCGTATATGTAATGCTGTGTCAACTGACGCCGCGGGCGTCATTGTGAATCTACGGCGACCGCATTTCCCATCAAGTCAGCAGAATTGCCTCGCGGCATTAGGTTTCTGGTAAGGTGCTGTGTCGGTTAGCGACCGAGTTTCCCATTAAGTCAGCAAAACTGCCTCGTTGAAACAATGTTGAAATGTTTTGTGGGAATATGAGGTTGCCGCGTAGTTCGCGATTTTGTAAGGGGGCATCCATATGACATGCTCTTACCAGCAAGAAACTCAGCGGAAACTTTTTTAACGCTCACGCTGGGTAGACAGGTTGGCAATGGCAGTTTTTTATTGTTTTCAGTTGTTCTGAGGAAAACGCTGCAGCCAATCTCCTGTTTCAGTTTCTCTGTGTTGCTTCATATGATATCCACGGCAAGAATATCCACTACCCGACATGGGGTAGTGGATATTCATTCATTCACATTACGGATTACAGAATATTCATTATTATCTATACTTACCACAGTAATATTGAAATCGTTGTCTTATTTAGGGCTGAGAGGGTTATTTGCTTGTCACTAAGACATGATTAACATACTTAAAGTTTTGGACATATAAAATAAGTATGTAGAAAACATTGGAACGTGTTTGTACTTTTATTAGGGTTTTATAATAACTAGTTTAGATTTAGTTAATAGAATCAGGCGTTACTTTGCGGAAATCCATTATATAAAAGCTTTTAGAAAAATTTTACTTCGCAAATATCCGAGTTATAAAATAAAATGATGTGTCTTACCTAGTACGAAGAGCACCTCCCGCTCTCCCTCAATTGCGTGCACTATCCCCGTCGCCACTAATCCCAGCACCGCTACTCCCAACACCACTACACTAGGCAAGACACACCACTGACGATAATACGACACGTGTTTCGCCTCTACACACACAGGCAGGCACAAAATCACTTACACTTCAACTTATATTACGTTTATTAACAGTGGTTTAAAATTATAGTAGTAGTATATATATATGTATGTATAGTAGAATAGTTAAATCCTTGATAATAACAAATAGAAAAACTGAATTAGCACAAAAAATTCTTTTAATAATACTGAGCTTGACTCTAATCGCAATCCAATACTTTCTCTATTTACTTATTGTACGGTTCGTTTAAATCATCTCCCAAGTGTTAAAACCCATCCCATGTCCGCAAAACCTGAGTGTATGAATTATTCAAATCGCATCTCATACACTCTTACATACAGGTAAACATACTCGTCAACAACTTCGAGCTTAGTGCTCCCAACAATTACCGGCATAGGTGTGACATGGACGTTAAACATGATTTTTGTTTTGTCCATGTTCATCTTAAGACCTATCCGTTGGGAGACACTATTGAGGTCATTGAGCATAGTGCTTAGGACCTCCAGCGATACTGCCATAAGGACTTGCCATAAGGAATATCATATAAATTATATTCATAATACACAGCGGTGTTAAGGGCGGCTTAATCCTTCTACTATGTGATTCGAGTTTTCGTCTCTGATCATTGAAGTTGTTACTTTTTTTTGTAACAATTTACTTTTTTTTTCAAAGCACAGTCTTCACATTTCTGAAATAATTGGAGCAAGGAAGAGTTAAATGCATTGTCCAAATGCCTGATAAACATTGCCTTAGGTATTTTAATTTTAAGACAAGCAAGTCTTTAATGATGCTTAACTCTCAGAATATCAGGATTTCAAATTTCGATTAAAAATTTCATTTGACATTTACCAGTAGAAGCAAATACAAGATGCTCAAGTTGAAAACGGGCGCCAGCACAGTGACCAACCCTTGAGCTGCCACGATTAAGGACGTATATACGTTCCAAGCGCTGATTAGCTCAAAACAGTACTTTTCAAACCTGTTAATATCACTCAACCGCTTATCTCACACAAATGTCAATTACTCATAACTTTAGGAAATTTTATTGTATAAATAGTTATCAGATATTTTTTTTATAGCAATACAGTATTCGTGAATGCTATCAAGAAAACTAAAGAGAGGTTTTCTTAATTTCCTTTTTAGCGTCAATTTCAAAGCTTACAAGTGGTAGGGTGAGTAGGGGGAAGATCGAACGGTTTTTTGATGAGAAGAGCAGTGTTGTGTTTGACGTCTTGTAAAACAGTACATATTACCTTAAGTTAAAATTATATCTATAGTGAATAAAGTACAAAGAACATATTTTATGTCATATCGATAAATCCGTGTTATATTTATTCGAAAGCAAAAAAAAACTTAATTACAATGTTTTTATCGAAAAAAAAACAGGGGAAAAGATGAAAGGGTGGTGGGGAAAGATTGTAGTAGTTTCTAAAATCGTTCAAATTAATATCAGACGATATTGGCTGTCAGTAGGCTACAATTTTAATTGTCCTGACATTTCAGAACTGTCTATAATATCAAAATACCTTCAAATAACACAGATAACACAACTTATTTGTTTTTTATATTTCAATCTTGACCCGCCGGGGAAAGATTGAACTAGAGGTTCTCAAACTTTTCACTTTACTTGGGTAAGATCATACAGAAAATGAAAGATATCAATCATATAACTTTTTTTATTTTTAATGCCAAGATAATTTTAAACACAATTACGTACATGTACCTTTTACCATTTACGTCAACAAAATATGTAGCACAAAACGTAAATAATTAAATATTACAAAATTAAACAGCTAAGCAATTGACGACCTGGTAAGACATGCAGGAAGTCGATGGATGCAGGTGGCTCAGGACCGTGCTTTGTGGCATTCTTTGGGGGAGGCCTATGTTCAGCAGTGGACTTGTGAAGGGCTGTAATGATGATGATGATGATGAAGCAATTAATAAGATCTTAGAAAAATGCCACAACTAAGAACATAGAAAAACTTCAATAAAGATCATATCTAAACATTAATAAAAAAAATTGGTAGTAGATCCACGTCTACAGTTCACTGTAACACATAAATGAGCAGGGTGGACCGGTGCGATACTACCCTCTCACAGAAAATCAGCGTGAAGTGGTTAGCTTCTTAGTAGCTGCCATGTTCCGTCTGGTGAGTGAGAGTTCCGGATGCCCGTTCCTTTTTCCCTTTTCTTAAGGCCACCCGAATGTTGACGTTTGCTAGATAAACCGATGTGACGTTGCATTGTTCTAGGAGCTGTGATGTTGCATTTACTAACGAGTATCTGGTGGTCTTTTCCCTTTCTTTAAGTTCCTACACCCATTCCTACGAATCCTGTTCCTATACCTTATGAGAAGGCAACGCACAAGTAACACTCCTGTTGTTTCTTGTATCTATGGGCAGCGGTGAAATCACTTAGCCATCAGGTGACGCTTGCTCTTTTTGCCTTTCTTATAATATACAAAAATTAAAATAAATACCTTTAGATAATATTATCTGAAATTGTGCCGCTGACAATTTATATAATGGCTGTAACAAAACAAAACATTTTTTCCGGTACAATTTGAGAACATGAGGCCATTTGTATGACATTTGAAAACGGGGCAAGATGAAAACTTTTATATGTTTATCTTACCCCGTCAAATTTTGGCGGGTAAAGACGGAATGTTACAATAAATCCTAAAATCTAAAAACTAGCGATATTTAGACATAGCAACATAACTACCAATTAAAAAATAATAAGTATGTATACAAATAAAAAACTTGTACCTAAGTACCTCGTAAATCAAGTTACACGACACGGGGTAAGATTAAAACACCCGACTTGCTCGCGTAAAATTCACAGCGTAGATATTCCCTTATAACACACAACCGATCCCTCAAAACGACAAGTGCCGACTTAGGTGTGGTACGTAACAAAGTGGCGGTCTTATGAATTTTGCCTGCATTGGATAAATTACACAAAATCTGTCTTTACTCATGCCTTTTTGTCTTACCCCGTTTTTAATCTTCGCCCCACTCACCCTAAAATTAAAATTTTTGTACATCCGACTTCAATATAAATATAATTTATTGTTAATTTTTTAAAAACCGCTCGACCGATTTTGATAAAATTTATCTGGGACCACCTGGAAAGTATACCCATTGAAAAAAAAAAGAATTTTTCAAATAGGTTTAGGTGCCTTCGGATAATCGGTGAACTTTGAAAATATCTGAAATGGCTGACAATTTTACGAAACAAAAAAAAATACAATCAATTTGAAAATCCCCCAGAAAATAGTTACTAAAAATATATTTTGATTTAGGTTACGTACACAAGTAATAGCAAATTCAAACCAATTTAATTTTTATGAAAATTCTGTGGATAAGACGATTATTTTCACCAATTTATGTTACATAATTTAATAAAATAATAGTTTAATATGTTAGAAGAACATCTGTTTTACTTTTTACTCTTAAAAATTCAAAATAAAATAGCTTTATAAATATTTTAAAAGTGCTGTAATACCACAATAAAACTCCGAGCTTGGATCAATTCAAATTAGATAGCTGCTAGGCTTTCTAGAGAGAGGTCACGTCGCTCAGCGCTCGTCGCAGCGACGTTTGGTATGCATACCAGGATAGTGAACTATTATTATAGTGTTATCCAGTTAAGGATTAGTCCTTTATAAAGTAAAATATTTCGAAATTATTTTTGATGGTCAACAATTTTTATTTTAGAATAACAAAAAATTATGATTGAGACGTAATGGAAAATAAAACCAATCTTTTTTATAATGTTTGGTAAATTTATCTTAAATATTTTCCTAGCTAGTTAATTAGGCATGATGACACATAAATAACAAGGTTTGTATGTTTACTAGTGTGTGGTTTAACTTCAGGGAAGTAAGAATATCTCAAGTGCTGATGAGATAAGAACGGAAATAGTTAAATGTAATGAGATTTTGTTTTATTACTTTACTTTAGGTTCTAATGTTGTCTTTTTTTTCTACAGGAGCTAAAATGTGCAGTTAAAGAATGTAAAAAGATAGGAAAATGATTGAAGTTTCTTGAGCAGCAGTATTAATAAACAAAAATGAGCTGACCTTCATAAAAATGATAAACTTCTTTGCAAAATGTGTGTTGAGAATTTAAAGCACAAAAAGTATTCTAAGATTATAAAAAGTACTCTAAGACGATAATAAAATAGACATAAATCAGGATATTTTAGCAGGAATTATATCTACTGGTGTTGGATATATCCAGCTTCATATTGTTCTTGCTTATGGACTCCCCCAAGGAATGCCACAAAGCACGGTCCTGAGCCACCAGCATCCATCGACTTCCTGCACGTCTTACCAGGTCGTCACTCCATCTAGTGGAGGGACGCACCACACTTCGTCTGCCGGTACGAGGCTGCCACTCGAGAACCTTTTTCCCTCATGGGTTGTCGGATCCTCGAGCTATATGGCCGGCCCATTGCCACTACAGCTTACTAATCTGTTGGGCTATGTCGGTCACTCTGGTTCTACTACGGATATCCTCATTTCTAAGTTTATCACGCAGAGAAACCCCGAGCATAGCCCTATCCATAGCTTGCTGTGTGAATTTGAGCTTCCTCATACAGTGAAGGACCACCTCTCAGTTCTATAGGTCATTACTGGCAACACGCACTGGTTGTACAGTCTAGTTTTCAAGTTTTGAGGTATACCTGACGAGAAGATGCCGTGTAGTGGCGGTTAAGAATATCCAATACCCCATAACTTCCCGTGGGTGTCGTAAAAGGCGACAAAGGGAAACAGGCAGGAGATGAGCAGCAGCATCTTCCTGATAACAGCAAAAATACAATAAAAAAACTGCGGTTGCCAACCCGCCCGGCAAGCGTGGCAACTATGGCAAATACCCCCCTATGAATGTTACAAAGAGACGGCCCCCAGTCGCCGGCGGCCCCGCTATTCCTGGCTACGGTGGCGACCATGGTAACTGCGGGGCAGGGGGTACTAATAATCTCCGGTGGAGGTTCGGTGGCCACCTACGACGACTCGACCTGGCAACATACAACGAACGCACCCTGGGGACTGACGAGAAGATTGTGGAGCTGGAAGAAGAGATAGACAATTACGCTGGCATATTATAGGATTATCCGAAGTCCGAAGAGAGGGGGAGGAAACGGTAATCCTCGAATCCGGCAACTTGCTTTATTACCGGGAGGGCGACCATCTGTCCCAAGGAGGTGTCGGATTTATCGTCCACAAGTCTCTCGTTAACAACGTTGTAAAGATTGGGAGTGTGTCGTCGAGGGTTGCGTACTTTATACTCAGAATCACCAAACGGTATTCGCTGAAGGTCATACAGGTTTAGGCACCAACCTCGGCACACCCCGATGAGGAGGTGGAGGAAATGTATGAGGATATCTCTAGAGCCCTGTATTCCTCCAAAACCCAATATACGGTGTTATTGGGAGACATCAATGCAAAACTAGGCACAAGAGATAATGGTGAGCTGAAAGTAGGGAAATTTGGAATGGGGCAACGGAACCCAAGGGGCCAGCAGCTGGCCGACTTCATGGAGAAAGAGGGACTCTTTATGATGAACTCTTTCTTTCAGAAGCGGCCCCACAGGAAGTGGACCTGGTTGAGCCCCGACAGTTCGACAAAAAATTAGATTGACTTCATTATGACGACCAGACGACAACTGTTCAGTGATGTCTCCGTGATCGCGAGGGTGAAAACCGGTAGCGATCACCGAATGGTTAGAGGCACACTGAACCTAAACGTTAAGTTGGAGAGGTCTCGTCTAATGAAGTCAACGCTCCGTCCCCCTCGTGCTCTGTTCCAAAGTCCCGAAACCTTTCAGCTCGAGTTACAAAACCGTTTTCAGTGTCTAGAAGACTGCAGTGAAGTGTACGATATGAATGACAAGCTCGTGGAAACTGTCCATGCGGTCGGAGCTAAGTTCTGCAAGACCCGCCGCAGAAGAACACAAAAACTCTCCAATCACACTCTTAATCTCATGGCTGTTAGACGGGAGATGAAGCTACATTCTTTAACAAATTTGATAGCATACAGGCAACTGAACAGACAGATCTCCAAATGCATGCGGCGGGACTTACGCAACTGCAATAAAGCTCGTATTAAAGAAGCGATCGAGAGGAACCAAGGCTCCAAAGTCTTTGCCAGAGCCAACTCTCAAAGCTGAAGACAGAATGAAATGGCAGCATCGTTTCTGGGACACCTGAGATTTTGAGTGAAATTGAGAGGTACTATGGGCAGCTGTACACGTCATCGTTGGAGCCACACGCAAGTAACGATCCAAGAGTCTCATCTGACACTATTCCGAAGATATCCTGGACGTCAGTCTGAGCGAAATTAGAATGGCTCTCCAGCACCTTAAAAACGGTAAGGCCCCAGGCGAGGATGGAATTACAGCAGGGCTTCTGAAAGCGGGTGTAAAACCGGTACTTTGAAGTGCTTCAGAAGCTCTTTAATTCCGTCCTCCATGGTGGCATTACACCGGAGGCGTGGAGCAGAAGTGCGGTGGTCTTGTTTTTCAAGAAAGGCGACAACGCTCTCTTGAAGAACTACAGACCGATTTCCCTTCTAAGCCGCGTCTACGTACTGTTTTCGAGAGTCATTACGAATCGTCTCGCGCGCAGACTTGGCGACTTCCAGCCTCCCGAACAAGCCGAATTCCGAAAAGGCTTTAGCACCATAGACCACATACATGCCCTTTGGCAAATTGTACAAAAGTCAGAGGAGTACAAATTGCAACTATGTCTGGCGTATGTGGACTATGAGAAAGCCTTTTATTCCGTCGAAATCGGGCGGTAATGCAGTTCCTTCAGCGGTGCCAAGTGGACTGTCGTTATATCGAAGTGCTGAAGTGCTTGTACAGTAGGGCTACGATGGGTGTCCGAGTACAGAACCAGAGCACGAAATCTATCCAATTGCAGAGAGGTGTAAGACAGGGTGACGTCATATCCCCGAAACTCTTCACCGCGGCATTGGAAGACGTTTTCAAGCTTCTGGACTGGAAAGGATACGGTATCAACATCAATGGCGAGTACATCACTCACCTTCGATTTGCCGACGATATAGTCCTTATGGCAGAATCGCTGGAGGACCTAAGTACTTTGCTCAATGACCTCAATAGTGCTTCCCAACGGATAGGTCTTAAGATGAACATGGACAAAATAAAGATCATGTTTAATGTCCATGTCACACTTATGCCGGTAGTTGTTGGGAGCACTAAGCTCGAAGTTGTTGACGAGTATGTTTACCTGGGACCAATAGTCCGACTAGGTAAGTCCAACTTCGACCGAGAGGTCAATCGACGGATTCAACTCGGCTGGGCAGCGTTCGGGAAGCTACGACACATCTTCTCGTCAGACATACCTCAAAACCTGAAAACGAAATTATACAACCAGTGCGTGTTGCTAGTGATGACTTATGGAACTGAGACGTGGTTCTTCACTGCTGGCCGTATGAGGAAGCTCAAGGTCGCTCAGCGAGCTATGGAGGGGTCTATGCTCGGAGTTTCTCTGCGTGATATACTCAGAAATGAGGATATCCGCAGTAGAACCAGAGTGACCGACATAGCCCAACGCATTATTAAGCTGAAGTGGCAATGGGCCGGCCATATAGCTCGTACCGGCAGGCGAAGTGTTGGGCGTTGGGCGGTAGTGCTTAGCTCCTCCAGTGATTCTGCCATAAGGACTATATCGTCGGCAAATCGAAGATGAGTGATATATCTCGCTGTTAATGTTAATACATACGGTATTTTGTTTAGTTGGTTCCTCGTGGACCTCGGATAATCCTATAATATTCCAGCTCAACTTGTCTATCTGTTCTTCCAGCTCCAGGATCTTCTCGTCAGTACTCAGGGTGCGTGCGTTATAAGTGTCCAGGTCAAGTCGTCGTAGATAGCAACCGAACCTCAACCGGAGATTCTTAGCAACCCCTGCCGTGCCGTTACCATGGTCTCCACCATAGACAAGAATAGCGGGCCCGCCGGGTACTAGGAGCCGTGTATTAATGTCATTGCTCATGGGGGTTATATAGCTTATGGAAAATCCCACCGTATTTCCGTGGTTGTATAAAGCAACGTTTAATCAATTTTACAAAGGTGGGAAAAAGCGGCGGAGCATTGTATAGTTGAGGCTAGGAAATAAGATATAGAGCACGTAAAATTCATCGGAATTATGTCGTCTTAAGGAATACCAATGATAGCCGTAATTGCAGACGCATGTTGCTAACGTTAATACGGTAAAAGCTACGATGTTTCCTCTAATTGGTGACCAGCACAATAAAGAAATCCTGTACTATGGGGTGAAAGATTAATAAAAAATAAAAACATTCTGTCATGTTTTCGATTAGAAAACAAAGGAATAGAGCCACTACATCATATGTCATTCCAGAAATTTTGTGGGTTCGACAGGTAACAAGTCGTTGTCAAACCATGGACCTATGCTTCTAAATACTTGACCTTATATTACAGTTGGTTCCCCAGAACATAGAAAGTTATTGAAAGGGGCACTATTTTATAGAGTGCAAACTCGCTCTTGTAAACTAGAAGAAAAGCTACCAGCTTCATGGTTTTCCAGAGATTACAAGCGGCTTGAAAATACCAACAGTGCTCTCCATGTCAAGCAATTACTGAGTGGCTACGATTTAAGCAATGTGCCGTCTATAAAATTCTGCAGATTTCTCATCCGGACGGATATCAGGTTTCCGGCGATGCCCCTCTCGGCTCTTCGGACCATTGTCTGATCAGGAGTGTGGTGCCACTCACGCTTCCCTCGCGGTTGCATTCTACAGGTTGCCGCCATGTTTGGCATTACAGGTCGGCGGATTGGGTCGGAATGCGGTCTTTTTTGACATCCTACCAATGGGTGGATTTGCTTCTCGCCGAATGATCCCAGCGCTGTTGCTGACTCTGTCATTGATGTGGTGCTACAAGGAATGGAACTATTTATTGCATCATCTGTGTTACCCATCGGAGGCAGATCTCAGCCTTAGTTTAGTCGCTCCTGTAAGACTGCATTACGCAGTAAGCAGGAGTGTTATCAAGACTAGGCTGCGGCTTCGACAACTCGGGATGTAAACACCAGCATGCTTAAAAAGAAGTATAACTTCGCCTCCAGGTCCTTCAAAAGCATTATTGCCAGGGCAAAGTCAGTGCACATAGGCAGAATTGGCGGGAAACTAGTTCGCCTTCCTTCGGAAACCTGTGCATTCTGGTCTCTCGCCAAGGCTGTCCAAGGGAATTTCTGTAAGCCATCACAACCATCTCTGCACAGGGAGGACGGCCCACCGGCCCACGCCGCAAAAGAGAAAGCCGACTTTTTAGGCTCCCTTTTTGCGTCCAACTCGACTATTGATGACGGAAGGAACACATCGCCGACCATCCCGCGGTGTAAGTGCTCCATGCCGGATGTGCGGTTCTCAAAGCGCTCGGTTCGCAAAGCACTCCTCTCCCTGGAAATCCACAAGTCGAGTGGGCCCCAATTGTGCTGAGGACGTGTGCTCCGGAGTTGACATCGGTCCTAACGCGTCTTTTCGGGTATTCCTACTCCCAAGGCATAGTCCCGAATTCATGGAAGACAGCTTTTGTCCACCCGATCTCTAAAAAAGGCGACCGCTCAGGCCCGTCCAACTATAATCCTATCGCGATCACCTCCTTGTTCTCCAAAATAATGGAATCAATTATTAACTGCCAGCTCATGCGGTACCTTGAGGATCACCAGCTGATTAGTGACAGCCAATACGGTTTTCGTCGGGGTCGATCAGCTGGTGATCCTCTGGTCTACCTGACTCATGAATGGGCGCAGGCGTTGGCCGTTAGTTTGGACATTGCGAAGGCCTTCGATCGGATTTAGCACAAAGCGCTTCTTTCGAAGCTCCCTTCCTATGGGCTTCTCGAGAAATTGTGCAATTGCATCACCAGCTTTCTTGCAGATCGGAGCATCAAGGTCGGTGTAGACGGTGTTTGCTCCGACCACAAACCTATTAACGCTGGTGTTCCACAAGGCTGTGTGCTATCACTAACGCTGTTTCTTCTGCATCTCAATTAAATGTTGCAAACTGGTAACATTCATTGCTATGCAGATGACAGCATTGGGGGTGCTCTATATACCGGCCTTGCTAATATTTTTTGGGAAAACGTCGCCAAGTACTGGAACAAACTTGTATCTGAAGTCGAGTCTTTGCTGCACAAAGTCTCGGATTGGGGTCGACTAAATCTACACACACAAACACTCACGAATGTCACCCAGAGGGGTGGGCAGAGACTACGGACTTCCACTTGGCACGATCCTGACACACCTCTCTCGCCTCCTTTACATCCATATATCTACGCATATACGCTCGTCGGTTAAGGGTACTCCTAAACTGGCCCATTTTTAATGTATCGCCGATTTTTTTTATAGAATTAGGGTGACAAACGAGCTCACAGTCCACCTGATGGTAAGTGGATGCTGTGGCCCATAGACATCTACATCTATTTTCGTTTGCGAATTAAAATGCAGATGCGTTGTCAGCCGTGAGGACTAAGATAGAATGCCTCTTTTCCAGTAAAGTGGGTCTCCGGTTCTCTACACTCACCATACGAAACACAGCAGCATTAAGCTGCTATTTTACGCTGGTATTCTGTGAGAGCGTGTTCATTCCCCGGTCGAGCCGACCCATTCGTGCAACAACTATACTATTAATACAGCTGCAGTATGGCTCTACCACGTAAAAAAGATTTGATCGATAAACCTTCGTCTAGGGCGTCCCTTTCCGACCCTGCTGTTTACTCCTGCAAATGCGACTAAATCTTGTCCAGTTTAATCCTCCGAAGACACAAGTATGCACGTTTACTGCTAAAAAGAATCCCTTTGTCGTATCTCCTCAGTCTCAAGGCCCTCCCCTTGTTGCCTCGCCCAGTATCGGAATCCTCGGCGATGACATATCGAGTGACGTACAGTTTCGTGGTCACTTGGAAGAGAAGGCCAAATTGGCCTCTAAAAAGCTTGGCGTGCTCAGCAGAGTGAGACAGTATTTTATGCCGGCACATTGCCTGCAACTTTACAAGGCCGAACCTGCGGCGTCACATGGAATACTGTTCTGTCTGGGCCGGCGCACCCCAGTGCCAGCTCCTTTCACTTGACTGCATCCAGCGCAGAGCGGCTCGGATCGTCGGCGAACGAGTCCTTTCCGATCGGCTCTGTTCATTGGCGCTGCGAAGAGATGTTGCATCCCTTTGGATTTTCTTTCACATTTACCACGGGGAGTGCTCTGAGGAATTGTTCGGATTAATCCCAGCCGCCAAATTTTACGGAAACAGATCGCGGTAGAACTCCCGATACCATTCACACCATCTGAATGATTAGCGGTCCACCACTGTGTGATTAAGAAGATGTTTTCTTCCTCGCACAACTTCCTTGTGGAATCGACTACCACGAGCGATTTTTACGGACCGATACTTACGGTAGCCGATGTGTGACCGGCAGTGATGTGATGTGGCAGCCCTGAGCTACATGTCCTAACCACCGACAGATTTAGCACCGTCTCACGCCAGTCTGTTGTGTAGTAGCAGAGCTTCCATCGGTTGTATACCTCTTCCATATTGACTTTCATATTTATGCAGCAGCTTCTTATCTCCTATATTTTTCAAATTATGTTAAATAACTGTAGGACAATAACTGTGGCGTTCAAAATTTGTACGGTTTTAAGTTTTCTTGCAGCTCCTCGGAAAGACCTCGGATGATACGTGAGATTGCATTTTCTCCTACGATATTGCATTTTTGATAAGTGATAATTTATCGTGGAAATAATTAGTCATGGTTTCACAATCTTCTTTTTTGTTCTTGCCAACATCTCTTCAAGCCCGTTGACGAAATCGGTGGATCGTGGGAAGGTCATCTTCAGAAACATTCATCCATTCTTCCCAGTCAAAGTTATAGTTATCTAAATCATCAAACCAACATCGAGCTTCATCACGCAGACGAAGTTGTATTAAAAGATATTTCTCCGTTGCCTCCCATACATATATTTGACCATGCTGGTCGATCTTATGTAGCCAGCTGCTAATATTACTAGTATTATTTTCAGGTCGAAATTTGGGAATGACCTCAGCGTCGACATGAATCACTAGGCGTCTTTTCTCCTCAGGATTTGCGAGTAATTAATAAAACAATTACAATTTCTGCCAGTTAAATCTACTGAAAGCCGCGTAAAAGAAAATTGTTCCAAAAATCACGCTTTTGTAGTTAGCCGTACTAAAAAAAAGAAAATAAATAATATTTAAAAAGAAAACAAAAAATCACGCTTTCGTTGATAACCGCATTAAAAGTAGAAAATAATCTTCAATAAGTTTAAAATAAGAAAATAGTGATTATCATAAAAACTTCATTTTAACGTAAAAAAGCGTGCGGTGTTTGATGTCATTTGTTGTAAATATTTTTGTGGATATTTGTATAATAAACGTCATCACAGTAATATCTGAAAAAGCACCCCATGGCTTTTTACAATAAAATGATTTTTATGTTAATCTCTATTTTTTTATTTTAAACTTATTGAAAGTTATTTTTACTTTTTAGTTCGGTTATCTACAAAAGTGTGTTTTTATGTTTTTTTTTGAACTATTATTTATTTATTCATAAATTGCACAAAAATAAACTTCCAGACCCGAAACAATACTTTTAAATAATTTGTAGGGTAGTGTTCTTATATTTAAACACTTTTGGAATAATTTGTATTACATCAGATGTGGAATAGTTTCTTTGAGTATATATATATAAGGATACTCGTACGAATATGTTTATTACCTGTGAATTAAAAAGTCATCGAAAGTTTCATAATTCAAAATAGAAACAGGAAAGCATATACTTAAAAATAATTTTAAATATGTTATATTAAAATAACGTTATATTTAAATAAATTATGTTTTTATATCGATTAAGAGATTGTTATAATAATTTAATCGGCTTGATGGTTTTTAACCACCTGTACATACCTCTTACCAAAACATAAGTAACGTCTTTCGTCATAAATTATAGAAATAAAATAGCCTTTTATTTTAATTTTATTTTCGTCAAAAATTACTGTTTTCCATAATTTAACAAGGAAACAACAAAAAAAAAAGAGCTGATCTAACAGAAAATTTCGTTATGAATATTTACAGTTCGTTGCGTGTTACCATGTGATGCCGTTAAGCTACAGTGATTCGCTTTCAAGGTTCGAGGCACAAGTCCGTGTCATTTTTAATGGATATTTCGTCATGTATTTTACAGCATTTTGGGGTTTGTTTAAAAACTTTTTTAATATATATTTTTTTTTATATATTGACACTTTCATTTATCTTTATATAAATAATCGTTGGTGTCTTTATTAGTGATCGTGTATTTGTTTTGTAAAAACGGATCAGAACGGAAACAGATGGGTGATGCTATCAAGTCAAGTTATCAACAAATTGTATGTTTATAGACTAAAATGTCTCATTATTCAAAATATGGGAGTAATTCCATTTCTGTAAATATATCTTTTTTCTGCTTATTTTTCGTCATAATTACCGTCTTTCTTTGTTGTTGTTGTTGTCTGATTATACTTATTTATGAGATAACACGTAAATATTTATTTATTTAACTTTTTTGAACCTTATAAAATATATAAGTATAAAAGGCGGACATAATGCTTAAAGCATTCTCTGCCTGTCAACCTTGAGGAGTGGAAAAACATCGAAGGCGGTTATTATAATACATAACAGTAAAGAATAAGAAATATAATGAATTTAGAAATTATAGCATATAAACATAAAGGTAAAAAAAATACATATACCATACATACATATATATATATATATATATATATATATATATATACAAACCACATACACACCTATATATATACACAAATTCACATATAAATACATATATACACACAAACATACATATATACGTAAAAAACATATTATGATGAAATTAGCTATTAACACAGATTAACTAAGATGGTGACGCCAACTTAGGAGTTCTTTACGACTTTCAGAAAATGTTCTTTAACATACTTTTTAAATGTTACTTTGTTGGAGCGTTGTCTCAAAGTTTCAGGCAGTGCATTCCAAAGTCGCGCAGCTCGTACAGCAAACGAGGAAGAAGAGAAACCGTAACGGTGAAGTGGAATGGAGAGCGTAAGAGTCTCCGAAGAACGTAGAGGTCTATTATGCGTATCAGATAGAAATTGAAACTTACGTTTCAAATAGTCGGGACAACGATTGTCGAATAAAATAGAAAAAAGTGTGAGAAGTGTCCTGACTTGCCTCCGTTGGCGAATGGGAAGCCAATTTAGCTGAAATCTAAAGGAGGAAACATGGTCAAACTTGCGAAGACAGAAGATGAATCGGACACAGTTATTTACGAGACGATCCAGCTTGTCTAGAAGGTTCTCATTAAGATCAGTACAACACACATCAGCGTAATCAATAATGGGCAAAATAAGAGACTGCACCAGAGTTATCTTTACCTTGACCGGAAGGAAGTTTCTAAGGTGATTTAGGGCACCCAACTTAGCAGTAATTGAAGCACTTATTGTTTGAATGTGAGTGGTCCAATTGAAAGTTGAGTCCATACAGAGGCCTAGGTTTTTCACAGTGCTGGAATAAGGGATGCATGATCCATCAAACATGACAGGAGCGACAGAACAAATATCAAGTTTAGATAACTGACGAGCACTTCCTATCAAAATTGCTTGGCATTTGTTAGGATTCACTAGAATGCCAAATTTGCTAGCCCAATTGCTTAAATTTAATAAATCTGTATTAATATTGATAACAGCATTATTAATGTGATCCACATCAGTCCGAGTATAAATTTGCAAATCGTCGGCGTAGAAATGGTAAGAGCAGCAAAGTTGAGAGGAAAGGAAGTTAATAAAAATAGAGAACAATAAAGGAGATAATATTCCACCCTGTGGCACCCCAGATACAAGCTGACACCAGTCAGACAAATGATTACCAACTCGAACAGCTTGTTGGCGACCACAAAGGTAGGAGGAGAACCAATTTAAAGCAATGGAGGAGAAGTTTAGATTACCGAGCATAGCGAGGAGAATATCATGGTCAACCATGTTGAAGGCATTAGAAAAGTCCACGAGAACAAGCACAGTGACCTTTCTATTCTCCAAGCCATCCCGAATGTCCTCTGTAACTTTAAGAAGTGCAGTGGTGGTGCTATGTCCGGGACGAAAGCCCGACTGAAATTGAGTGAGCAAGTTATTATTATATACAAAACCTGATACTTGCCGGTGAACTATAGATTCCAGGATCTTTGATAAGAAAGGAAGAATAGAAATAGGTCTATAATTATTGAGTTGCAAGGGGTTTGAAATTTTAGGAAGCGGAATTATATAGGCTTTACACCACAAAGAAGGAAATACCCCTGACAACAGAGAAAAATTAATGATGTGAGTAATGACTGGAAGAAAGAGTTCGAGAACTAAAGAGATCATAGCACGACTCACATTATCACAACCCACTGCTTTTGATTTAATAGAAGCAAATGTTTTACGAACATCGTTAACAGAGACAAGCGAGAATAAGAAGGGTATTTGTAAAGGTTTGGCCTTGGAATTAATTTCTAAGATTGACTGGGACTTAATAACTGGAGAGAGTGAGGAACCTGTAGGAAAATAGGAATTTATGTCATTTAGAGGGAATGGGATGTTATGTTTCATAGTGGAGGATTTACATAGACCAAGAGAGTTAAGAAATTTCCAAGTATCCGCCGAAGAAGCACTAGATATATTGTCAAAGAAGTAACGACGCTTTGCCGCCCTTACCATTTGGTTGCAACGATTGCGAGCAATTTTGTACAAGTCCCAATTCTCATTGCTCCTGTCACGCTTAAACCTTCTGAAAGCTCGGTTGCGTCGAGTCATCGCCATGCGCACACCCTTCGTTATCCACGGAGCTGGTGGCCGCTTAGCCCTAATAGATTTCACTGGTGCATGCGCATCAAACAGTTTCAGTGTTAATTTAGTGAAAATAGATACTTTATCGTCAACTGATGACGCACAATACACAGGCGAGAAGTCGATGGCCTTTGCATCAATCAGAAGCTTCGTCGGGTTAACTTTATTGTAACAGCGAACCAAAAGTATCTCGGGTTCAACTTTTGCAAACTTCAACCTATATGCAAGGTAAAGTAAATCATGACTCGAAAAGCCGGAAGCTGACAACTGACCATATTTATTGACTAGATTAGGACAGGACGTGATTATTAGATCTAGCCAGGTATCCGGGGAGTCAAGGTTATGTATAATAATATATATATATATATATATATATATATATATGTAGAAAGGGTAATTGAGTATAGTACAGAGACTAATTTTGTAGATAGGAATAATAATTAATTCGTTTACACGAATTAATTATCCAACGAGTCGAGGATAAACTAGTAACGGAATACGACAAGCGTACCGTTCCACGTCAGAGCCAAGACTGCCTTAACGGCGGCCGCTCCGTCCATTTTATACAAGCAGGACAGGCGGCACCGCAGGTGCAATGCCGCATGTGTGCGGTACACGTGTCGTTTACAAGAATTCTGTCTAGCCAGACTGACGCCGCCGCACCTGCGACGGTGCAGGTGCCGTCATATATATATATATATATATAATTTTGAGTTATACTTAATAGTTTATATTGAAGTCGGTAGTACAGAAATTTTTTGTCTGTTCTTTCCGGCTAATCTCCCAAACGGCTGGACAGATTTTGATGGGACTTTCACTGGCAGATAGCTGACATTATATGGAATAAAGGATGAGTTAAAGGATACTTTTATTTTAGAAAAAAGTATCAGGGATCCGCGCAAAAAAAAAAAAACTTGAAACCAATGACCCAAATTACCCAAACCCACAATCGTAGTAAATTCCATACGGGCAAAGTCGCGAGGGACAGCTAGTAACGAATAACAATAAAACACTGCGTTTGCCAACTCGCTTGCCCAGCGTGGCAACTATGAATTTTGATAGGCTTTGATTATGGATTTTAATACGCTGTAACGGTAACGGTATCGCTAACGGGGTTTTAGTGACAATATTTAATGAGTCGTAGCAATTGGGCTCAGCACTTGGTCTTAGAATAAAATAGAATAGAATCATTTTTATTTAATACTGATTACATGTAATTCTTATTGAAAGGCATTTTTAGCTTTTACTACTGGTTCGGAATTACCTCTGTCCTGGGAAGAACCAGCAAGAAACCCAGCGGGACTTTTATTTTAAAAGCATAAAACATTTAGAAACAGCATTGTAGCGATCAACTTACTCCCATGGATTATTATCAAGCATGTACACTTAAGTAGTCTAATAACCCTCACGAAACAATTTTTGCTTAATAAATATTTTATAACTTTTGATATATAAAGTTTACATATTTTCCGGGACTTTGTTGTAAAAGCGGTTACATTGCCCCAGGAAGGAATTACTGACTCCTTCATCATCATCATTACAGCCTTTCATAAGTCCACTGCTGAACATAGGCCTCCCCCAAGGAATGCCACAAAGCACGGTCCTGAGCCACCTGCATCCATCGACTTCCTGCATGTCTTACCAGGTCGTCACTCCATCTCGTGGGGGGTCGCCCTACACTTCGCCTACCGGTACGAGGCTGCCACTCAAAAACCTTTATTCCTCATCGGTTTTCGGTTCTTCGAGCTATATGGTCGGTCTACTGCCACTTTAGCTTACTAATCCGTTGGGCTATGTCGGTTACTCTGGTTCTACTGCGGATTACTCATTTCTAAGTTTATCACGCAGAGAAACCCCGAGCATAGCCCTCTCCATAGCTCGCTGAGCGACCTTGAGCTTCCTCATACGGCCAGCAGTGAAGGACTACGTCTCAGATCCGTAAGACATCACTGGCAACACGCACTGGTTGTACAATTTCGTTTTAAGGTTTTGAGGTATGTTTGACGGGAAGATGTGTCGTAGTTTCCCGAACGCTGCCCAGCCGAGTTGAATCCGTGGATTGACCTCTCGGTCGAAGTTAGACTTACCTAGTCGGACTATTTGTCCCAGGTAAACAAACTCGTCAACAACTTCGAGCTTAGTGCTCCCAACAACTACCGGCATAGGTGTGACATCGACATTAAACATTATCTTTGTTTTGTCCATGTTCATCCTAAGACCTATTCGTTGGGAGACACTATTGAGGTCATTGAGCATGGTGCTTAGGGCCTCTAGCGATTCTGCCATAAGGACTATATCGTCGGCAAATCGAAGGTGAGTGATGTACTCGCCATTGATGTTAATACCGTATCCTTTCCAGTCCAGAAGCTTGAAAACGGCTTCCAATGCAGCGGTGAAGAGTTTCAGGGATATAACATCACCCTGTCTTACACCTCTCTACAATTGGATAGGTTTCGTACTCTGGTTCTGTACTCGGATAGCCATCGTAGCCCTACTGTACAAATACTTCAGCACTTCGATATACCGACAGTCAACTTGACACCGCTGAAGGGATTGCAGCACCGCCCAAATTTCGACGGAATCAAAGGCTTTCTCATAGTCCACATATGCCAGACGTAGTGGCAAATGGTACTCTTCGGACTTCTGTACAATTTGCCGAAGGGTGTGTATGTGGTCTATGGTGCTAAAGCCCTTTCGGAAACCGGCTTGTTTGGGAGGCTGGAAGTTCTGCGCGCGAGACGATTCGTAATGACCTTCGAAAACAGCACGTAGACGCAGCTCAGAAGGGAAATCGGTCTAGAGTTCTTCAAGAGAGCGTTGTCACCTTTCTTGAAGAACAAGACCACCGCACTTCTGCTCCACGCCTGCGGTGTAATGCCACCATGGAACGCAGAATTAAAAAGCTTCTGAAGGACTTCAGGTACCGGTCTTCCACCCGCTTTCAGAAGCTCCGCTGTAATTCCATCCTCGCCTGGGGCCTTGTCGTTTTTAAGGTGCTGGAGAGCCATTCTAATCTCGCTCAGACTGACGTCCGTGATATCTTCGGGTATAGTGTCGGGGTGTGTGCTCTTGGATCGTTACTCACACTTGCGTGTGGCTCCAACGATGACGTTTACAGCTACCTATAGAACCTCTCAATCTCACTCAAAATCTCAGGTGCCCGGAAAGGATGCTGCCACACTCGGTCTTCAGCTTTGACAGTTGGCTCTTTCTGGCAGACAGATCTCTGGCAAAGACTTTGGAGCCTTGGTTCCGCTCGATAGCTTCTTCAATACAAGCTGTATTGAAGTTGCGTAAGTCCCGCCGCATGCATTTGGAGATCTGTCTGTTCAGTTGCCTGTATGCTGTCAAATCTGATGAAGAATGTAGCTTCATCTCCCGTCTAACAGCCATGAGATTGAGAGTGTGATCGGAGAGTTTTTGTGTTCTTCTGCGGCGGGTCTTGCAGAACTTAGCTCCGACCGCATGAACAGTTTCCACGAGCTTGTCATTAATATCGTCCACTTCATTTCAGTCTTCTAGGCACTGAAAACGGTTTTGTAACTCGAGCTGAAAGGTTTCGGGACTTTGGAACAGAGCACGAGGGGAACGGAGCGTTGACTTCATTAGACGAGACCTCTCCAACTTAACGTTTAGGTTCAGTGTGCCTCTAACTGTTCGGTGATCGGTACCAGTTTTCACCCACGCGATCACGTAAACATTAATGAACAGTTGTCGTCTGGTCGTCATAATGAAGTTAATCTCATTTTTTGTGGAACCGTCGGGGCTCCACCAGGTCCACACCCTGTGGCGCCGCTTCTGAAAGAAAAAGTTCATCATAAAGAATCCCTCTTTCTCCATGCAGTCGGCCAGCTGCTAGGCCCTTGGGTTCCATTACCCTATTTCGAATTTCCCTGCTTTTAGCTCACCTTTTCTCTTGTACCTAGTTTTGCGTTAAAGTCTCCCATTAAAACCGTATATTGGGCTTTGGAGTAATGCGTGGCTTTAGAGATATCCTCATACATTTTCTCCACCTCCTCATCGGGGTGTGCCGAGCTTGGTGCGTAAACCTGTATGACCTTCAGTGAATACCATTTGGTGATTCGGAGTATAAGGTACGCAACCCTCGTCGACACACTCTCAACCTTTACAACGTTGTTAACGAGAGACTTTTGGACGATAAATTCGACACGTCCTTGGGATGATGGTCGCCCTCCCGGTGATAGAGCAAGTTGCCGGATTCGAGGATTACCGTGTCCTCCCCCTCTCTTCGGACTTCGGATAATCCTATAATATGCCAGTGTAACTTGTCTATCTCTTCTTCCAGCTCCACGATCTTCTCGTCAGTCCTCAGGGCGCGAGCGTTGTATGTTGCCAGGTCAAGTCGTCGAAGGTGGCAACCGAACCTCCACCGGAGATTCTTAGCACCCCCTGCCCCGCCGTTACCATGGTCGCCACCGTAGCCAGGAATAGTGGGGCCGCCGGGGACTGGGGGCCGTTTCTTTGTTACTCACAACATAGGGGGGTATTTGCCATAGTTGCCACGCTTGGCGAGCGGGTTGGCAACCGCAGTTTTTTTTATTGTTAGTTTGTTGTTATCAGGAAGATGCTGCTGCCCATCTCCTGCCTGTCTCCCTTTGTAACCCTTTACGACACCCACGGGAAGATATGGGGTAGTGGATATTCTTAACGGCCACTACACGGCAACTGACTCCCTAGAGTCTGTAAATATAACTAGCTTGTGCTTATTCCATGTATTTACAGAATGCACATCACTATTTTTGATAAAGCTATTTTTGTTTTTGTGTACATACACCAAAATTTCGTAAATATATTAAGGCCAATATGTTTGTAGGAAATAAGAAACAGGAGATCTCACTTCTGATTTTTGGCTTTGAAGATGATCTTTCATTCTTGGTGTTTACACTAAACACCAAGAATGAAAGATCATCTTACCACCTACTTCCGAATTTTTAATTCAAATCCCCACTATCTAGCGACAATCAGTGGAATTAACATGAAAGTTCTAACCATGCTTGACAAGTCGTATTCATTTGTCGGTATATTGAATGAATGACAGTTCATTTGCGTTGAATTGTTGCGATAACGTACTTTTATTCGCGTACTTGATAAAAAAAGCTGTGAAACGGGTAAGTAAGCTTTTTTCTTCAATGTTTTTTACTCAATGTATTCTCATATATCTATTTTATACGTGTCAGTATTACTTTTCTGTTAAGTGTTACACCTCTTTTACTTTTTCGCCTTTTTGGACAGAGCATTTATAAGATATTTTATGTTTTCAAACTAACCTTTACGCTACTCAATCCCGAAAGCTTACTACACACACACCTACCACAACAGAAGAACTTGATGTTTTCATTGCCTTGAACTTGGTGATGGGTATTATAAAAATGCCGAGCTATAAAGATTACTGGTCTTCAGCACCTGACTTGCATGACAGCTATGTTTCGAAGTTCATGAGCTTCAATAGATTGGCTTTTGAATTACTTGCATGTAAATGACAATAGTGTAATGTCCAACAGAAATTATCCAAATTTTGACAAACTTCATAAAATAAGACCTCTACTTAACATTCAATTCAAGGGTAGGAACTATCTGAAACAATACACGCCAAAAAAGCCGACTAAACGAGGTTACAAAGTCTGGATGAAATGTGCACAGGTTATTGCCTAGATTTTGATTTTTACACGGGCAAGCAAGGTACTATAATTGAAACTGACTTAGGTGTAAATTTGTCAGGAATTTTTGCGAAAATTTAAAAATATAAAAATGATAAAGTCTATGTTGAAAATTATTTCAACAGTTACCCTTTGCAAGTAAAATTACGAGAGGAAAATTCGCCTTTGGAACGGTGAATTCAAACAGATAATTCTTGCCAACGATAAAAAAAGACGAGCATTTATAAAGAGGTGAACATGATTACCGGATTAGTGACACAAAAATAAGTTTATTGAAATGGAAAGACAAGAGATCAGTATTTATTTTATCAAACTATCATGATTCTAAGAATGTCCTGTCCAGAAGCCGTCAAAGACTACAACACGAAAATGAATTTTGTCGACAAATTCGATCAACTAAAAGGAAGTTATGCTGTTGACAGAAAATCAAACAAGTGGTGGCATATGATTTTTTTCACTTCTATAAAGAACTACAGTCCTCTTCACGCCCGGACGTAAGCACACTGACTCTGAAATAATTCAGACGAAGTGTATAACAGAGTCTTCTGGCGCCAGCATATGTCAGAGACAAACAAAGGCCCGAATCAGAAAACAGCAACCGTAGTTCCGTGGCCTCTTCTCCAGGACCTGCATTTATAAAGCGTCACAAGCCTACAGTCCCGCAAGAAATTCGTCTAGAATGCAGTCGCCATCAACCTGAGAGAAGCACTTCGAGAAGATGCTGCAATTGTAGCACTAAAATATCTCCAGTGCGTACTGTATGGCAGTGCAATACATGTAAAGTGCCCCTTTGCCTACGCAAAGGTAAAACATGTATTGTCGTCAGTGGTGTGTCTTTCCTAGTGTAGTGGTGTTGGGGTTAGTGGTGCTGGGATTAGTGGTGACGGGAATAGTGCACGCAATTGAGGGAGGTGCTCTTCAAACTAGGTAATTCTTTTTCATCACATCATTTTATTTTGTCGTGCGGATGTACGCAAAGTAATTTTTTGCTAACTTTAATAAAACATGTTTTTCAGAATTTCATAAAAAGTAACGTTAGTTTTGCCTGTGGGAAAGTTCACTGTAACTTATAATATTAATAAATAATATACATAATCATCATATTTTATCTTAATATCTTGATTTTTTTCTCTACTTTTTGTGATATTTTAGTTGTAAATGATGCTAAAACTAAAACATAAATCACGAGAAATAGTTTTTAATTGGTTTATTGGAGTCAAAAGAAGACAGAGAATAAATTATGAAATAACCGCCAACCGCAGTTACCCAATAAAATGTTCGAGCAGTGAAAAACTTAATCAAGAAAACCGACAATTTGCATAATATGTAGAGCTTGAGCGAAAACCGGATAATAAATTTGAGACGTGTGACAAGGAAATGTGACTAAACATTACAGTGTGGCGAAGATGGGACTTTTACAAATGCAAGCTTTTAGTGGTACTGATAATTGCTGTGCAAGCGAAAGCATCTTGTTTTGCGTGTTAGTGAACGTCATTTACGCTCTAATGTTACAAATGGGGTTTATGTCAAAACTTATTATTTTAGATATCATTGCTAAAAGGAAATGTCAAGACATATAATTAATAAAGTTATCGTGCAGCGAAAGTAGCTTTTAAGAATATTTTGAAATTAAAGATCCTTAAAACGTAAAAGTTCTGATTTTTTTATCTATACTTACCACAGGGGGCATGGGGTAGAGCCAAAAGTTTGACCTGAAGCTTTGGGTGTGTATGGTATCTGAGAGTATAGGATTTCGATTATATACTCTTATATATATTCCTACACGATGGTGAAAATGTAGTAACAAAATAAGGATGTAAGATTAAGGTCCGAATGAGATATAATATAATCATATATATTTATTTATTATTTATAATGACAAACAATAAACGGCGGCAGAAGAGAATCCATCACCCAATTTTGTCCTGTAGGTAACGTACGAACGACTTCGGTTAATGTCAAAAAAATCTTATACGTCCGACAGATGGCGATACAACTATCTTGCTTTCGTCAGATATAAAATAATCAAACCAGCGGCGGGTAACAGCATCGAAGGTGCAAAAAGTCACTGTGATCGTCAATCCAAGCGCGACGATTATGACAAATCCTCCCTACACCGTTGCCTCACAAACTGTAACTATACTGGATTTCTGCACTCTTGGGCTTGGGCCGGAACACCTTTGCAATCACTGCTATTTCGCGACAAAAATAGGTATAATGGACCACCAGTTTATCCAGACAGACACCTAGACACCTAGACAGAAAAAGAGTTCTACCACTTAGAATTGGATGGATATACAATAATAATTTAAAATTATAAATTTTGTACAGCCGCCTTTAATATAAGTTATTAAGAATAACTCAAAAACTATTGCTCTGACCTTGATTAATATGGGACCACAAGAGGAGTACCAGCTTTCAAATAAAAAAAGAATCATCAAAATCGGTTCACCTAGTAAAAAGTTATGAGGTAACACACATAAAAAAACATACAGTTGAATTGAGTATCGTCTCCTTTTTGGAAGTCGGCAGAAAAATTTAAGCAAAAGTTAAATAATGGCTCTTTCTATACGGGAAATGTAAATTTACTGAAATAAATGTATTTTGAACATCAGTAAAACATGTTGTAACATATCAATTGCATCACTGGAAAATTATAAAACATTTTTTGTCTAAAAAATTGTTATTATTTTATTTTTTTACTCTCTACGTATAGCCGTTTTATTGACTCTTTACTTTGATAAGCCGTTATTACAGTAAAATATGAATTAATGACTAAATCAACGTTGCAGCGTCGTAAAAAAATAGCGTTCAAGGAAAAATAGAGTAAAGACATCTTTGGAGTATATTTCATAGCTTTTTTAATTATATGGTTTTAAAAGTGAGTCAAATTATTAAGGGTAAAATATATAATATTTTAAATGAAACTAATTTTTACGGATTTTGTCGTGTTTAATTTAACTTTTGAATACCCGACGTTTCGGGTGCTTTACAGCACCCATGGTCACGGGGGTGACTGAGGTGTTTGACGTCTTGATGTCATAGTTAGCCCGGCTACCTTCAGTTTTTGAATATTAATATTTGGACCAAAAATAAAACAAAATAAAAAAAGAAAAATTAATGTTCAAAAATTAATAAGAAATTAATATTCATAAGGTAGTCGGGTTACCAACCCGCTTACCAAGCGTGGCAATTATGGGAAATATCCCCCCTATTAGGCAATCTATGAGGGAGGCCTATGTTCAACAATGGAATTTAATAGACTGTTACGGTAACGGTAAGGACTTGAAAAAAAAAAAGACTTCAGAAAAATACAAACACAGTTTACTCCATATTTCATAGCCTCTGCAAAATGAAAATTACCAAGTAAAGGGAGGAGGGTGGGTAATGATTGATTACTCCGTATTTTGTTACCGCAAGCTTTTACGCCACGTTTGCAGGGACGTGCAGACAGGCGTTGCGTTAGCGGGGCGATATCTTAACTTCAACGCCTTGGATTCAGAGGTGTTTGCATTGACGGAAAATAATTACTTGTCGTTTTGTGTTCACACAGTGCGGACGTATCAGGGATTCGGTCGAAATCTTAGCAATTGCCGTTTGCTATATCAAGAAACGAAAAAAAAATAGAAGGCAATATTGGGTTCATCCTCTTCATTCAGAAAGATGTCTTAATGGTCAATTGACTGCTGCTTTTCAGGTAGACCTTGCAACAGGAAACAGCTACCATGGATTGAACTTTCAATTTTTACTTGGGTTGTAAACTATTCTTCACACTGTAAGACGAACATGTAATCAATATGGAAGAGTCTTATGCCATTTCATATGCCAGAAAAAAAAAAACGAATAAGACTGGAAAAAAATTGCAGCCGATTTTTATCATCGTACAAACTTTCAAAATGTCATCTCGGTGCACTGTACGGCAAGCACATTGAAAATTGTAAACTTGAGAAAAGCGACTCTGTGTTTTATATTTATAAAAAATATTTTTTCTATAATTTTGAATGCTGTAGCCGACGCCAATTATTGTTTTAAGTGCTTTGAAATTGGTGCATATGGTGGTTTGAGCGATTCTAATGTTTTTAAGAATTCTGTTTTAGTAAAAAAATGGAAGCTGGCCAACTTAATATCCCACAGACGCAGAAGTTACCTAACAATAATAACGGAAAATAAATGCCATTTGTGCTCCGTGGCATTTGTATTGTCAGAACATGCGACCATATCCAATTCGCAACCTAAGTATACCTCAACGTGTATATAATTACAGACTGTCAAGAGCTAGACGAATGGTAGACAGTACATTTGGTATTCTTACAAGTAAATGGCGGATTTTAAACAGAGCATTAGTTCTCAACCCAGACAAAATTGTTGCTGTAACCAAATCCTGCACTATACTACATAATTATGTCCGAGTCAAAGATGGTTTTCAGTTCGAAGTTACATTGTACACCTGCACACTAGAAAATATCGAACCTATTAGTGTGAGAAGTAACAAAAGAGGTATTTCTGTTCGTGACTACTTTACAAATTATTTCACATTCTTGCAAGGTTCAGTTCCTTGGCAGTACACAATGATTAATCGTAGACACTATTTTTACTTCAGTTTTTACCTAAGTACTACTTTCAGATCATTATTATTATCAGTGGCTTATTAAAGAATTATAAGCTTTTTTTTTATTCTACTAAGCCAGCGCTTATTTACGATCCCACCTGATGGTAAGTGGTGATGTAGCCTATGATGGTGAAGCGCACTGACTTAACAAAAGCCTATTCACCCTTGCCTTGAAGACACCCACACTGTAATCGGATGGAAAGACAGATGCTGGCAACTCAATTCACTTCTTTGCTTTACGCATGATGATCGACGTAGCAAACCGTTTGGTTCGAATGCGTGGTAAGTCAACAACGAAAGGGTGGAGACTGGCTGAACGTCTGGTTATCCGATGGTGGAATGAAGAGCGGGAGGAATTAAATTATGCAATCCCTCCGAAATGAATTCTGTAGAAAACCGAAAGGCTGGCTACTTTGCGTCTGTGTTCGAGGCTGGTAAGATTGGTTTTAACCAAATTCGGGTCACCAATAAGCCTCTTAGCACACCTTTTCATTGAGTGCAAAGCTGCTAGGTATCATTTTGCAGAACCAACTCATATATGGCAGGAATACTCCATGCACGACCGGACTTGCGCTTTATACTATAAAGTAAGCAGCTGTCCCGGCGTGAAGTATCGCCGCACCTATTTAAGGACTCCCAGCTTCCTTGCAGCTGCTTTGGCTTGGACTCAATGAACCGCCCGAAGTTTAGATTTGGGGATATCTCAAACCCTAACAACGAAGTTGTCGGTATATTCCAGTGATACATTTCGGAAAGAAGGAGCCAAGGTGGCTGGCTAGTTTTTTGCAGTGAAGAGACACGCTTGTATTTTGGCGGCGTCGAATTTCACGAGTTGAATTAAATTTTTGGCATCGCCCCGTTCGGAGACTGCCTGTTGTGTGACATTCACATACTCTACTATAGCTTCTTTTTCGGACTGGATTTGATCCCGACTGGCATGAGGACATGGTCGGTATCTCTCCACAACTGTACTATTGTCTGCATACCCATAGATACTGGGCATAAGCAGATCATTAATATGCAGCAGGAAGAAAGTTGCGGAGAGAAGGGATCGCTGAGGAACACCTGCGTTAGTCGCCATAGGAGCAGCCATCGACGACGACCCGGAGAGTCCTTTACCCATTCAATCAGACCAGGGGATAAGCCGTACGCCGGAAACTTATCCAAAAGGCAAGTGTGCCAAATGCCTTCGAGACATCAAGGGAAATAGCAAGTGCTTTCACACTGTTCTCGAGTGCCTCGCCCCATACGTGTGTGGCATACGCTAGAAGGTCCCCATCTGACAGATTTCGGCGAAACCCATATTGCCGGTCATTATCCTTAATGACCGGTCATTCTGTTCTAGGTATGCCATTAAGTTCGGGCGTTAAGGTCGTTCAATATACGTCTATAATCTTGCAAAGTATGGAGGTAATTGAGATTGGCCTACGTAGGTCACTCAATAAGTTTAGACATGCTCGAAATTTAAAAATGAAACGCACCCGTGTTATATGTTTCTAAAAAGCAAATTTATTTAAAAATTATGTAAGTCAATTGCTCAATATTAAAAACAACAAAGTTCTATTAATTTTCCTGCAACGCTTCCTGCGCTTTTCATTTAAAACCGTGATCACGGATCTTAACCGTGAACAATTGCGCGCTATGATATATTGTGATTTAAAATTTGGTTTAACCGAACAATTAAGTTCACAACGGTTAAAATCAGCATTAGCGGACTCAGCTCCATCACGCGCAATAATTTTTAGGTGGTTTGCTGAATTCAAAATGGGTAAAATTAATCTTAAAGAAGACCAAAGAACCGGGGCCCCGCAAACAGCAGTGACGGCAGAAAATGTATGGACTACTGAAATGTTGGTGCGAGAAGACCCACGAATCACATATACGGACATCGAAAAGATTGTAGGCATTAGTTCTGGGAGCATTCATACCAACCTATATCAACATCTTGGAGTGAGGAAGCTTTGTTGTCGATGGATCCCTCGCTTGCTCTCCGAAAGCGAAAAACAGACTCGTGTGGATTGGTGCCATGAAATGCGTCTATGTTTTGAAAACGGGGCATCCAGGCATGTTTCAGAAATTGTTACTGGTGACGAGACATGGACCTATCAATATGATCCGGAAATTATAAGGCAATCATTGGCATGGGTCTACAGTCAGAAGGACAGTTACCGACAAAACTGCAAAGACCGCACAACGTCGGCAAAAAAATGGTGGCTAGTTATTTTTCGCGAAGCGGACATTTGTCGACGTTAATGCTGTAAAATTGTAGGTCCGTCAACTTTTAATGGTATAATACAGTTGCATTACCCAAAGCTTTTCAAGCTGTGCGGGAGAGAAGACCAAAGACCGGGCTTTGGGGAATCATGCTGCATCACGATAACGCCTCTTCACGTAAACCCTTAGAACAAAATCATTTATTGAGGAATCTGGTGTTGAAACTTTAAATCACCCACCCTAGAGCCCTGATTTAGCTCCTTGTGATTTCTTTTTGTTCCCAAGAGTCAAAGAAAAAATAAAAGGCAAGATTTTTTAAGTTTTTTTTTAAAGAAGCCGTGGGCTGCCTACGCAGAAGCGATTTCCGACCTGTCAGATCAAGACTGGAAAAAGTGTTTTCAGAGTTGGTTTAGGCGAATGGAACTTTGTATACAGCATGGTGGAGAATATCTTGAAAATATGTAAAATTAAAAATACTATTATCTAGTATACTTTTTGTATATCTCAAAAATTATTGAGTGACCTACGTATAATTGGCGGAACAGGCTGCACATTGGCCAGCATCCGGGATTTTGGCACTATTTCAGTCCTAAATGAGAGGCGTAACAGGTGTGTCAGCACAGGAGCCAACTCAGTTACACAAACCTTTCGAACTATAGCTGCTATACTGTGGTCTACTAGTTTTATTCACGTCTAGACACCGCAAGGTTTTGAGAACCTCCTTATTTGTTATACGAACCTCCGAAATAGAGGTCTCGCAGTGAGGTAATTTAGATGGAATGTTGTAGCCACTGTCCATACGTGAATTGTAGGTAAAGAGAGACTTCAACAGGTCCGCTTTCTCTTTAGCCGTATGCGCTACTGTGCCATCCGGTTTTACCAGCGGAGCTACCTCCGCTGGTAAAACCGGACTGTAGGCCGACAGAAATTTGTCTCTACCACTCTGGCGAGAGACCAAAAAACTCTAGTGCCAGATGGTCTGGCAGAGAGTTTTGCGCCAATATGTTTAATACCATCGTGACTAGCTTTCCGTAATGCTTTTTTGTAGGACTTGGCGGTCTGGTTGAAAGTTCTCTTCTTGGAGCTAATATCCGGAGCTTTAGGGTTTCGAGCGTCAACCCAGGATAGGTACGCTAAATGCTTGCGCTTTTCAGCTTGAGCGCATTCAGTGTTAAACCATGGGCGAGCTTTGCTACCAGCGGGAGCGTCATAGAAGGAGATAAAATACTCCATAGATTGACGCAACACATCCATTATAGCAACCGACAGACAACAGACCTCCCGTCAAGTATAAGAGGCAAAAAAGTGTCTCATCTCATCCACCACACATCTCAGCACCTTTGTACTCTTAATCAGGTGGACAATATGACGTTACACATTTCACCAGACAGTGGTCAGATGTACCCAAAGGAGAGGTAACCTGTACTTCATATTTGTCTGGTTCGGTAGTCAGCAGAAGGTCCAAGCAATTTGCTGTGTGACCGTCTACATCGGGTACTCTAGTCGCCAGCCTTACCATCTGAGAAAGACCTTGCGTCAAAGCAAAATTCCATGCTTTTCTTCCAGCATGGTCGGTCTTCCGGTATGGGAACAGCCAGTCTTGGTAACAAGCGTTAAAGTCCCCCAGAAAGACCAATTGTGTAGTAGGATACCGATTTAGGAACACATCAACGGCCTTACTAAGGAGATTAAATAATCTTGTTGTCTCCTGGTCACTGCTGTGCGATCAATAGACACAGGCATAAAGGATTTTATCAATACCTCTATCTACCATCACCCAGATTGTCGAAAAAGTGGGGTCTTCAAGGTGACAGACACACTGGAAGCAGATATCATTGCGGACATACACACATACTCCGGCACATGGATGGAATTTGTGCTCCAGGAAGAATCCAGGATAGTCAAGGTACGCCGCATTCAATGGACATCCAATTTGCATCTCTGTCAAGAAAAGTAGGTGCGGCTTCTCTGTCTCAAGATGGTGATGGACTGCGTTGAGATTAGTGTGCAATCCTCAAATATTAGTGAGGTGCACTTTTAGTGAGAGGACGTGCAACCGCTGTTTAACACTAGTTTTCTTTTTAATGTCCATATTAAGTGTTGCGAGTGAATAAGAGAATAGCAGTTGAACAAGGCGTTGCATTAGCAACCAAAATATACTTTCAGAGTTACTTTGCCCATGGGAGCTTGATTTGGAGACTGCGGGGACGCCCAAACCCCCCCAGAGATCGCCATTGGGTCCTCTCGTCCGGTCGGTAACCGGCACGATGGGGCCATCCTGGGATTTTTCGCTAGTTGGCGGGGCAGCCTTTCATGAGTAGCTAATTCACTAATTGGGCCCCCAACTACCTGCGGTCGGCAAGTGGAACACCGTGCTTTGGATCCCGCTACCCTCCACGACCAAGCACCCGACACAGCAACAACTGACGCTGCGTACCCTGTTTACATACACAACGCTACTGTTCAGACCCATTCTCCATATGGCTTCAACAAGCATCATGCTGGAACACGACAACGTCATTTGGTGGCAAGACTTTTATTTTTGGGTGGTAACCGAAAAGCCAGTGGTCGAAACCTACCACCGGAATTGGTGCTGCTCGTTTAGCACAACCCGGGGGACACGTGTAGGGTATCAGATTTCAAGTATTTCCTGCGAGCAGCCTCGTTCCCAAACTTGAACGAGATGTATTTATTTTGTTTTTTACTTAAATTAATTTACTTTTACTGTGCTTGTAATATTATCTCAACCGTCGATGAGAGCTTGAGCCACTTACATCCATGATTTATCTTTTAACATTGTATTACTATATTCCGGCAGCAACTTATTGAACAATATCCGTCGTTCTTCAACAGCTAAAGCCAGAAGTTCAGGATCAAATTTCATTTTGAACTGCACTGTACGTAGAATCAATCAATTTCTATGTTATAAGCCCTCTTAGAATCTTATCTTATAAATGAAAACACACACAGACTACGGAAAATGAGGAATCAAAATAAAGCCAACCTAAAAATTGTTTGACAATGAGAGTAGGTAGCGTCGCTTGTGTGAACGTCAATAGGGCAGCCTGTATGTTGTATTTTCCATCGTATCCATCGCGTCACGCCGTCAATTGGGTAATGTGCGATAAAATTACTCCGCGTGAAAAATCGCTTGCGTGTGAAAGCATTAGGAAAAGTCCATATGCTCTGGCGTCTTCAAGGCGTCAAAAATCACATACATAAATGTGCGATAATATTACGTCCATGCGAACGTGGCCTTACGTGATAGAAGCACGCTATAGCTGTATTATTTGCTGCAGTACGAATGGGTTTGTTGGATTAGAGAAGGACCGTACTCACAGAATACCAGCGTAAAATAGCAGTAAATACTACTATGTATTAAAGTTAGTAAAGTTTCATCCTATATACGAGTGCGTCCTAATGCTGAGCATAGGCCTTCTCTCACTTCTGAGAGGGTTTAGGGCAAGTAAGTGTCCACCGTGCTACTCCAATGAGTGTTGGCAGACTTTACATGTCTTAGAAATATTTTTAGGGTTCCGTACCTCAAAAGGAAAAAACGGAACCCTTATAGGATCACTTTGTTGTCCGTCTGTCTGTCTGTCAAGACCTTTTTTCTCAGGAACACGTGGAGTTATCAAGCTGAAATTCATATCAAATACTCGAGTCTACTGTCCCTTGCAGCTGTGAAAAAATCAAACTTCTAAGCCAACGCAATCAAAAGATACAGCCGTTTATGCCGCAAATTTTCGACATTCGTAAGGGAATCAAAACCCGGGTACTTCCTGTGAAATCAGAATTTTAAAATTTGGTACGAAGCAACGTATGATAGCACAGATAAAGAAAAAATTGCGAAAAGCATAAATTTTTAGTTACATCATATAATAAAAATATTTTTTAATAATTTTAAACTTATTATACCTACGGATTTGTTCGCAACCCTCGGTGCGCGAGTCCGACTCGCACTTGGCCGGTTTTTTATTTAATGCATATGGAGATTTACTCACGGTGTTTTCAACACTTAAAATTGCATAATGGTTTCTAATATTCATGCGAACATTACACATTGAATAAAACTAGTTTTACGGATTTAATCGCGTTTAATTGTACCTACTTATTTTTAATTCCCGAGGTTTCGGGTGCTTTCCAGCTCTGATCGTCACGGGGACTGTACCCGAAACGTCGAAAATTAAAAATATTTATAATAAAACGTGATAAAATCTGTAAAAGTAGTTTTACTTAAAATTGCAACTAATAACTGGTTGCTTGCGTACTGTGAATTTACAGCGAGCGCTAAGGCCCTGAGCTACGAGTACCACGGTTCATGTTTCTTCAAGCCGCCGAAGAAGATTTGTCAATTCTTACCATCCATCAAGTGCAATATTTCTCTACAAGATGCAGGAGTGTACAAGCTTGATTGTGAATGTGGTCTCTCATATATAGGGCAAATAAAGCGATCTATCAAAAGCCATGTAAAAGAACACATAGCTGATGTGAAATACTAACGCTCCGGGAATTCTGCAGTTTGTGATCACATCCTAGACGGCCCCTGCCATGACATTAGATTTAATAAACTACAATTTCTAGCGAAAGAAAATTGATTCCTGCCAAGGATAATACGTGAAGCTATTGAAATTTAAAAAAAAATCCTAATTTCAATAGAGAGGGAGGCTGGGTACTACCACCTGCTTGGGATCCTGTAATTAATAAAATTAAAACTAAACCCAAGCATGCCCCTGCAAGACTTCAAGACACAGTAAGTTCATTCTGTGTAGATCGGACCAAAATTAATAATTTAAAACCTGTCGGTACTCCGGGCTAACTCTGACATCGCGACGTCAATAACCTCAGTCCCCCGTGACCATGGGTGCTATAAATTAGCCAAAACTTCGGGAATCAATAAAATAACAATTTAATTAAACGCGATAGAATCCGTAAAAGTAGTTTTATTCAAAGTGTAGTGTCCGCGTAAATATAAGAAATCATCATGCAAATGCAATAAATCTTACTCGAGGTAAGAAAAAATACCATTAGGTGGAATTATAACGTGTGCTTGTTGCTTATTTAAGTATAAAATTTTGAAAGGAATACCTTTTGCAATTCTCTGACATTTGGAATATAAAAGTTACAATTTTCATTCGGGTGATAGTATTCGATGGACAGTTTTATTTAATTCCGAGAATATTTAATATTTAAGCACAATGAATCGTTTTGACTGTAGCCTACTCTGAATAAGTTACAAGTAACTTTTCAAAGGGCTTTTGATATTAAATCTTGAAACGATTCTGATGTTCAAAAATTCAAAACTTATTGAAGAAACTTACAACTATATTATTTGTAACTATGCATATCTCCGGATGACAATTTATCTATATTTTACTTTAGTATATTAGTATCAGAATATATATTACTAGCTGTTCCCCATGACTTCACGCGCGTGGAATTTCATATGATTGCCATTTATTGCGATTGGATTTCTAAAATAAAAGTAGCTTAAGTTACTTCTTTGAATATCAGCTATCTGCCAGTGAAAGTCTCATCCAAATCGGTTCACAGGTTTTTGCGTGATGCGTGTTCAGACAGAGGTCGTGTTAGTTTGATTTTGACTGAAGTGACCATGGTGACAATTTCTGCTTATTATCAAAAATTGACAACAGCGTACTCTGTACTCGATATTACGTTTTTGAGATGAAGTCAGAGGTAGACTAGGAAACTGTGTCAGAGATAAGAGAGCAATCACAGTTCTAAAAGTCATAAAAAACAATTATTTATAATTTTCAGAAGTAATGGCTTCGGATGAAATTTGGTCCCAAAACTTGCAACGTAGAAGCTCCACACTCACAATCAAGCTTGTATACTCCTGCATCTTGTAGAGGAATATTGCACTTGACGGATGGTAAGAACTGACTAATCTTCTTCGGCGGCTTGAAGAATGTTCTAATAGAAGCTCGCTTCAAGATGTAGCCAATCTTGTCTGTGACACCTCTGACATATGGTAGTACAGCAGGCACACGCTCGACTGTGGCCGGCTTCACTCGGTCACTGTGACGTAGGCGCGGAACCCGAAGCTTGTTGTCGTGCAGAACCTGCTTGACGTGCTGAAGCTCGGCGGCCAGGTGTTTGCTGTCACAGATCCCTCGTGCTCTCTGCAACAAAGATTTGCCCACGGTAGCTAACTGTGAAGGGTGATGGTGGGATTCACCGTTTAAGTATCGGTTTGTATGGGTCTTTTTTCTATACATGTATACATGTATAGAAAAAAGACCCATACAAACAAAAAAAAATTGTGTGGTCTCTCATATATAGGGCAAACAAAACGATCAATAAAAACCCGCGTAAAAGAACACATAGCTGACGTGAAGCACCAACGTTCCGGGAAGTCTGCAGTTTGTGATCATATCCTAGACGGCCCCGCCATTACATTAGATTTGATAAACCACAAGTCCTCGCGAAAGAACATCGATCCCTGCCAAGGATGATACGTGAGGCTATTGAAATTAAAAAACATCCTAATTTCAATAGAGAGGGAGGCTGGGTACTACCACCTGCTTGGGATCCTGTAATTCATAAAATTAAAACTAAGCCCAAGCATACCACTGCAAGACTTCAAGACACAGTTAGCTCATTCTGCGTAGATCGGACCAAAATTAATAATTAAAAAGCTGAAGGTACTCCGGGTTAACTTTGACATCGGGACGTCAATCACCTCAGTCCCCCGTGACCACAGTTGCTGGAAAGAAACCGAAACGTCGGGAATATAAAATAAGTTAATTAAACGCGATAAAATCCGTAAAAATAGTTTTATTCAATGTGTAGTGTTCGCGTAAATATAAGAAATCATTATCAATTGCAATCCTTTTGGAACCGCCTCAAAGAGCTTAGCAACAAATTTACACAAAGTCCTTCAAACTGAAAATCCTGCTTTGAGGTTAGCTCAGTATCGACATTTATGGGTTGACTTATCTCTTATGATGCAACAACTAGGTAATTTATTTGCAAGTAATTCAAATATATCATAAAATGTCAATGGTTTTTAATAACGATTAACTATATATGAAATATTACAGGAAGAAAAAATGACGTTACCTTTCTTATTTGCAGGCGGAGCCTACTCGAATATGTTATTTTCTTCAGAACGATAATTTTGCTCTACGTCTCTCTTTCCAAAATATCAGAGCATGGCCTCAATTATAAGGAAATGGTATTATTTATTATTGTCGGGTATTCCCTATATATTGTGTAGAACCTTCTTATTATGATATGTAATGAAGCGTACTATGCTTCAAGAAAGGTCTTTAATGCAGTAATATTTCACTAAATTTATATTTATATTGACGACCTAAAGGTATTAATTTCAAAAGATTTTTTTTAATTTGGGTGTGATCGATTGAAGTACACAACGCGAAGTGGAAATGGAAATGTTAAAAACCCGCCAATAATGAATCTGGATGGTTTTACGAACACTAATTGCGAACTCTTCGCAGCTGTAAGTCTTTTTAAATCTTTTAAACTTAGGACACTTTACACTAGGACCTACCGAACTAAATTATAATCATATAAAAAGAAGATTTTTATGTTTAGTTACAAATGTAAAAATATAAGAAGGTATGTTGGTGTTTAGGCAGAAAAATGGTAATTTGAGACGGCATCCAATCGCCTTCGACTTAGCGAATCGCCCGATGGTGTTAGGTGTCACACGCGTCGCAGGGAGGGGGCATCGGTATGCAGCTTCCCAGCGTTTGGCGCTCGTGGGCGAAAGCAGTAGCTTGAGAGCAGCGGTGCGGTGAATTAGCGTATTTTGATGACCGCTGCATATATTTCGCGCGACCAGTTTTTTTGGGTTTATGGTCTAGATTATTAGGATTTGTGCGCGTTACTTCGCTACTGAATTGTGGTTTCGTGAAGACTGCCTCGGCTTAGTTTTGTCTATGTTGTGCATTCGTGACAAGAGGCTTGTTTTGAATTTGAGTGATTAGAGTAATTTCGTTGCAATTGTACCGTCGCGTTAAGAACCTTTTATGTGTTGACTCTTTAGTTACTTGCGTGTCAGCTAGGTTGATTTTGAATTCTTATTGCGGCGTAGTATTTAATATAGTACGAAGGAATTTAGTGTTGGTTGTAACGCTGAACTTTGTGACTCGTGAAGAGATCGCGTTAGTTCCCTATTTGTAATTTGGTGATAAATGAATCCGGAACATTGAACATTGAACTTTGAACTACTGTTCGTTACTTGTGTCGGGTATCACGTGTTTGATTTTACGATGAACGTTGAATTAGTTGAGTTGAAGTTAGTTAAATGTACAATAAAGTTGATAGACTAAAATAGTGACGTGAAGAAAGAAGTTGTCACTTGGTGACGCCTGCTAGAGTGATGCAGCATTGTGGGGCAGCATGGGATCAGGCCGCTGCCCGGTCACCTCAGCTGGGCCAGGTCACATAAATATACGCACCACTAAACACCACTTTACATGCACCTACAACTACCTACGGCCTGACCGAGCCTTGGTGCGGTCTTAGCTTCGGATCCAGGTACGTACTATTTATTTACCTAGCCTTCTCCCTATTGTGTAGTATCATAGATCAACTGTCCATAAGGCCATTTGGGCCCGAACCCTCGGCTGCCCGTCGAGGAGGCTACTATGGGCCCTAGCCAAGGCGACGTTTGCAGGGGCAGCTGGGGGCCGTAACATTTTTGGTAGCAGAGTGTGGTTTGGATTGGTTTAATTTTGTGTCTACAATCACGCCCGGCCGTAATACGTAATAATAAAATTATTTTCCTTCCTTTGTTTGTTAGCGGATAGGTGGGTAGATTAACCACGCCCGTTAGATTTCGCAAGCAGGAGTTTGTTAGGGCTAGGTATGCGTCGGGTAGGTAGATGGTTGTTATCACGTAATCGGATAATTATCGTTGTCGTATAATTATAGTAGATTAATTGTCGGAGGGTCGGTTGTCCGAGCGAGGCATTTTTTGTTGATCGACTGTGGTGTGTACCTTTATTTGTAGTGTAATTTGTATTTAATTTAATAAATAGTAATTTGTATTTGTGTAATTTGTATTTAACTTGATTTGATAGGAATTGTATTTGTTTTTTTTTTATTTGTATTTGAGCCGCGTAGTAATTTGTATTTAAAAGTGATGCCATCGCACTACCAGGGCAATCACCATGCCGTTTGTGTCTGGGTGCGAACGGCGTTTCCTCTCAGGGCTCTTCCGGGCCCTCTACTCCCACGGGCGGGGGCGCACAGCCGCGCCCCCTGTCAGGCGAAGCTCGGCGCTCGCCTACCGGCCCCAGTGCCCCTGGGTTTGAAAGGGGTCCCTCCCCGAACCAGTCGGGGGGTTGTTCCCCCAGGGGCGGGGGGTCGTACCCCCCCTCAGTGTGTTGAGAGGGACTTCACAGCCACTCAGCGGTCAGCTAGACCCTTCTCACCCCTGTCAACTGAGTGGCCGTGGCTGGGGTACCACCTCCCCCCTTTGATGCAGGCAGCCCCAGCTAGGTAGCTGCAGCCCTAGCTCCCACTACGGCCGCCTCCACTAAATCTTTGAGCCGTCAACAGCTCACGTCAAACTGTTCTATTGCCGACGGCTTCAGTGAGGGTGTACAACCCGAGTGTCGATTGTTTAACGGTTCGTGCTTTATTGGATTCGGGTTCACAACACGGTGTGGCCTCCGCTTCGTAGTTGGGAAGACTAGAGCCCCCCGGGAGCGTTGAATCGCGCTATCAGGGACTATAAGATTTGGTTTTGGTCGAGCACTTAGTTAATGATGCTTTAAATTAAAAAAAAATATTTTTAATTTAAAGCATCATTTGCTTTGGGTTTTCCGCGGAATGTTTCATATTTGTGGCGGTTGTGATTAAGAAGGCGAATTTAATGTGCTTTTTGAATACTTGTACATATGTTTTTGTAATTATATTTGATCATTGTGTTTAGTTTGTTGAAAAGAAAATTGAAATTGAATGATGTGCTCTTTGAATGCGTGTGCATATGTTTTTGTAATTGTATTTGATCATTGTGTTTGCTTTGTTGAAAAGAAAATTGAAATTGAATAACCCTATTTGTGCTTCGTATAGCGTCGCTGTTTGCAGACCTGATCCGGTCGGATTGCGGAACGAATCATAGGGGCACAGATAGGTGTTTGAAAGAGGTCGTCGGACTTCTGTCCAGTAACAGGAATTGTTTGGGTGCTGCGATGTCCAGGAGGGGCATCCAATGGAGGTTAGACCCTCCGGCTTGCCCACATTGGGGCGGTTTTTTTGAGGCGGTGGTTAAGGTTGCAAGATCTGATGGGGTGCCTAAGGTGGCCTGGTTTCGGTTGTAGATTCGGTCTTGCAACGTGCCGTCGCGACCCTGTCCCGCTTGTCGGTTTGCTCGCGGACATAAGTCCTTATGTCCGGGTCGGACGAGTAATTTCGTTACAATTGTACCGTCGCGTTAAGAACCTTTTGTGTGTTGACTCTTTAGTTACTTGCGTATCAGCTAGGTTGATTTTGAATTCTTATTGCGGCGTAGTATTTAATATAGTACGAAGGAATTTAGTGTTGGTTGTAACGCTGAACTTTGTGACTCGTGAAGAGATCGCGTTAGTTCCCTATTTGTAATTTGGTGATAAATGAATCCGGAACATTGTATATTGAACTTTGAACTACTGTTCGTTACTTGTGGCGGGTATCACGTGTTTGATTTTACGATGGACGTTGAGTTAGTTGAGTTGAAGTTAGTTAAATGTACAATAAAGTTGATAGACTAAAATAGTGACGTGAAGAAAGAAGTTGTCACTTGGTGACATCTGCTGAAGTGATGCAGCATTGTGGGGTATCGTGGGACCAGGCCGCTGCCCGGTCACCTCAGCTGGGCCAGGTCACATATATATACACACCACTAAACACCACTTTACATGCACCTACAACTACCTACGGTCTGACCGAGCCTTGGTGCGGTCTTAGCTTCGGATCCAGGTACGTACTATTTATTTACCTAGCCTTTTCCCTATTGTGTAGTATGATAGGTCAACTGTCCATAAGGCCATTTTGGTCCGAACCCTCGGCTGCCCGTCGAGGAGGCTACTATGGGCCCTAGCCAAGGCGACCTTTGCAGGGGCAGCTGGGGGCCGTAACAGTTGGTATAAATACCATATTAATTTTCGCGTGACAGAGCTAAGCTGCAGCTGTATTATGACTGCAGCAGGAATGCGTCGGCTCGATAAGTTGCACTGCAAGTTGCATTGGCCAATAAATTTTACGTGGAAGAGCCATGCTGCAGCTATATTAGTAATATAGTTGTAGCACTCTCTCTCGCTCTTTCACAGAATACCAGCGTGAAGCAGCATAATAATGCTCTGTTTCTTATGGTGAGTGTAGATAACTGAGGCGTTCTATCTTAGTCCTCAGGGATGACAGCACATCTGAATTTTGTTTCTTCGAGAACAGATTTTTTATAGAATATGGTAACAAACGAGCACACAGTCCACCCGATGGTAAGTAGTGGTTGTGGCCCATAGACATCTACATTAACCCTCGATTGCGAATCAAAATGCAGATGCGTTGTCACCCGTGAGGACTAAGATGGAATGCCTCGTTTTCAGTAAAAAGGGAGTCCGATTCTCTACACTCACCATACGAAACACAGCAGTGTTAAGCTGCTATTTTACGCTGGTATTCTGTGAGAACGTGGTCCTTCCCCGGTCGAGCCGATCCATTCGTGTTGCAACTATACTACTAATATAGCTGCAACATGGCTCTACTACGTAAAAAATATAATTAATATACTTACAAAGATTATACACTGCACTGTAAAAAAAGCTTAATATTTTATTTTAATATACAGGGGTTCATATTTGTATATTACACGGGTACATATATTCAAAGTCATATAAAGCGTTAAATAGTTATTATGGCGGTGCCTTATCGAATTAATCTCCGCGTCATTATATATTTATACCAAAACGCCGCGCCCCGCTAAGTATCTAGTGTTATGATGCATAATA